>JAEQBA010002975.1:41216-232050 GCA_019434445.1 Phalangium opilio
TAATAACACTATGGGTAGTTACATCACTAAACTACCCGATCCTATTAATTTACAAGGACAATGGGAATTTCTTAGAGAAGTAATATATACAAGCAGTTTTACAATGTTATATACAAACGAGTAAGAGGAAGGCGAGCAAGAGAAAAACACTTGAAGATTATTGAAGTTGAAGAAAGAAAGTAGCTCTAAAAATTTAAAAACCCAAGGAATGTGACGTAACCCGACCTTGTGAACGAAAAGATGGAAACTGACCAGCTACGAAAGCTACCATCTACATAATATACCGGCCGGCCATTACAATCACTTAACCACATTGTGGAAACTATCATACTTCCAAAGTATGCGAAAAAAACTCTTCTTTATTTCATATTAACGAGACGACGGGCATGTAAAACTAAAAACCGATGCCACTGGAGATACGAAAATTATCTTCAAAACACACGAATCATTAGCTGCAATTTTGGGGTACAGAAACCCTCTCAATATACAAGGGTTGAGCGATAGACCAGCCAGGTTAAACTATCACGTACCATCTCATTATATATTTATTGCGATCTGGTTGAAGGACAAATTGTCGGTAACACCCACGCCCCCCTCTTACGTATTATACCCATCGAAGACAAGAAACACGGGGATACCGTGTGTCTTACGTTTGTCTCACCCCATTACGTCCCTCTGTCAAAACATTATATTAGCGAGGTTGGCATCCATATAAAGGACCACATGGGTGAACCGGCTTTATTTCAGTTTGGACTGTTGCACTGTAAAGTTCATTTAAGATGCGCAAGTCCAACGCGTTAGATAACAAAAGATGTGTTTACACGGATTATTATACCCAACAAGCGCAGTCAGGATCAGGTCTGACTTTTTACGTCGGGAAACAGGGCAACAAGGGCATGGCCAAAACGGGGAAGGTATTGGCTCGTTCTTGAAATCTTTCGGAAGATACGTATCACCTTTCTTAATTAAAGGGGCAAAGTTCCTTGGTAAACAGTTTCTGGGCACATCTTCAAATATCATAAGCGACGTCGCCTCTGGAAAGGATCTGAAAACTTCGGCTAAAAGAAGGTTCACCGAAACTTTGGATGATGTGCAACAACAATACGGTAGAGGGGTTGCAAAGAAAAGACTAGCTAAAAAGAAAAAAACACCAAAGAGAAAGAAATCTATAAAACAAAACAACACAAACAAATTTAAATCAGATAAACGTAAACTTTCATTCAAAACGGTTCGTGATATTTTCTCTCCCTAAAAATGACTGAAGCTTGCAGCACGGGTTTCGATATTTTCGCTCCCCCTCCCCTTCAAACAGCCATCGAAAATTCCAAATGGGTTCCTTATCAACCTTTGACATCTTTGAAAGGCGACCAACCTATCGAATTTGAAGTAACGTCTAGCGGTAGCGAATACGTGGATACAGCCTTAACAATGCTGTACACCAGAACTAAAATTGTGAATGAAGATGGAACTGCTTTAACAGCTACTGACGCAGTTGGACCCGTAAATAATTTTCAGCATAGTCAATTTGAGCGTGTCGATTTGGAGTTGGGCGATTGCGCAACAACACCAGCTGCTAGTAACTACGCGTACACTGCTTTGCTCTCGGCCCTGACGTCATACGGTCCGGCAGCTAAAGAATCCCATTTGGGTGCCTCCTTGTTTTACAAGGATACAGGCGGAAGCATGGATTCGCTTACAGAAAATATGGGTTTTGTTAAACGCCAGAAACTCGCAGCATTATCCGAGGAAATTGAAATGTATTCCAGCCTTTACGTAGATATGTTCAATATCCCCCGATACCTGATAAACGGCGTTTCTATGAAATTAAAATTACATAGAAGCAAAGCTAGTTTTTGTCTTATGGGTAAACTTAACGCGTCAGGCAATGGTTATAAACCCGTAATCGTTGAAGCCGTATTATACGTCTTAAAGCTTCAATTAGCTCCTAAAATTCTATTTGCTCACGAACAAGCTTTAAGCATTAAAGCCGCCCAATATAGTTACACTAGAACGGAAACTAAAATATTCACAATTGCGCCAAATATCTTAAACACATCAATCGGAAACATCTATCTAGGTACCCAGCCTTCACGGGTTACAATCGCTATTGTAAAACACACCTCTTACAATGGAACGTTGGATAGTAACCCCTTTGACTTTGGACATTGGAATGTCAATCATCTAGCAGCATTCATCAATTCTGAACAATACCCCTCGAAAGCCTTAAAACCCACTACAGTAAAAAGCAATTTGTCCGAAGCTACTACACTTTATTTTCGGGGTCAAACAGTCACTACAACGACAAGGGGAACAATATCTCTATGGATGACTTTGCCTCGGGTTACGCCATATACTGTTTAGACCTGACACCTGACGGTAGCGCGAGTCATTCCGATCATTGGAGTCCTACGAAGCAGGGACAGTAAAGATTAGAATTGGGTTTTGAAAACCCACGCCCACTACACTAAGCTGCATCGTACTATCCGAATTCCAGGCTTTGTTACAAATAGATAAAAATAGAAACGTGTCAATCGTTTGTTAAGAGATATAATGAATGCCGAACAGATAACACGATTTCTAAGATTCACGCCGCATTTCATGGGGGTTTATCCAAGTGATTTATTACCCACAGAAATTGACAAGTTTCCTTCGTCCATTATAATAAATTTAGACAATCACTATAATGACGGATCTCACTGGGTCAGCCTCTACTTTGATGGCAAGAGACGTGGTTATTATTTTGACTCATTGGCTTTAGGGAACTTTCTCCCCTCGATTAAAGAATTTGTTAAAAGAAATTCTAGAAAATGGTCGTTTAACAAAAGAAGACTACAAAACTTGTCAGGTTCGACATGCGGACTATACTGTATTGCTTATATAATACAAAGAACAAAAAGAAAGAGCCACAAATCATTCATGAAGCAGTTTGGACGAGATGGTTTGAAAAATGACATCATTGTTACAAACATGTTGAAACGCGCCCGTAAAGAATAACTTAATCCTTTTGTTAAAAAATACTCTTTGTAATTTCTTTCGCATCTTTAAAAAATAAATGTGTCACCTTTTTTTTTAATACTGTGTTCTTTTATTTCATATATTAAGGAATGTGGGGGGGGTAATGCTTGGAATGTGAGAGGGGAGGTAAAGAAAAGGGGGGGGAAATGTTTGGCAGATGTATAAGTTGGATATTCCCATAATCATTTTCATTCCTCATCATGAACTCGGAGCTGCAGAGATATCGTACTTTTTACTCCTGGCCTCAAGACGGAAACTATATAAAAACTTTAAGCAGAGCGGGATTTTATTCATTACATACCGACGATCTAGTACAGTGCTTCGAATGCGATGGAATATTATTAGCATGGAAACCCGATGATAATCCTTACGAAGAACATTTAAAACATTTCCCCAAATGCAACTTTATTAGAGGTGGGCAAACAAAAAATATACCCTTCAGTTTTGATGAAACAGAAACATACACCAAAAATATAAATAACGAAATCAAGACCGAGGAAAAAACACCCGAAAAACCCATGGAAAACACTGAAGAACTTTATCATACCTTTAAAGTTAAAACTAAAGATCTCGAAAGACTAGTCCTAGAACTCTACGCTAGAAAACAACTTAACGCTTTGTATATCAAAGAACGACTTGATGCCTTACGTAAGATTTAAAAATAATATTAAAATTTATCTTCTTCCTTACGAAGATAGACGAAATTATTTTAGAATTAATCAAATACATTTTAATATGAAAATTGAAAATGTATCTTTAATATTAAAACCTATACGATAATGTATCTTTAATATTAAAACCTATACTTTTAAAGAAAATAAATAACTTTTCACTTTATATTATGGTCTTCATTTTTTTCACTTTACATTATGGTCTTCATTTATAAGCCTACAAATTGAGAACTTATCTTTAATATTAGAACTTTTAAAGAAAATAACTTTTTACATTATATTATGGTCTTTATAAATTTACTCCTACCAAAAATCCTTAAGCATACAAAATCAATCAAAGATTGACAGGTATTCCTCCCAAAAAAGAGAGAAAACGTAGAAACTAGGCTCCCCCGCCTTAACAGTGGCCGCCATCTTTGTAGCTCATACTGGCTGCATACTCTCTGTAATGGATTTACTGAGAGAACTGGATTTCGAAAAGGGTAGTATTCTGTTTATGGAAACATTAGTTCCACTATGGTGCACGAGAGCCTTGTTCGCATCATTGTCTTTAATGAATAGCGCGAAAGACACTTTGCTATCAGCCTATCATTTAAGGGTGCTGAAACATCCAAGTAATTTGTCGAATTCTTTGTGGCTTAAATTGAGCACCGGAAACTTTAATTTTTCTTTATTTAAGTTCGTAGAGATTAATCCGAACGCATTGGGAGCTGTTTTAACCAGAGTCGTATATTATTTAGTTTTCATTTATTAGTTTTACAAGCCCAAACAAACTCGTGCGAAGTTAAATTTTCACATTTTCTTACGAAATATAACATTACTTTTTCAAAATAAATATAATCAAGAGCTTTTTGTTAGCGTGTTTACTAAATACCGTGCTAATAATTAAAAATTTTATAGCTTAGCGCTAGGCGTTTTGATGATCGTTTCTCAAAAGTGAAAGAATCACCCTGCGAAATATCTCTCATGAAAAAATTTACACTTACAAAGTTTTAACTTTGCATTCTTCACCCTTCAGTTATAAATCTACTAAACGAAGAAGTTTTTCCAGTCAACTGTAGAATCTCAAGTTCATAATACGTATCATAACTAAAGCATTACATGTATTTTAAAAATGGAGATTATAGACAAGTCACAACTATATTTGAATAATGCGTTTGTCTCCCAACAAGTGGTGTTTTGTACTTCCAATTTGCGATGAGTTAGTCGAAATATATTACATTAAAGGGTCTTGCATGGTTCTTGGAAACATTTAATCCATTATAGGACATCAAATCAATTTTAGGGCAGTACTCTTTCAATAGTGTAAAGACACTTTGTTGTTTGTTCGTCATCAAAGGGTAATTTAAAGTCATGAACACGAAAATTTCAAAAATTATGAGATTGAATTCTTATCAATAAAAATGGGTAACGTTGAATCAATTTGTGAACAATACCATAATGTATTTCTTTTCCAGTGGCTGGAATAATGTAAAACCAATTCCACACAATTTGTAAAATTGAGGAACAATTTAAAATTCCAAATATTATGTTCGGTGTTGTTGAATAAATAAATATTGCAAAACCTAATTCCCCAATTTATGTTTAATGAATATTTTGTTCGTTCTATTAAATAAGTGTAAAGATCTTCTATGTCAATAAAACGTGTTAAAAACCAAATTTTTACATACAAGTAATAGTAAGCCTTAGCTAACTTAAATTTTCACAGTTCATCAAAACCGTATTTTAGTGAAAACTAATTGAACAAGTTGGAAAAACCAAAATATTACCTCTCCGAGTCAAGAGGTCTAATACTACAAACTTATTGACCTAGATATGGAATTTTTTTTCTTTTTTTAAGTAAAAATTTACGAATTATTGAAGCAGTATTCCAAGCATGGCGAATATATAGTAAAGAAGACGACATTTTACTTCCAATAAGGATAAATCTTGGACACATGGAAATCAGTCAATGGGGAAAGAAGTGTATAAATTTTGTAGAGATATAACATTTATGTGTTTGTGAAGGCTAAATTGTCTACGCTTCAGCTGTTCACCCTATATACTCATAGCTACATTCACAACTGGTTAGCAGTGTAAACACTATCGTCTTGTCTCACCTCAACAATATTCTTAGATTGCCAACATGAATGTTAAGGTTAAATAACATCAAATCTGATTTTCGGTTAGACGCACTGATAGTCAACGCCCACCATAAGAAGAAAGAACACTCCGTAGCTACTATCCGTTTCCCATTAGCCCTTTCACTGATCTTATTGCCACCATGATCTAGTCTTCTATTAAAAAACTAAACCTGATTATTTAAACGTGTATTTAACTTTCGATTCACTCTGAACCGTTATTGTCTCTTACAGACACGAAAATCGAAACCCATAGTTTACTACACCTCGGGCCTCAATTATTTACTCTTTAGTTCACTAGGCCTATACCTATTACGGTTAATACCTGATTTAACCGACAGCCATAGCATTCTTCTTGTAATCACTTACGCAAGGATTATTCTATATACATATGTAGTATAGCTTAAGGAATATATAAAAGGCCATTTCAAATAATAATATTAAAAATGTCCTTGGAATATAAAAATGAAACAGCTTTCAAGCTACAAAACTACTAAAGGCAACGTAACTACGAGAAATATTTCCACATATTCACTTTATATTATGGAGAAAAGGTATATTAAGGTTCTGTATGATTTCTTTACACATCAACACAAGGCAAACTGCTAACAAGGCGCACTAGTGTAACAACGGACGGACACACAGAAAATCACATGGACTTCTTCTTAACCCTTTTCGTAATAATTTTGAGTTGAAAAAAGAAGGATTATCTTAAATACTTAAATAAATATAATTAATTTTAAGCATTTTCTTCGTTAGTTATTCGTCTTAATGAGCCAAATTAATAGCGTTACATCACCATCAGCGATTAAACCACGTCGGTGTATATAAAACATAAAAAGTTAGTTCTATTATAGCCAAAATAAAAGCTAACTTATTATTAAAACAACCTTCTCATCATTTTTCCAGCACAATTTCCAACTATATTGACAATTCCACAAGCTACGCAGTGGAAAGTCTTCCGGGAGAAGGTGCGGTTTTACCAGAGGGTGACAATGTTGGCGGTTACGTAATACCACCAGATGTAGAAGTAACATGTTATGTTGAACCTTCTAATTTTAGGTACTTAACTATGTATAATCCTATCGAGCAGTTCCAAAATTTGTCAACTTCCCCATTTAAAACCTACAGTAAACACCATTTCTACCAAATATTTTCTCTTTTTAGTGATCAATTTTCAGCTATCAATATGCCTGTTAAAACGCCAACAAGTACAAAAAAGAAAAGAGGAATTGGAGATGGAAATTCTTAAATCAATTGCATTCAAGAAAAAAACTACAACTGAATCTAAACCAAAAAGTTCAGTAGAACTATATTGTATGTCTTTGTTGTCAAGAATAGAAGCTCTGGAACCGATGAAACAATGTTAAGCTCGAAAAAAGATCGAAGATATTTTATTCGATCTTCAGTATGGTTCAGAATGAAGAATACTCATGTAATACTCATTTAAATTTCATAATCAGCCATGGTAAATTTATCGTCTTTATTAAATAACAAATAATTCGCATTCCGGTAAACTAGTTTATTTTCAATGAAAATAATTAGAATTATATGTGAGAGTCTTGCCAATATACGCTACCAATGTCTGAGTTGAAAAAATTGGTTAGCTTTACATGAATATCTTTACTTTCAATGGTGTGATTTCTAGCGCCTGGCGCCCCAATCTTCTCAAATTCCAGACAGCGTCAAGATCCGCTTCTTGTCTACATTCACCAGAAATGATTTCGACATTTTGATTTTCACGATCTCCAAAATTAGGTGGACAGTATTGCCATTCTCGACAACTACCACGACATCACAAAGGCCATCAACGATACTAAGGGCGCTGTCAACCCAAAAATTTAGCTAAAATTGGACGAGCAAATCATATTGCTATTAACTATACTAAACTTCTTAAACTCGAAAAAAAAATGAATGGTCAGTAGCCCTATCTTAAAACACTATCTCAAACTCTTTGGAAAGTCAGATTTTTCAGTACCAAATAAGTTAGATCAACGCATTAAGTTTCAACTATTGCCGATAGATTGCACCCATTTCCAGATTTGCTCCTTTGGCAAATTAGGGCGGTTATAAGGACGCATTAAAAACTTTCATGAAATAACAATAATTAGTGTGGGAAACCAAAGATTTTTAGGTTACAGATAATCCAGCATCTCTTATAAACATATGAGGTATGACCTCATTTGTACCGGGTAAAGAAGCTAGTGGAGTAATTGACACTTTGTTGTCAGGGCTTTGCTAAAGGCCGAATTTACTGGGTGGCGACCTTTCACTTGCCCCCTTACTCGTGGGATTTATATGGATTCTTTACACAAAACTAACTCTAAACCTACCAAACCTACGGTGCAGGGGTCTTCTCAGGGCGGAACCCACGCTGATACCACTGTGCTAGGGCCTGTATCCAGCTATACTCGTGCCGATTTATCGGTGCGTGTGACTGGCAAGGCTTCGAAACGTACCATATGTCGTCGTCTTAAACGACAGATTGCTCGGCAAAAGGCTAAATCGGAATCTGAAACGGTCGCCACCCCCGCTGGGGGTGCGGCGGCTCGTGACAACCCAATGAAGTATCTCACAGGCGGCGTCAAAAAAGGCTAAGTGCTATAGTGACGCCGCCAGCTCAGAAAAGATGACCGTTGTTAAAGAAGGCTATCCAACGGCGGTCATCACGGAGGAAGACGTGGGTCCAATTCAGAAGGCGATTCTAGGGGCGCTGGATGGGATACCTTCGGGGAGCCCTCTACCGCGCCTTGCGAACTTTAGCCTGACGACCGGGGCCCTAGTATACTCCTGTGAGGATTCGTTCACTGGGCAATGGTTGAAGGAAATCTTAGCCTACTCGGTGGTGGGGGATGCGGTGCTCTCAGTAATGAGAGCTAGCGAACTCCCTAAGCCGTTTACAGTAATGTTCCGCACCAGGGACCAGATCACTAAAGAGTCGGCGGTGTTGTTCCGGCGCCCAAAGGCCCTTAACGATGGTTTTGCAACCGAATATTGGAAATGTATCCGGACGTACGTGGACAGGACCGTACGGTATTGGGTACTGTCCATTGATGGTTCCTCATTGGAAGCCATTATGAATGCTGGTTTCGTAGGCTTTACTGGAGTGGACAAGGGTTCCTTCAAACTCCTACAGCACACGAAAACCACCAAAACCACTGCAGCCGAGTCTACGGCAGGGGGTGGGACTAGCGAGATGGGGGATCTCGCTGTGGAGCTCGCTGGTGTCGCTCTAGGCACAGAGGGGGAGGGGGTGGCTCATTCGGAAGCTTGTTCTTCCATGGATGAGTCCACCCTACTGGAAGAATCGGATGGGACCCTTCGGGATCCAGCCGATGTGCGTTCTAGTGGTCCTGGTGAGGGGGAGGATCTAGGGACTGGGAACTTGCCTGTAGGGGGGGGAGGTGCCACTAGCCCTCTCGGGACCGATGAGGTGTAGCTAGGTCCCTTCTGAACCCCTCTCTTAAGGACCATGGGGACGCTACGTGCAATTCAAATCAATCTGCACCATAGTAAGGCGACTTCTGCGGTACTCTGCAGGAGGTTCGCTATAGAGGGTCTTGATCTGGCCCTCATACAAGAACCGTGGATTTGCCATGGCAAAATCCTCTGTCTTGACGCGGCGGGGTCACTATTTTATGACCAAACTGCTGCTAGACCTAGGGCGTGTATTCTGGTTCGGAGGGATCTTTGCTGTATCTCTCTACCGCTGTACACGTCCCAGGACACGGCGGCCGTGAAGCTAGTCCTGGCCACAGGGCATGCCAAGTTGACTATCACGGCTGCCTCTGCTTACTTTGCCCACGACGCGGACTCTCTCCCGACAATTGAGGCGATCAATTTGGTCGATCAATGTGAAAAGAGAGGGGACAAACTAATCATTGGCTGCGACGCGAACGCTCATCACATCACGTGGGGCAGTTCTGACTGCAACAGGAGAGGTGATGATTTACTAGAATATTTAGTTGGTTGTAAACTCCATATTCTTAATCAAAACAATGAACCTACTTTTGTTACTTCTAATAGAAGGGAGGTCATTGACCTCACGCTAGCCACGGAAAACCTTGTGTCTTCCGTGTCTAACTGGCATGTGTCTAATGAGCCGTCTCTGTCGGATCATAGGCACATCTGCTTTACTGTCGCGACTACCTCTGTCCCGGCGGGGACGGAGATACGCAATCCAAAACGGACCAATTGGGCCGGCTATAGGGAAGACCTAATCCTACGCTACGGAGGGGGTCACACTCCTAAACTTACTTCACCTAAGGATCTTGATAGGGCTGCTGGTGACTTACAGTGCTCCATTATGGAGTCATTCCACCGGAACTGCCCACTTAAGACCGTTAACCGCTCGAGGCTTGTCCCTTGGTGGAACGCGGATCTCAGCCGGCTTCGTAAATGCACGCGCAGGCTCTTTACAAAGCCAAGCGCACGGGTGACTGGGCTGGATACAGGCAGTCCCTTAACACCTACAACAGGGCCATTAGAGCTGCTAAGAAGGACTCCTGGCGGACCTTCTGTGAGCAAGTCTCCAATGTCCCTGCCACGGCTAGGGTCATGAAGATTCTAGCGCACGACAACACACATCGGCTTAATACTATTATGCTGCTGGAGGGTGTGTACACTAAGTCTGGGGCTGAGACTCTCAAGCACATGCTGGAGGTCCATTTTCCTGACTCTACTTTAATCAATCCAACAAACCCCGACTCTCTCTACCCTGTCCTGCACAGAGCTAAGAGGGAAGACTGGCTTGTAGCCAGACAGGTTGTCACGATTCCCAAGCTTCGGTGGGCTGTCAACTGTTTTGAGCCCTACAAGTCTCCGGGACCCGATGGGGTCTTCCCTCTGCTTTTGCAGGAGGGCTTAGACCACATCGCCTCTCCGCTTTGCATGATCTACAGACTCTGCATTGCTCTCGGTCACATACCTCGTGATTGGAAACGCTCTAGGGTCATCTTTATTCCCAAGCCCGGGAAGGCTTCCTATCTCGAGGCGAAGGCATTTAGGCCCATATGCCTAACCTCCTTCTTCCTCAAAATTCTGGAGAAGCTGGTGGACAGGTACATTAGAGACGAGGTACTTTCGGTAACTCCTCTCTCTTCTTCACAATTTGCCTACCAAAAAGGCAAATCCACTGAGACGGCCCTTCACGGCCTTACGAATTGCCTGGATAGGGCATTCGAGTTTCAGGAAATTTCACTGGCCGTCTTCCTCGATATTGAGGGGGCCTTTGACAAGGTCTCTAGCTCGGTTATTACTGAAGCTGTCAAGAGATTTGGCATCAGCGACACTCTTGGCCGCTGGATCAAGTCCATGCTTACCGACCGCGAGGTGTCGGCGTCCCTCCTTGGGGACTCTCTAGGGGTGACTACCAGCAGGGGCTGCCCTCAGGGTGGAGTGCTCTCCTCCCTGTTGTGGTGCCTGGTGGTGGACGAACTCTTGGGGAGGCTCGGGGGTGCTGGGGGCTGCAGCTGCTTCGGGTATGCGGACGATGTAGCGATAGTCTTTACCGGGAAGTTCCCGGATACTGTTACCGCGCTTATGAGATCTGTTCTCTCTAGCGTGGAGCAATAGTGTCAGGCGGTTAACCTCACCGTTAATCCTGATAAAACTGTCCTTGTTCCTTTTACGAGGAAGAATACTAAGGATCTGTTCAATGATATCTCTTTCTTTGGCCAGGTCCTTACAAAGTCTCCGAGGTGAAATACCTGGGGGAGACCTTTGATTGCAGACTCACATGGAAGCCGCATCTTGATCGGTGTATTAAGAAGGCCAAGATGCTCTTCTGGAGGACCAGGAGCTCTGTTGGCCAGACTTGGGGCCTCAACCCCAAGGCTGTACACTGGCTCTATACTGGGATCATCAGACCCATACTATCCTACGGGGCACTTGTCTGGTGGACAAGGGTCCGGCTTAAGACGGTGCAGGCTGCCCTGCGCAAGCTTCAAAGGCTTGCCTGCATTGGTGTTACAGGGGCCATGAGATCGACCCCAACTGCTTCCCTGGAGGTGCTCCTTGACATGCTTCCTCTTCATCTCTTCATTGAGGAGGAGGCTTTCATGGGAGCCTACAGGCTCAACATTAGTGGCTGCTGGGTTCCAAGACTTTGGGATTCCAGCCATACGAAGCTCTTTCGGGAGTACGCCGCACTTGAGCCGTCGCTTACGATGTGCTCTGACAAAACCGTTACCAGTTTTGATTTTACTAAGCCTTTCAGCATCCACTTTCCCAGTCGGGCAGAGTGGACTAACCTGCTGCCTCTTGGCACTGGGGGTGAAACTATTTGGTTCACCGATGGTTCCAAGACTGATTCTGGCGCTGGCGCCGGCTATTACTGCCAAACCACAAGGGTCAGATTTTCCATTAACCGTGATTGCCCGGGTACATTCGCTAGTGTGTTCCAGGGGGAAATTGCCGCGATCTGTTATTGCACAGATTACTGCATTAACAAAGGGTATACCGGACGGACTGTGAGAATTTATTCTGACAGTCAGGCCGCCCTGAACGCGCTGAACCAGTGTCAGATTACCTCTCAACTGGTGCGCAGCTGCCTTGATCTGCTAGCGCGACTGGCATCCTGCAACAGGGCTCTGTTGTACTGGGTGCCAGGGCATGGCAATGAGCAAGCCGATAGATTTGCGAAAAGGCGTGCGGAGGCCAAGCTCTTGGGGCCGGAGCCGGCCGTCCCCATCCCCTACAGGCACGTCAAACGGTGTCTGCATGACAGGTTGACTGTCATACAAAACCAACTCTGGCATAACATGGAGGGCCAGAGACAGACTAAACTTTTTGTCAATGGTCCCTGCAGGTCTCGTGCCAGAGACGTAATTTCGCTCAGCAGATGGGATATTAGGCTGGCCACCGGTCTATTGACCGGGCACTGTCGGCTTAATAGGCACCTCCATCTGATGGGTTTTGCCGACGACCCTCTCTGTAGGTCGTGTCGGGAGAAGGAAGAAACATCCGCTCACGTACTCTGCAAGTGCGACTGCTTCGCCTCGCTTAGACTAGAATATTTTGATTCACATACTTTCGAACCCTCGAGGGTCTCCTCTATTACGGTGGAGCGAATTCTTCGCTACGCTGCAGCTACGGGCCTATTCAAGGCCTGAATATGAGGATGCACAATATGCCTTTGGCATCGGTGCTAGGGCGCGTACCCTCCTCAACAACAATAATAATAGATTGACCATAATTCAAAATCGAGTATCGAATCTTTGTCGTAATTATGCTTGTTAGATGTTATGGCACTTTATGCGAACATATATGATTGGTCTTGTGGCGCAATACTTTGAAACAAATCAGACGTTCATTAAAGGTATGGTGAAGTGGAAAATTTCATGGATAATTTTAAATTAGGATCTCCGACCAATCGCGTAGCGCCCTGCCTTTTTATCAACGCTCCGTGTTGAATCAATTTATCGCGAGATTTGAAACAAATTGCGCGATGTGACAATTGTGGCGCGAGACATGGAGTGTGCCACGATAATTTTGTTAACAAAAGGCACAGCGTTACGGGATTGGTCGGAGTTCCTTATTTAAAACTATTCTTAAAATCTTAGCTTAAATTGAATATTAAAACCAATGGGAGGTATTTTCAAAATTTTTCATTATGCGGACTGGTCTCATGATTAGTAGAAGAATCAATAAAAATCACTTTAATTTCCACTTCCCCCTCCGTTTTAGAGAAAACCTGCGTCTTTTGAAGGAGAGAAGCGGTTTGAAAATATTGTTATTTGGGCCAGTGATATCATAATATTTCGAACTAAAATTAATGACGTTTGGGTCTTCAGCCCGGCTCATTGCAGTCTAGTGAAAATCTCATTCATGATGGCATATGCGCTTCACGAGATCCCTTCAAATAGACATATTCGACTATTCCATTTAAGAAACAACCTGAGAGGAGATGGCTTCTATGCTAGGAACGTTCGCTACGCGATTGAGCTTCGCTAAACGGAGCCTGGCGTTGCCTATAGCCTCCCGCGTTTAGCGAAAATGTCAGGCCATTGAAAGATTTTTATTTTTAAAGCAGAAATAGGGAACAGAGTAATCTGGGCGCGCGTCATAGTCCCGGACCCCTTCCTCGGGACGGTGGGATATGAAAAAAGATGCTGGTCATAGCGACAAAGGTAAAAAGAAATTACGTATTTTTCGCCGTCCCAGTCAGCAACGTCATAAAAACATAGTTTAAGTGAGCCAATCTGAAATTTTAAACATTTTATTACATGTTGGAGGGAGGGGCTCTATACTGGGCTATGAGTCGGACTGAATTAAACGCTAACCGTTCTCTATTCCTACCTCTATAATAAAATATATCTCAATTGAGGCTTAATAATAAAGCCGACCGCAACCAAAGCATGGGCAAAGGCGTATTTCACAACTGACGTTCGAAGCTTCCGATGGAAAAGCCTAAAAATTAAATGAAAGAAAAATGAATGCCGGTAACAATGATCACAACTGAAAATAACAGCTAACAGATAGTCACGAGATTAATATTTCCAAATCAAAGACTTTACTATAATATCAATCTGAATTTTCAGCAATTACAAACTTTGAATATTGGAAATTTTAATTCTTATTCAATATACTGCGAAAAATGCCTTACATTTACCAAACCTGATTGCTTGCTGCTGGCCCATTGGGCCGAAACCTATTAGACCGAATGTCCCATTGAACCGAATCCCGTTGGACCGAATATAGCCAAAATGAGCGGGTTTATTATCTTAAAATTTTCATTGCTATTAAAAGATATATTTTTAACGCCGTATTTTAAAACCGAATTAAAAAAACCTCTTTTAGTTGGAAACGCCCGCTTTTATTATGCATGGACCTCAATGAAAATAAAAATATTATGGAAAATCGGTTATCCTACCACTTTCAATCCTAACCCAACCTAACAAAACATAACCTAACCTTACCTAACCCAACCCAACCCAACCTTTGGAAAAGGCATATTTTGGAAATTCAATGAAGATAAACAATATTTGGAAAAGGCATATTATTTTGGGCAGTCAATGAAGATAAACAACAATATTTTGGAAAAGGCATATTATTCTGGGAAGTCAATGATGATAAACAGCCATATTTTGGAAAAGGCATATTATTTATGGAAGTCAATGAAGATATAAAACAATATTTCGTAAAAGGTGTAACATTTTAAGTTATTTATAAAATGTTACTAACCGAACCTAATCCAACCTAACCAAACCTAACCTAATTTAACCTAACCCAACCTAACCTAACCTAACCTCATTTGACCTAACCTTAACCAACTAAAATATTTCCGTTTTGAACCGTTTTGGAATGTACAAAAAAGAATTTTAAGTTGATAAAAGCAGAGATCTTTCACGAAAAATTGCAAATCTTATTTTTTAAAAAGTGTTAGGCCTTTCCAAAACGGTTAAAAACGGTTCCAAAGTGTCTCGTGTAAACGCGGCTTATCTCTTTTGGTGGCATGGAAACGTTTAACTAATCATGCTTCACATTCTGTTTAGGGTCAAATAGTTAAACAGTCAACGAAGTGGATCGGAGTCCAATTAGTCTTGCGTTCTAGCGTTCGCACAGCTGAATCACAAGAGTGCGAGACAACCGAAAATACTTAATAAATTGCTATGTAGGCAATTCAAATGCTTTTCCCGGATCACGAAAAACCCTTTCCCTTCGTAAAGCCCTCATATTTTCCTCATTTTGCCGACGCAAAAGCTCTTAACACATCAAAATATTCACTGCCATTTCAAAAACGCAAACATCTCAAACCAGAAGTTAATGACTTCTTATCCTGGGAAGTATTGGACACCAAGGCTTTATATTATATCCATCCATGCAAGTCAAAATTGCCTATGTCATTCGTAATAGAGGGTCGAAAGTCCCCCCCCCCCACTAGGTAAACGATCTAGTCTACTGAAAAAATCCCACGCCGCGAGGCTTAGGCTCTAAAACTTTGGGGCGTGTTCAAAACTTCTTCAGCGCCAATTGTTGAAACGCCGTCTTTCTAGAACTCTCTGAAAAAACATTACAATTCGTGGGCTTAGGACCCTACACTAGTTTGAACGGAATTTCTAGCAGTCTACTAAAACAGCTGTTCTTGTCACCGTTTCTGATTCGTTACCGCAAACCACAGGACACACCTTAAAGTTTCGTTACTTGCCCGCTGCTGGCGCGAAAATCAGCCTGCCAACTTTAAATGAGGGAAATGCTGTAGGTGGCACGGTGATCGGACCTAATAAGAAGTTGGCTAACAGAGATGGTTCCGGATATGGTTAGAGTCCAATACTTCCCAGGATAAGAAGCCATAAACTTCTGCTCTAACTTAACGACGTGCAACGGGAACTTGAATACGGAAATAGGCCTTTGCCATAAAAATTGAAAACAACAACAAACTTTTATGCCTCTATCTACCAGTGAAATTTGCCTGGTAGATTCAAATCGTTGTTTTTGGGGTAAAATCGAAGTTTAAAAAGGGAAGCTTGGGTTGAAATGTCGTAATACAGTCTTTATCGTTGGATAAAATGTTAACGACACAAAAACCCTGTCGTTAAGTTATCACCGACTTATCACATCTCTCGTACGATAATTTTGAGTTTGGAAGCTACAGAATACCAAAATTCGATAACTTTTCGCAATTGTGATAAAATCAAGTTATCACTAGTGATAACTTCAAAAATGAGTTAGAGAATTGCCCCCAATATTAGATATTTTTCGTGTTTTGCAAGGAAACCCAGTATACCAAACACCAGACTTGTAAATAGGGGGTACCAGGGAGCCTGTGGTACCCAAGAAAATTCACAGGACACCCTGTCTGGTACCACCCGGGTACCCTGAAAAATTCGGGGCGAAGATAACTCTCCCCCATAGCGATAACTCAAAACAGCTCTCAAAAAAGGGGAAAAAATAAAACAAAGAATATTTCCCCTCAAAACTGTGGCCGGAATGCATCCTTTCCTCCCTCACATTTTGTTTATTTACCTTTGTCCACTAGGAAGCCCTGGATACCCAAGACAATCGGGCTTTGGGGGAGGGGTCGGGAGCCCATAGGGCTCTCGATGAAATTATCAATATTTCTAAGTCTGCCAAACACTTTGCTATTCCACCAATGCCTTCACATGGGCTTCTACTATGCGAAGTAGCAAAGAAATTCCATACTACGGTTACACCAAAATCCGAATATTGGAAACATAAATATAGCTGATCCTTGCATTTTTGTACTGCAAAGCAGCTTCATCGCAAAAATAATGCAGATGTGTGTCGGATGGTAAAATGACCTTAACGTAAGGCATTATAGACTTAATGAAGCAGTTAATGGTGCCGTCACTGTGGTTCATTTCAATACTAACGATGCAATAATTATGGTTTTGTATTAGGTAATCTTAGTTCATTGAATTTCTACGAAGGAATGAAGAGTAGATTGAGTATTCTCGAAATGAAATCCTTGAACAACATGTTGTACAATAAAAGAATAGTTCTCCCACTAAGTCGAGAAGAAAAATTGCGTGGTGTAGCTAGTGCAAGGGTTTGATTTAATTCTCTTAAGTATGCTGCTTGTGTTTTGCCAACATACAACTTTGCTTATAAAAAATGTCAGGCTAGAAATGAGCTCTAAAACCATTTCAAGCTTCGTTTGACCATTTCTGTGTGCTTATCTTTTATAAGGAACGTAATCGTCTTGGCCTATTTCCCTTTGATCAAATAAAGAAATCAAATAGTTTTGGATAGACAATGATCACATCGGTGAATCACACGTTTCGGTGTATTCCTCCGAATGTGACAGGAAAGCACCATCGTGGTCATAGGGAGTCAAACTTTGAGAAACAGACTTTGAAATTCCGATTTGTTCTGTAACTTGTAAATAAACCTCCTAGATATTTGATAGCAGAACTCGCTTTTATTTATAAACCTTTTCTCCATTATGAGTACCCTTACGAATTTTTTTTTTCCGGAGCACATCCTTGATACTTTATCATTTTCGAAAAAAAGAAGTAACATTATCTACTATTTCTTGTGGTAAAGGTTTCCCCCTTCGTTTTTCAATGTTTGGTATAATATGATCCCAATATCAGTCATAAGTTTTTGATTGTCTAGAAAATAATGTTACAAACTCGCACTTTACTTGTCTTGACGAAACTGCTACTTTCTCTTTCAAATCCATAACGAACTCATCATCTTTAAAACTTTGGCTTGGGTCGTCTGGACGTTGTACCTCTGTTGGAAGCATCATTACCTTTGTAACCTTGACTGTTAGACCATCCAATGTCTGGGAGGTTTTTCTTTTCACGTAGGCAATACGTTGATTAGCTTCTATTTCATACACCTACAGTCGTGATGACCTAAGATAACAAAAAACAACATTCAGCGATTCGAGCTGTTCACGTTTTTCAATTGTTTCTTGAGAATCGTTTTGAAGTCGGTTTGTCATTTGAAATTGGCCTATTGAGATGTCTCTTGTCTTAGTTTGGATCTCTAACAGGGCATTAAGACAGTTTCTACATATTAAAATATTCATTGTTAAAGACATGATTATAAAACATCAATTATTGTTCCCGTAAATATTAAGGTTGGTAAAGTATGTATTTTATATTTGCTTAAAAAATTTACAGGTAGGTGTATGTTTTCTATAAAGGAGAATAAACTAGAAAATCGTCGATAGCGTAGATTCAAGATCATGAATATATAATAATTCTATCAACTATGGAAATTTAAGCTAAAGATGCTTCTCACCAGGAATGAATTATGGACGGTCGTGGACAGTCCCAAGCCTACTAAAAACGTTCCGGAGGATTGGGATAAGAATGGTAAACAGGCCCATGCTGCCATCTATCTATTGATTACGACCAGTTAATTCATATCGTCAACAAAGGCTCCACATGAGATATGTGGCAATCTCTTCAAAAGCTCCTCGAGCAAGCTAATAATACAAACAAGTTGTTTCTACTACGTCGACTGTACAAGATGCAGCTACACGAGGGACAGACAATGCAACAGCACATATCAGCAATGATGGAAATATTTAAATGTCTGCTTGGCATTGAATAAACCTTCAAGAATTCTAACCTCGCAGCAACCTTGTGATGCAGCTTTCTTGAATCGTATGACACGCTAATCATATTTTTCTGGATAAAAACTGAAATAAGATTAAAACTCTAGAAGCCGTTGGTAACAGTGGCGTAGCCAGAGGGGCGGGGCGGCCGGCCCCGGGGATCACGGCTAAGGGGCATCATTCTACCATTTTCTACGAATTCTCCTTCGCCGTGATGCCCTAAACTGCGGAAATCGTTTCAGTTTTTCACGCGAAAATTTATGCCTAGACTTTAGACGAAAATGGTTTTACCACGAATTGATTTAAGGATAGGACAAAAGATATTTTGTCCACGACAAATTTTCCCTGTTCTAGCATATTTAGTTGTGAAGATTCGTCTGTTATATATATGCCCGCCCTCGTAACCGCTAATATTAACAGGCGATTCTTTTCAACCAGGTATGCGAGGATGGTACCAGAGGCTAAAGCTATGGCCCTATGTTCTTATTAGCTTAAAACCGTTCTTGGTATTACCATTCTCCTGAAAAAAAATACACGCTTCGTGTATGAGAGAGCTGGTACAATTTCCTAGAACGTATGAAGGACTAACTGTCAGAACTGTAGTACTGATTCACTGAAGGCACGCTTGACGCTTGTTTCACCACAGTCCCCTTTCGCGGTGTAACTGAGGCCACGGCGCTGCGCAATCGTAGCCCGCCCCACGGCAGGAACTTTCGAGATAATACGAAAGGATTTTCGAATTTCCGAGAGATTGATTGTTGCTCGCGCTAATTTTTGTAGTGAAGTGTTAGCTAGAATCTACTAATTTTTACTGCATAGTGTTTTGTTGAGCCATCTTCAGAAACTGTTTATTAGTGTGAATCTTCGGCCAAATCGCGATTTCCTGTGCACGAGAGGTACAATTGATAATGTTTCGATTGTGTTTTGTGATCCTAAAAGGTAGCAAAGGCTTATTCTTTTAAAAAATTAAAATGAAACGGCAGCAGCCAAGTGGATCTAAAAACAGAAAAAAATCAAAAGAAGTGGAAGAGGCAAAAAGAAATACGCGGGTTCCATATTAATAATAAAATTATTTCCAACCCGGCACATCAGTTCCTGCGTTATCAGAATGAGAAACTCAAAAACAATTCAGCGAAAGTCTTTACCGGGATAAAGAATGTCCCTCGGAAGGCGCAGCCCCGGATTTACCTCAACTTAGTGAGGGTGCTAGTAAACTGGATCAACTTGATCAAGGTGAAAACAAAGAACACAGAGAAGTAGACGAGGAAGGAAATGACGGCAGATACTCCGATGCAACAACCAAGAGTTAGTTTTCTGAATCTGTGTACGACGATATTGGCTACTGGCCTCTTCCTGTGCCAGATAATATCAGGATTGAGATCGTAAAAAGAGGAATTGAGGCTTTACAAATTAAGGAGGGCCCTTTTAAGGCTAAAGAGCGACCAGGAGAAGCATCAACTAAAGGGGCATGTAGACATTTAAATTAAGGGTGGCCTTTTAAAAATTTGCCGAATAATGAGAAAGTACTGAGAAAATGGTTATCGTACTCTAAAAGCAAAGAGAGTTTATTCTACATTTGCTGCAAATTATTCACCAACGCGAATGTATCAGAAAAAAAAGATCAAATTCGTAACAGGATTCCAAGAATGGTGGAAACTTAACCCTAAAGTGGCGGATCACGAGGAATCTCCACAACATCTCTCCGCATTGGAGATGTAAACAACATTAAGTTCTCGATTAAGATTTAATCAGACAATCGATCACGCGTGACAAGAAATGATCGAAAAAGAAAAAAAGAGATGGCGAGATGTATTGCATCGTATTCTAGACGTCACGCTGTGCCTAGCAAAGGAAAATCTACCATTTCGGGGTCACAGGAAGAATGCTGAGTCGGCGAATAGAGGCAACTTTATCGAGCTTGTTCAATTTCTCTCAAACTACGACCCTGTTTTAAAGGAGCATTTACTATTTACTTCCCAAATTATGTTATGCCTTTTCCAAAATTTTATTGTTTATCTTCGCTTACTTCCCAAATAATAATATACCTTTTCTAAAATTTGATATTTTCATTTATTTAGTTTCCCAAATAATAATACGCCTTTTCCAAAATATTGTTGTTTATCTTCATTTACTTCCCAAATAATATTATACCTTTTCCAAAATTTTGATTTATTCATTTATTTAGCTTCCCAAATAATATTACTCCTTTTCCATAATATTGTTGTTTATCTCCATATGTTTCGCAAATAATATTACGCCTTTTCCAAAATATTGTGGGTTATCTTCATTTATTTCCCAAATAATATTATGCCTTTTCCTAAATATTGATGTTTAAATTGAGTTAGTTTTCCAAATAATATTATGCCTTTTCCAAAATATTGTTATCTTCATTTACGTTTCGAAATAATTTTACGTCTCTCCAAAATATTGTTTACTTTTAAAAGTGGAGTTTTCTTCAAAAAAACTGCTATCCTGATATGAGAATTGTAAATGTTTCAGCGGGTGTTTAAGATTTCATAGCTATATTTCCGTTACGAGCCCTTGTTATTATGTTTTTCCCCTAGTAGTTTTTCAAGATTGAGTGCAGAACGCGTTTAAGCGGTCAGCGGTCTCAATGGTGGTAAGTATAGAGATGTGAGTCGGTAATTTACCAAATACCTCCTAAATTACCGTTTTATATCTTACCGTAATTGTACAATGGTAATTTACCGGTAAATTACCATTGTAAGCTACCGTGGTAAATTACCAAACATTTTTACTACGAGTTAAATGTTCATTTTTCTTTTAAATGATCAATTATTTCTGTGCTTACTTCCAAAATGACTCACCAGGCGCGATTCGCTAGCCAGTACTTACAAAGTTGCGCTAGATATTTGTCTTTAATAATACTTTAATTATAAATCAGATTAGAAAGGCCACGGCTGCCGTCTTGGTAGCAAAAGCCGCAAATACGTGTAAAGCAGTCAGATAGTGCTCATAATTAAACTTTGTTTTAAGTAATGGATTGTACACACAGGAAAATATAAATTACCAAAAATTACCGACTGCACGGTAATTTTTGTTTTCCAAAAATTTCAATCGGTAATTTACCGGTAAATTACAAGGTAAATTTATTTTACTTTGCTATTATTGATTGGCCTAAAGTTTTCGATAGTTCGTGCAGTTTCTGTGTTCTATGTCGCTCTATCCCAAGTTACTGCGTTTCCTTTTATTGAATTAATACAAGAGGTTATGTTCACTGCCCCTCTTACGTAAAACTTTTCATTTCTAAGATAATTTCACATCAAAGTGTTTTCTTAAACAAAATTAATTTTCCAGCCAACAATTTATTGATCGTAATATTAATGAAAGAGCATAAAAATAATAAGTACATTGCTTACCTAATATAATTCATTAATTTCATATCATTTTCAATGATTGAGCTACTTATCGCGGAACTCACATTTATTTGTATTGTCACAATTCGAAAGACTTTCAAATTGCACTTCGAGTAATTGGTGTTTGACTTGAGACTCGAAACTTCTCGAGTATTCGCCTATTTTAAATCAATAATGAAAGCATTTCTATTGTCGACCGAACAATAAATAACAAAATTTCGATGCAATCTATCCCGTTACTTTTAATCAAGAAACCTGAAGAAACGCAAAATATTTGCCCAGATTGCTACGAAAACCACAATTTGATGTCTTTATCTGGCACTAAATTATTTCGTCTATTTTGCAATCAACGAGCTTTAAAGGTGTGAAAATGAATGTTTTATTTCAAGTTTGTTAAATTGCATCCTGGTCTTATTAGATATAACTCCGTGGTGGTAGACGTATTGCATATGCAAGAGAAGAAAGTGCATCGAATATCGCGAGAAAATATGCTTTAGAGGAAATTGCAACGGATCTGGCGGAACATTTTGAAACAGAACAGTAAAAAAAGGTATCGGATTCAGAAGTATAATGACTGCAAGAAAAATGCGAACACAGTAACAGACACACACACAGAGAAACTTCCAGTGTAATATCTGTCAGTGACGTCTGTGGTGTTAATTTTTTTGTGCGTTGTCATAAAGAGTACAAATAAACCTATGGTGTTGTTTTTGCTATTAGCATTAGACATTTAAAACCATATTTTCATTGTGCAGTTGTTTCCGGTAATAAAAAGAAAAACATTCAACAATAATGAAAGTGATTTTGGAGTAATAACACGGACTTCAAAAGGGCTTTTTGTTGAAGCTATAGCCTAGCTTGATTATAACTTCTGCAAAGAAGGTTGCTGTGGCAATACCCACACCGTAGACGAACAGCAAGAATGTTCCATATGTTTCGTTGATTGACATTGCTGCAAGGCTTTTCGTCGGTTTTATCCAAGCAATTCTCGAAATGTAGAAATTGTTTTTCATAAACAAGTAATCCGAGAATTTTGTCTCGGTGGCTACCATCGTTCTAAAATGAATGATAAAAAGAGAATTTGTTATTGCTCATCAATGAATGCCGTATAAATGAAACAAAGCAATTTATTCTATACCCAAGAGTCAGTTGCTCGATAAACTCAGGGCACCTTTTCGCTTCGCTACTGAGAGGAAAGACGAACAGCAGATTTTTGATTTGCTTTGCGTTGAAGTAGAAAACCAATTTCCTGAAATCTGCGTCGTTTTCAAGTAGAATTGACCAAAGATTTTCCATGTAAAACTGTGGAAAAAAAATTCCAGTTTTTCCCAAATACGCATTATAATAATGCTCAACGTTTAAGGCGTCTTCTAAATAGATGTATTCAACTCTGGAAGCCAGGGACAATTTGGGTTCCTTTTCCATGATGGACGTTTCCTAATATAACAGCGCCATTACCAAATATGGCTATTTTTATCAATGACAACTTTGCTTACCCATTCTTTGAAGAAACTGGCGGCGATGTCTGTTGGGTTAAATAGAATTTTAGCTTCGGTGTATTTGCTGAAGCTTTCCAGACTGTCGATCAAGACGTGTTCGGTTGAGTACAGTTCCGTTTTCAAGGCGGATCCCATGAATATCGATATGATTAAAATAGCAATCAGCCACGAACCGATTGTTGTCCTCCATGAAATGCATTTTGGAACACGAATAAAGGCTGGAAAATTATTTGAAATATCTTTTCAAAATTTTGCAGTTTGGAAAATATCCACAGGAGAAAGTCAATAGTCACTATAGTTATGAACTTACGCTCGAAGAAAAATATGCAAACGAAATCCCATGAGAAATTGAAATGGTTTTGAATTTTCCGACGAATAGATGTTTGCTCTTGCGGTCGTCCTTGACCAATGTTGGTAACAAATTCGGAAAGCTTTGCCAGCAGAGGTAGAGCGACGATGCACGAAACAAGTAGGTATGAAACCTGGAAAATAAATTTTATCTCTTGAATCTTATGCCACGTTTTATGAGAGCGATTTGCGAGAAAAAAACCGGAAAAAATCGTTAGAGAACTTTTCTCGCGTATTTTCAAGTTTGCGAGAATTTTGAGCCTGCGAGATCAATGTTAGCGAAATCGCAAACGTCTGTTCGGTTTTGATTTCTTCGCTCTCGCTTCAGCGATTTTTATAGCATTCCTCTACGTCACAACTTGGCTAAAGTTAATCAACCATTAAAACTGAATAAAAATTTGTCACGAGCTATTTTAATTATTTACCCACATTAGGCCTAATTTTAAAACTTTTTCTCTTTGACCGCGTGCAGGATAGTGACGGCTATTAACATTAGGCTTAAGTTTTCAGAAATCATTTAAATTTTTCTTTATTGTTTTACTACATTCCTCAATCTGTCGGAAAAAATGCCTACGAATCATGAATATTTCAAGCCTTTTACCGAAACTATGAACAGTATAATTAAACAAATGTAAAGGTGGGAATGGCGGTAATGTTGAAGCTTTAGATACTACTAACCAACGTTTCGTAATGTCCCTCGGATTTTCTGGTTCGCTAGACTGGGTGAGCCCCTTTTTGAATATGTACGTTTTTATTTCTGTTCAAGCTAAACAAAACTTGCAAAAGCAGAAGCTTCTTTATCAGAAGTAGGTCTTTGAATTCATGTTCAACCGCCATTTCATGTCGGCTTAATATGTTTAAAAATCGCGCGTGAAATCACGTGCTTATAAAAATCGCCCTTCATGAAACTTGAAGTAAGACTCGCTAAAATGTTGATGCGATATCGCTGTTTGGAAACTCGCTCTCGCAAATCGCTTCGAATTTCGCTCTCATGAAAACGCGGCTTTAGAGTATTAGCAGGGGTAAATAACGAAAGGAGTTAGAGACGCTAGCTTCCGTAGTGTAGAGTACAGTGGGACTTTCAAACGTAGACACAGAAAAGAGAAAGCGCCTCGGTCGCGCCGTCTATAATTCAAAATAAGTATGATATTTTCCAACCAATAGCGTGGCAGCAAATATTCGAAAGTCATGCTGGGATATCGATTTTCTCCTGTCTGCTAGTGTTAGTCTGCTTACGACTAAGTGACAATTAGGCTAAGAGTAAAGTTTATTCATTAATGTGCACTTGAATTAGAAACAGGCAACTTTAAAGTTCGTAAATTCCTTATTCGATAATGAAATGGAATTAAATGTCGTTTTTGCATCCTTCAATACAGTTTTAGTTGTTTTAATTTCTTTAGTCACAGATACAGATACAGTCGATGATCCTGATCCCACAGTTCCACTGGCACTGACTCGGAAAAATCACTAAGCCTAGGCTCACTGGACCGACTCTGTAACCACGCACTTACGGCAAAACAAGTTGGAACACATTTTGAGGATTTCCCCGGCTTCAAATTGCAAATTGTTGACTTATCTTTCTTCTTTAAATCGCTGTTTTCTCGCGATTGAATATAATAATTATATTGGGTTGATTTGTGAGATGACTTCACAACATCGACACCCGCCATTTTACTTTACCCAGAATACCTTGCGGCGCGAGATTTTAAGGCAAAACTTTTAAGGTTCTGGTCTTATTTACAATACAGTTCCAAAGACGGCACTACGTTAGTTACAAATTCTATGACGTTTCAAGGTCCCAATGTATTCTACACTACGGAAGCTAGCGTCTCTAACTCCTTTCGTTATTTACCCCTGGTATTAGATATTCTTTTGGTGACAAATTGTTAGACAAAATATTATTTTACCGTAATGTCAATGGTCAAGAATGACATGGAATACTTTTCAACTTCAGCCGGTGGCCCAGTGATTAAAAGGAGCTCTGATGTCAAGAACATTGGTGTATAGTACCAAAAATTGTCCTTCGCTATGTCCGAAAGCTCCACGGGATATAGTACACCCAACATATTCTGTAGTATCGAATTAAAATACTCTTACCCATGATAGTGCACTTATTATGAAATACAATTGAGTCGTTTACTTCATTCAACTTTTACCTGAATTTGTGCGATGGAGGTTCCATTTGTTGTTAATTCCCCATAAGGAATAGGATTGTATTCTAATCTGAACATTTAAATTGTAAACAATTGTGCTATCTTCTTAATTAAAGGGATACAATCAATCTTTGTTTTGGACTTTTCCAATAACAATTTCGACAAATCGCTTTTATTCCTTACTCTACAACGTAACCAAGAGTTAATAGAACAATGAATTATAATTAATAAACATGAAAAATCCTAACTTTTTTACAAATTTCCCCTCAAATATGCGCCGCTAATTTCACAAGTGACTCTCTTGATTGTAGTTAACCTTTTATACACGTCTAGAGTTTCCAACATTTTCAAATTTCCTAACAACCAATGAAACAAGGTCCCCTTTCTGACGGCAGAACGGGGAAAACAATCTAGTCAGTATATCGCGGCTGGTTTGAATTTCAAAATCTCTAAGGTACTTTCCTTAAATTTAAACTGTTTATGTCTTGGTTTGAATTTCAAAATATCTAAGGTACTTTCCTTAAATTTAAACTGTTTATGTCGAGCTGTTTTGTCTTCCACATAATTTTAGGCGCATTTTCGAACTAATACTGGCCCATCTAATAATAGTCGTAAAAGATTGAGAGTATCCCTTTACGCACAACATATTTAGTATTTTCAATATCAACTCCTTACTTTACGTTAAAGAATTTGAGGTAAAACTCATCCATTAACTTGAACAATTTGACAACTGACTCTAGAAGTAGAAGCTCCTAAAAGACAGTTTTAATATTTCAATATCTCGATCAGTAAATTTTAATGATTCTTATATTACCTGGCATACTACAATGGGAACACTTACGCAGGTTGCAGCCCTGAAAAGAATAAAGAGTTCATATTGTAATAGCTACAGGAATTGTTTATACTTGAAGCTGAAAACTCTATTAAGGAACTAAAAACTCTATTAAATAGCTTAAAACTCTATTAAATAACTTCTATTACTTGTATTTGAAGAAGCGATCTTCGCTATTATAAACTTTAGTCAAGTTCATCCTAAAAACATTCTCACAATTCATGGCTATTCAGTTGTGAAAAAAAACTACTCTTTTAAAGAATTATTTCATGAGATGCCATAATTTCGTGTTTTGTTTGCGTTAAAGGCTATTTGATGATAAGTCCCATGGGCGATTGCCAGACATGTTGTACAAATGAGTTTATGATTGACTATTGCGTTCGAACGTATGTCCAGATGTTTGTGTAATGATTGAATGCCTGCAAATATTGGGTTTCTTTCGTTAAATGTTATGCAAACCTTTTTATGATCATTGCAGTTCAGTTTCGAATCGGACGTGTCATGATGCAAGTCGCATTACCCTCCTTACAGCGTCCCTTTGTAATTGATTTAAAACAGGTTCTAAGAGTATCTCTTTCACCCTCTCTCACGAATTACGTTTACACTCTATTATTAACCTTGACTCTTCTGTCTGAGTCAAAACTTGTAAGGAATTTTTCATATTCTTCTACCGAAACGATTTCTCTCATTTTTAGTGTGCGCGGTTTCAAATGTGATGACAATATTACCATGGGAAGGTTCAGGCAGTTTGCCACCCAGTTAAAATAAGTAATTTTAAAGCAACTCTTTCTAAATTATTCTATTATTGAATAACTTGTATTATTGGAGGTGACTTTCTATGTTGTAAAGAGAATTGTTGACTTGCTTTATTTGCAATAGACGAAAGAGGTTACTTTTGAGTAATGCATGTATGCACGCGAATAAGTGTTGAGAATGTGTCCAAATGTTTCTCTATTGATTCAGCCACGCCTGTAAATATTTGGAATAATTGCCGTCTGACGTGTTTTCTGTGGAATGAAGTTATTTTACTTTGTTATATTGTTGGCCGGTTTTCATGATATTTCGTTCAGTTTCATGGTCTATGTATCTCTATCCCCTTATTGCGTTCCCTTTTTTGACATAATACATTCGGTAAAGTTATGTTCACTGCCCCTCACACGTATAAATTAAAAATGAAGTTGTTGGCCCATTTTTATGAGAGTTTGTGAAGTTTCGATTCTGTTGTTTTGTGTGCTAAGTCGCTCTGTCGATCTCCCTTACTACGATCCCTTTTATTGACTTAATACAAGCGGTAAAGTTATATTCACTGTCCCTCCCACGTGTAAAATAAAAATGAAGTTATTTTACTTTGTTATATTGTTGGCCTGTTTTCATGATATTTCGTTCAGTTTCGTGGTCTATGTATCTCTATCCCCTTATTGCGTTCCCTTTTTGACATAATATATTCGGTAAAGTTATGTTCACTCCCCCTCCCATGTATAAATTAAAAATGAAGTTGTTGTACTGTGGTATATGTTGGCCCATTTTTGGGAGAGTTTGTGCAGTTTCGATTCTGTTGTGCAGTCGCTCTGTCGATCTCCCTTACTACGATCCCTTTTATTGACTTAATACAAGCGTTAAAGTTATATCCACTGTCTCTCCCACGTTTAAAATAAAAATGAAGTTATTTTACTTTGTTATATTGTTGAAGTTATTTTACTTTGTTATATTGTTGAAGTTACATTACTTTGTTATATTGTTGAAGTTATTTTACATTGTTATATTGTTGAAGTTATTTTACTTTGATATATGGTTGGCCTATTTTTATGATAGTTTGTGCAGTTTCGTGTTCAATGTCACTCTATGACGCTTACTGCGTTTCCTTTTATTGACTTAATATACAAGCGGTAAAGATATGTTCACTGCCCCACCCATGCGTAACTTATAATATTTAAATTGATTTCACGTCAAAATGTTTTCTTAAACATGATTAATTTCCCAATCCATAATTTATTGATCGTAATATTAATTGAAGAACATAAAAATAATATGTACATTACTTACCTAAAATAATCCATTAATTTTATATAATTTTCAACAGTTGCTTTTCTAATCGTGGAACTCACATTTACTTGTATTGACACAAATCGAAAGACATTCAAATTTGACGTCGAACCTTATACTAGCTTTGGCAAAGTTTAAAATTTGGGGTTCGAGACTCGAAACTTCTCGAGTAGTTGCACAGGCCTACTTTAAATCAATAATGAAAGCATTTCTTTTGTCGACCCAAGGAGTACTATATCGGGCCCACACCACACCCCATCCCTTAAGGAGACCTAACTTAGCCTTTGAAAGTGCCTAGCTACTTTCCGAGACAATTGTTATTGGTCAAAGCGAAACTTGGTCTTTGATTCGCCAAAAATCCGTTTGCGATAAAATTTTCTTTTGGAGCGCTAAATCCCTTTAGAATCCCGGTTCCCAAAATTCTTTCTTGTGTTTTTCTATTTTAATGGAACACATATCTTGACTTAAATGTAAATAGAAAATAATAATTCCCGGGAAGGCAAAGAGTCTATCTTATCCCGCAAACATCTAACTAACATATAGCGATTGAGTAGTTAGGTAAAATGAGCACTAAATCCATGTATTTTGTAAAATATTAAGCGACATTTATAGTTAATATAAAAGAAATATTTTGAATTCGAAGAAATTTTCCTTTAAAAAGTGATTATTATTTATTATTTTTAAGTCATATGAATTATGTAACACTGCAAGGACGTTTGAACATAGAATGAGTACCCAAAAATAATTTCCTAATTTAACGCGGCTGGCGATAAAAAGTTAGTTAAGCAAGTAATCTTGTTTAGCTATATTCTCCATTTTCTAGTGATTTTTCGTAACTTGTGTCTGCGTATGCTTTTGTCCCTGGAAAAATCCAAAGTCCGAGCCTAATTTTGGAAACAGAAAATCGACTAAAGAATTATAACAGTAATGAAAAATTGGCAAATTATTGTGCTTTTGAACATCAACATATAATAAAAAATTAATTTGTTAAATTATAATTTTGAGATTTTGATTTAACCAGTACATTAACGTCGTGATTAAATAGCAGGTAGATCTGGTTTAAACCTTTGTAAATAATACATCCAAAAACCATCCGTGTGTACGCCAAGAAGCTCTCCCGTGAACCCAAAGCTTGGTCGCTTTTTTGCAATTATCGTAAAAGTAGAACGTGGGAATTCATGACATGTGTTAAGAATCGCATGTGTACTTCTAGACGTTATATTGATTTGGCAAAATAGTAGATGCCGGTTTTTACTTTTACAATTAAGATTTCAGTACAGTTTATTCTCCAAGAACTTCAATAATTTGAATGTAACAGCGTATTACATTTGAAAATGCAAATATTGTTTGTATCTATATTTACCAAGAAACTAAAACTCAGTTTTTGTTTTTTCCAAGTTTCAAGCGGAAACTACAACGTAATTTTGTCATACGAGTCGAAAATGTTTGAAAGTTCGTTGATTACAAGAAAACCATAACAATATCATTGACAATTTTTATTAAAGCAATCCAATTAATTTAGTCTTATTTAGATTGCTAATTAAGTTCACAATAGAGTAAAAATGTTTAACATCATAAGTGCAATACTAACTTCTATAAGTTAGGGTGGATTATAAGTAATGTAACACGTGTATTACAATTTGATGTTCAAAATGTATGTTTTTCGTTGTCACAAAATTCGATTTCGTATGATTCAATGCTAGATTTTGATTCTTTAAGCAAAGAGGTTGATGATTATTTCAGTGATGACAGCGGCTACTGTTCCTGACAATAGCATGAAAAAAAAGTAGAAAGGAACCGTGACGCTACTCAGGTTCAAATCAGCCGTGCTTTTTGACGGTTTCTTCCACTTGACTTGTTCAATTAAATGATGCATTTCAAAATCCAGATAGTTCAATGCTTGCGTTTCAAACATCGGTTCCACGGTGTAATGAAAACATTTGTCTAGCCCCTTAATCAGTTTAATATAAAAACAGTATCGACCTCAATTGGAGGTTTTCTTGTAACTGCGGACTGCTTCTTAGCCAAGAGTTGTTGAAAACGAAGTGTAAATACTCAAAGCTAATTTCGTGCTCCGAAAAGTAGAATCCTTCATTGTCCGAAAAGAACTTTTTACTCTCGGGATCTAATTTGAGGAATTCTCCCGCTATCCAAGTCAGATAGATGTCCTCTAGGATGATAGCATTCTCCCCAAAAAGAATAGGCAGGCATCCATCACGAGCCAGGTAATCCGAAACACTAGTGACCATTTTCTCCTGATCGAGTGCGTAGAGCCATTTCTGAACTTCTGGGTCCTGGGCAGCCTGTAGACACGAAACCAGTGAAGTCAGAAAAATAGAGGAACTTATCATTTAACGCCTATTTACCAAATATTTCAGATTGTCGAAAGCTCCACCATTTTTCACAATTATAATTGGAATTTCCGATTTGATCAAGTCCGAGAGGGTGTCGATGCGATTGTAGCTTTCCGTCGTGAACTCCGTCCGTAAGAAACAACCCAAGAAAAACAGAATGAAAGTCACTCCAATCAGCCAAGACGCAGAGAGCAACCGACAAGTAATGTGGGGCAAAACGGAGGGAATCGCTGTAGGGAACATAATTATGTCTGATTATTTAAATTTAAGCGAGCGTTTAATCGCGTACGTTCAGCGCAGAAAAGCGACGCGTTTTCCCAGGCATATTCTAGGGTTTCTAAGGCCATTTTCTTGACAACTTTCTTGGTGGACAGCGATTTGTATTTGTTGGTTATGATGGAGTGAAGGACGAGCAAAAGTGACAGAATGACCACAGTAGACACAATTAAAATCACCACCTAAATGAAACGAGAATGGAAATCAATTAATTGGGTGGTGAATGGAATGCTTATTTAGCGAAATCTACTGGAGTGTTTATATTTAAGAAGGACAAGGAAGTTGATAAGACTCTCTTTGGGGCGCCTGTCACGATAATCATCCTGGCAGTATCGAACACCGGAGACGGACTGAAATATTGATGTCGGCCATCGAATAATGCACGTGGCATGGGAAACAGAACAAAATAAGCATTCTTTAACAAGATTAAGGATTATAAGAAATTGTTTCATGAGTAGAGTTAAATTTTGGTCTCATTTCTTTTTCACGTACTATGAAAACATCAGCCGCAGTAATTAATTTGGAAAAGTATTCAAATTTTAATGAATTCCCTTCGTAAATTACCCTAAACACGATTGAAAAAATTATATTAAAGTAAGATATAAACATGATATTATTGAATGAATTTGGTTTTATCTGGAAATATAAGATCACCATTCGAAAACGGATATACTTAATCGAGTATTTAAAAGAAAACCAAAGCTCATCGATTAAGGATTAGAAATTTCGAATAATCGCCGGTTTTTAACGTTCAAATTAAACGAGTCGAAACCGGAGAATAATATTAAAATTCTCGAATATTCGCTCACTCGACCAACAACCATGAAGTTGCAAGTTAAAACACAAGCACTTCCGTTTGACCCAACCCAATTACTCGAATCTTATTTCAAGGAATACAAAAAATACTTCATGTTAAGGGATCTTTTCAAATAATCCGCTATGGCATTGTATCTTAATACTTGGTTCTCCATCACCCACGACTCCTGATAAGAAATATTTAAAGTTCAATTGCCAAAAAAAGAAAATAACACTCAGTGACACCTCAACGAACGTTTCAAAATTCACCTCCAGTGTCGTCACGTTTACAAGAGTCTCTTGGGTGTACCTATAATTTAGATAAAATTTCAAATCGGCAATTACATTAAAGATTTTAAAATGCAATTTGTACCTGTATTTAAAATATCGATTATTTCCCATAAATTCCAGTTCGTTCAGTGCCATTATTGGAGTTACCAGGAAATCCTAGCTTCCACTAACCGAAACCTTTAAAGGCTGTAAAGAGTCGCTGATAGATTTCTCGTTTTTCATAAGTGAAAGCATATGTTTATTAGATTCCTATATTTCGAAATGGTAGACACTTCCTGAGAGCTAGTTCGAGAACGACGCGATAATTGACTACTCCTAGTTTTGCAGTTCATCTTCCTATTTAGTCTGTACTTAGCCTTGACAGCGTCTCACCATGCGTCCCTTTACGAGAATCTATGACCTACGTCACTTCATAACAAGCTCTCAATAACCAGTGACAAACTCATGGAAAATATCTTATGAACTTATGGTAAAAGCGTTGTTAAAACGGAAGTTGTGGTCCGTTCTTGCTATATTGAAACAAGAATCCTCTGACTGTCTAAGTTCTAATATCAATAAAAATAAATCCTCATTGTTTTTGTAATGTAATTCAAATAACAGCCACGCAAAGTGTGCCTGCCGTAAAGTACTGAGTACCCAAGGCTTGACTAGCTTCTAAGTGAGTAAAGAATTGTGCAAAATCAAGTCATGGTTCTATGTAACCAAGAGGGAAATACAAAGGGGTAAGGCTTTTCCTTTCATCTCGCTTTTTGGGGCCTTCGCTATAGTCATTTTGTATTATGGGAGTGCGCATAGACGGCAAGGTATCATGAGAGTGCGCATAGACAGATGGCCATGTATCTACCCTCTAGTACGCCCCAATACTGAGGGTTGCCTACGTTTTATTTTATATCGAAAAGGTCTATTATGTAACAAATAGTTATGAACCCTTCCCGTGTGACAAATTAAGCTTATGCAAAATTAGGTAATTTTAATCCATTGGGGAAAGAGAGAAATATACAAGCCTGGTACGCGACAATAATCTAAGAGAATAGTAAGAAATGTACTTGCCTTTGAAGGCTGGAATCTTGTATTTCTTCATAAGTAATACTTCTAATTTGGGTAATCCTTCATTTACACCCTGTTAACTGCGCTTTTCGTTAACCACTCTCTTTCCGAACATTAAAAAGCGTCTGCTGGAGTATGTATCAAGATTTGGTAGTTGGATAAATATAGCTACTTTCGATGTAGAAGTAAATTCATGTCATATGCTTACTTGCAACCAGACAATATGGTCAATAACGTTTCTATTTTTTTATAGTAATTGAAATCTATTACAACGTTAGAGGGAGTAGAGTTCAATATAGATAAGAACGGATTTCTAAACTAGTTTTATCTCTTCTAAGGTTGGAAAAAACATAAAGCTTGGTCGCTTTTCTGCGTGGGAATTTCTGACATGTGTTTAGTAACGAATTTGTACTTCTAGACTTTATATTGATTTGGCAAAAAATGGTGGCAGGTTTTTATTTTTACATTTTCGACTTTGGTATAATTTAATCTACAAGAACATGAATAATTTAATAACAATTTTAATTTGAAATTGCAAATTTTGTTTCTATCTATCGTAACCAAGAAATTCAAGTTCGTTTTGTATAATTTTCCAAGTTTCAATCAGTAACTACAACCGCAATTTCGCGTTACGAGCAGGGCCGTCGAGAGAGGAGGGAAATTCGCTTCATTTTCCCGGGGCCCTTTCGGACCTGGACGTTTGTAAATTCTAGTGGATTAAAAAATATAAATACAAATTTACCGAAAAATATCGTTAATTAGAGCTTAAACAATAAAAGGCAAACGAGATCGAAGAGTGGTAGTTTTATAACTTGAGCCTTCTCTTAAAATTATCTGAGCCCCTTTTCTCACTAAGAATGAATCACTGAGAGTAAAATATAAACGAAGCTTTCTCACGGGTATCACCCAAGCAAAAACTTAAAATTTTTTACAGTTGTTTCTTTGCTGTGGACGATCGGCCAGGCATAAATATTATGAAAATGATCATTAGCTGATAATTCATTTAACAACAGCTTTCTAACTTCAAAGTTTATGGTTATGGGTTTAGGCAAAGTAATCTAATAATTTAACAACACAACATGTAGTACAGACAGCGTCTTGCAGTCGCTCATAAAAGGGTTTCTTAATTCTAAATTGATATTTTGTGAGTCACAATTTTAAGCTCAATTAACTTCTAGACTAGTTATCCGTACTAATAGAATAACAAGAGAAATATGACAAGCTTCGCTTTGAAAATCCTACACGGTATAATGTTCTGAGATCCCATTTGCATCCAAGTTTTAAATTAAATTTTGTACATGCAAATCTTCACTTTTTTATAATATTGGTAATATTTTTAATATTATCTCACTTTTGCTGTGCTATAGCCAAGTGACATCATATAAAGTGTATAAAATTGAAATATTTTTATATGAACTTAGCTGTACATTTCATCTCAGAATTTGTATACGGTGTAGCAGTTCCAAAACGCACCTTCACATAATTTTGCACGTTAGTGTTTTTGATAGGATCTCACTTCATAGGCAGTTTTTAAAGTGAGAACAAAGAACCATTTACAGAAATTTCAGTGTTTTAAATTTTTTCTTACTTAATAAATTAAATACTACGCAAATCAAATTTTAGGTTTCTTCCTCTTCTAGAAGTACCTTAGAATTTTCATAATCGGTCAAGGAGTGAAATAAAGAAAATTTAACTTAAGGTATTTCGTAAACTATATTAGGTAGTGCCGCAGCAATTAAAAACTACTTTCTCTCGCAACGTCTTGTTTCAACAATAAGCCGCAAATTATTGATCTGATACAATTGATTAAAAAACCTGTCTTATATAGTTTTTACTGAGCGTTTTTTTACACTCGCCACTTCTTATTTCCAACTGCTAAATAGGCGGTTTTGATTCATTGGGTTGATCTTAAAGAGAATGTGAACAGTGGAAAAAAGCTCGTCCAAATAACCGAATGACATTCCAGTAAAGGGGCAGTGATGTTAACTGTAATGTTCTGAACACACGTCCACCACAGAATTAATACATTGAGCCATATTCTTATACCCTTTAATATTGCAAAAATGTATGCCAACAATTGTAGAATGATACTTCAAATATTCTTTTGGTGAAGATATGGCCACGGGTGCGGCATACTGTTCCACTATGGATCGCAAATTTCAGGGGGTGAAGAGAGATTTCAATCTAGATTAGTGAGGAATTTTTGATGTTAGTTGCACCTAAGCCTGCACGAACGTTTAGTTGAAAACGGCGCATTTCCATAGTGAACCATCTAGAAATTCAATATCCAACCAATTCCCTCGATATATCTCCCATTGATAACCGCTTGGCGGAAATTAAGGTTTACTGAAAAGGAGAATACCCACATTCAAAGCAGCATGGGTCACAAAATGGTGCCTACATTTAAGAAAGTGGTTGCGTTCATGGTATTCAACTAATTTGGGTTAGCCATAAACAAGATGACGAACCTTCCTCACGAGACACTCATATTTACAATCCGCAATCAGTATTATACGTAAGTCCCACTAGTCTTAGCAGTATACCCGATGGAATATTATGGTATTTTTGACAATCAATAGAATCTGCTGAGCTGCACGAAGTATAATATCTTTCAAGGTTAGGTAACGACGCGGTGCAGAGTGTGTATATCTTTTATAGAGAACACCCCAACGAAGTTAATAAGGAATTTAAACAATTGAGACACTTCGCTAGTTTTATCGGACATTTATTCCCAATTATTAACATGGTAAGGATAAATAAATATATACGTTTTCATTTTTAAATTCATTAAGCGATTATATTTAATCATTTTGCCGTTTGCATTTACAACCTTTTGGGGCATTGAAGAAAACAGATTATTTATATAATCAGGCCGCTCACCAACCTCTTCCCATGCTGCCTTGGTGATGGTGAAGATTTTGTCAAAAAGACCATAAATTTCCATCGGATACACTGCTAAGACTAGAGGGACTTTAGTATAATACTAATTTCGCATTGTAAATATGAGTGTTCCTTGAGGAAGGTTCGTCATCTTGTTTATGGCGAACCCCAATTAGTTGAATACAATGAACACAACCACTTTCTCAAATGTAGGCACCAATTTGTGACCCATGCTGCTTTGAATGTGGGTATTCTCCAATTGTCAACGCCTCAACTGGATACCCTATATGATCAAAGCTAAATTCACATCTGGATTTCCATGTAAACACCATCCTCACGTTTCACCTCAACGATACTCTTTGTTTGCCAACATGAGTATTAACGTAACATAAATTTAAAGCTTATTTGTGGGGGACGTAAAAGGAGGCCGGACTCTCAGTCGGAAAATATGACTGTAATTTTCGTCACTCGCGTCGCACTGACGTGAGTTTTCAAGAACCAATGAGATCGAGGCTGGTTGTAATTTAGAGACAGCGGGGATTAACTCCGGACCTACGTTTGTACTGGAGATAAAGCTGAAAATGTCTCGAATTTATAAACTAGATATCAATTCTTCATTAATTTAAAGTTCCTTAAAATATCGCAATAATTAAAACCAATTTTCATGAAACAATTAACGTCAAATACTTCAAAACACCTTTCCATATTGAACCCTAAAAAATTTTGCTTGTCGCTCTTTGTAATCTTGGCATAATTAGACTTCTTTGAAAAACGTAGAAGAGAAACTTCTTAACAACGCAACGCCGTACAAAATTCCATCGAGTTACGAGGAAAAATGGAAATTTTTATGATGGGGCTATTTTGAAGAAAAAGTTCATTTAAGATGCTCAAGTAAAACCCGCCAGACAGCAAAAGATTTGTCTACACGGATAATTATACCCAACAAGCCCAGTCGGGGCGGGTGGTCTGTCATTTTACTCGGCAGAGGCGGGATAAACGGGCACGGAATTTCATCGTAAATTGAAACCATTCGGAAGATAGGTATCACCTTTCTTATTTAAAGTTGAGAGATTTATTGGAAAACAACTATTGGGTTCCTCATCAGATATTATTATTTGAAAACTTCGGCTATAAGATGATTCACCGAAACGTTGGCGACGTCAAACAACAATACGGCAGAGGGAGAGCCAAGCAAAAGGAAGTACTACTAGAAAAAGAGAAAAATATCAAAGAGAAAGAAATCAATGAAACCAAGCACCGCGAACAAATTCAAATCAGATATACGTAGACTCTTATTCAAAACGGTTCGAGATATTTTTTCTCCCTAAAAATGACTGAAGCTTGCAACACGGATTTCGATATTTTCGTGGACCCTCCCCTTCGAACAGCCTTTGAAAATTAAAAAATGGGCCCCTTTTCAACCTTTTACCTTTTTTAAGGCGATGAACCTATTGAATTTGAAGTAACGTACACCTGAACTAAAATTGTAAATGAAGACGGAACTCCTTAAACAGCCACTGACGAAGTTGGACCCTTGAATAATTTTCAACACAGTCAATTTGGAGTTGGGCGATTGCGCAACATCACCTGCTGCTAGTAATAACGCATTTAAGGCGTTTTTTCGGCCCTGACGTCGTACGGTCCTGTAGCTAAAGAATCCGATTTGGGTGCCTCATTGTTTTACAAGAATACAAGCGGAGGAATGGATTCGCTTATAGGGAATACTGGCTTTGTTAAACGACAGAAACTCACTGAATTATTCAAAGAAGTTGAAATGTATTGTAGCCTGTAGACTTGTTAAATATCCCCCGATATCTTATAAACGGCGTTTCTATGAAAGTAAACCATTGAAATTTAATTATTTTAAAACACCATATGAACTATCAGTAATAATATTGTGATTGTTAATAATATCAGAATAATCTAATACTTCTCTTCGAGAGAAGTGTACCACAAAGCGTAATAACATGAGAACATTAGTAGTAAGGTTACCAAACCGAATCACATACGCAATAAAAAGTACCCTTATCATCACTATTAGCGCTTAACTATTTCTTATGTCAAGACGAGGTTTGCGGGTTGATTGCTAAGGATAGGTCTGTTATTCATCCCACAGTGCGCTATGCCCAGCTGAAGTTTAATTAGCATGAAAGTAAACATTAAATGTGAGCCTTTGAAAAATCATGTTACGCACCTAAAGTATTAAGTGGATATTGTGTCATTATTCATCTATTATCCCCCTTTTATTTTTGATGCTTTTATCGTAAATTTTTACGGTATGGTTAAAAGTATCAAATCGGGTCGAAACTAACCTTATAGTGATTTTTTCTTATTGGGCTAGTGAAGATACGTACCCGGGAGTTGCCAACATAGCAAGGCATTTAACGGTGGTTTAATTTAAAGTAAATAAGTTCCCTCATTAGGCGAAGAAAATTAAACAAAGTAAACTAAAATTTGAAATGGAAAACTTAATAAAGGAACATGTTTAATTCTTTTAGCAGTTTTTATTTATTTATTTCATCCGAAATATCAAAGATCTCCAACCTAGCATAGACAGGAATTAACCAATTCAAAAAGAGGAAAATAGCGGTCGTTTTCAAAATCTAAAAGCTATAGTTAATCGCGCCTCTAGCGGTAGAGACGGGCGAATTAAAAATTCACTTCTGGAAATTTTTTTGGGACGGCGAACGGGGTTGTATTTAATATAGGAGGCGGTGGTAACATGATAGTTAATGTGTTTAAGGTGGTATCGTGGGATGCCTAAGGCGAAAATATCACAGATTTACTTTTTTCGTGTATGGGACGAAGGATTTAGCTATACAATTCACTTATAACGTAATAACTAAGGCTTTTTGGAATTCAGATTTATCGAAAAGATTGTAGCAATAAGTGAGTTAGGCGATCTAATGTTATGAAAAAACCTTTCATAAATAACTGATACGGAGAAAAGCGTATATATGTTAATTTCTACCAAAAATAAGAATAACAATATTCCAGATGAATGTATACTATAACAAAAAATCTTTTGGTTATTTTTTCAAAGCCATAATCACAAAATATTACGCTAAAAGTTTAAGCTTCATAGCAAGTGGATTTTATAATAGAAAGTATGATTAAATTTACCGAACATAGAGTAAGCCGTTCTTTCTACATAAATATTTCGGAACTTTGATCGATTGAACACATTTGTTTGTTATAATCTTACTAAGATCATTGAATCTAAAAAACATCATCTTAAGTTTAGTTTAAACGAATGAACTTCTCTATTGCTTTCGAATATTTCTAGTTAATCGTATTTTTTGAAAAACTCGATCAGAAAACCTCGAGCCCTAACAACAGACACAAACAGATATACGACCGTGACAGAACCTCTTCGTGACATAAGTGACTCGGAGAAGTAAAAATAACGCTCAATATCGTCCAAATTGAAGATTATAACAGCTTTATAACAATGAAGTTTGGAAAGGATAATCGATCCACATCCAAGAATTTTTCGTGCAACCATGTGTCATAATACTGGGCTATACAAATTTAAATAAATTAAAGTAAAAGGTATTAATATAGAGAAATTTCTACTAATAAAAGGTGTAGAAATAAGTTCATTTAATACTAAGACAATAAGAATTCTTTTGAACAAAATATGCTGTGAGGAATAAGTTGCTCCGACCTTGTTTCAGACAATATTTTACTGATCATAATAAGGATTAAGTAATGTATTTGTCAGCTTTTAAAGTTAAACATTTAACACTTAATAGCACATTTTGCCACGGATGTTTAAAGAAACCGTAGAGTTTAACTGGGAAGATTTTCTTGCCCATAGAAACACTAAACACTAAATATTTTTAGAGCCCACCTCAATGAAATTTCTTCAAGAAAGTGGTTTTTAATCAAATACTCTTCAAATTTAATACAACTGTGCTTTTTAGGGTTTACTAGTGAAAATAAAATGTTACGGGTCCGGAATATCATGTTTTTATCGGGCTTAATGGCTTGGGGTTCGCCGAACCAATCTTGAGGAATTCAATTTAACCACTTTAACCCAGTTTTCGTGATATCAAGCGTGCAGATTGGTCAAATAACAGAACTTAATGACTATATTTCTTTTGGCAGAATGGATATATCAGTTCGTTATGTTATTACGTGTAAAGAACGAAACATTTCAAATAAAATCGTTAAACATAAAAGATTATTTTTTTAATAGTATACATGCATGTTAGTTATGACACCTTGTTATGAACTAATTGCGATAACTATTTTCGAATAATTTTCATCATATAAAAATTTTCGTTAAAATCTGGTAAGAGACTGGACAGCGGTGAAAGTTTTCACTCTCTATAATTTCAAGTCGTGGCCTTGTATTTTAAAGAAATGGATACCCATTATTTTATGCTATAATCCCTTCTTTTAAACCCAAAACCAAGTTTTCAAGTTTAAATTAAAACTTTTTTTAAAGTTTTTATATTAAATCGGTAGAACTTTTTCCATTAAGGGCCTTTTTTACCAAACATTAATAGCCAAGGCCAACATAGGCTAGCTTTCTTATCGGGTATAAAACCATATTCCTCACTAGATGTAACAATTTACATTCTTTTAGAATGAATTTTCAGAGAATTAATTTTGATTTTATTTAATTAAATTCTGTAAATTATCATTGATGTATAAGAATATATCTTGGCAGTGAAGTTTAGAGGCAGATGAAGGTGGTGATGTCGATATGAAATATATTTTAAGTAAAAAATGAAAAATATTATTAAGAATTTAATTTCAGCCATAACATTAACTTTAGGAAAGTACTGTTGACCTTTTCTGGTAAATATAAATTTATGGGTATACTAATCCTTTAATCAAGTTCACCTTCATGTCTCTTATATTCTTATAGCTGAATTAATTATTTTTTTGGCACGGCATGAATTTTGCAAAATAACCTTGGAGCAAACGTTGGAAAACAGATCTAAGCCTTCTTTAAAACATTTACTCTTGGCAACCAACTCAATCGGTCCGACATTTCGGAGAGATTGTTCCATTTCGCGACTTAATCAAAAATCTGTAGATAAATAAATGTCTCGTGGCTTTCTCATCGACTTCGAATTTTATCATAGATCTCGAAATATATTTACATATTTACAGAATATTATTTTTTAATTCTAGATTTGTCTCCAATTCTCGACCTTGTAATTTCTTCAAAGATTTCGAAATTTTTTGTTTGAAACATCACTCATTTTCAATAGAAAAGTGTTGGATTTCGTGTAAATAACGGACTAGTCACTAAAAAAGTCATTCAAATAGTATTGGAAGTTTTCAAGGTCGTGTTTATCGTTTCCTTGCTAAAAATACATTTTTTTGAAGAACTAAGACGTTGTCTTCTGGTAAGTGTGAAACCAAAAATTCGTGTTGGCTTAAAATTTTAAAGATCTACAAGTAATATTTAGAGAAGGAATCGTGTACGCGGATCCCATAGTAGCAGTCCTCATAAAAGCGTTTAATAATGGTTTCCCGAAAAAGCAGTTTACTCGTTAAGGCAGTTCCTTATATAGGGTTTCTCGTAAACGCGGTGTACTGTTTCAGCAGTTACCCAAAGAGCAGTACAGTCCCGGAAAACATTTCCTGGACATTTTTATTTGGCTGACACTTTTTTCTATTTGAGCTAGAGTATCAAAATAGGACTTCCTATACAGGTTGACTTAACAAAGTTTCTGCACAGTTTTATGTTCAGCACCTTAAAAACCTATATCACCTTTCCGCACAATTTGCAAAAAAACATTTTTATTTTCTTGTTGATAATAAAATTTTCGATGGTGTTAAAAGAAACATATATTTATAACGCAGCTTCTCCAATCAGAATTAAAAAAATAATATTTTACTTTTATTTTTTTAACATAAAGACAATTGTTTTAATGCTTAAGTCTATCGATGCATTTTTCTATATCGATAGTGATAATGCAATGGTCAGATCACAAGTTAAATAGCAAGCTTCTAACCTAACCCTAACGGAACCAAAACTAAATCAAACCGAACCCTTAATCTTTGCGGAAATGGGTTATGGTAAAAATATTGTAAACTAAAATTTTGAAGTAAAAACTGTGTGCAAATGGGCCGGAAAAATTGTGCGGAATTGGACTATGATTCTCGAAAATTTAGTGGAAATGGTCGTCCTCGGACACGGTGAGGCTGATAGGGCGTTAGCTCCACCAGAAATAGTAAAGACCGCCAAAATAACGTCCCGAAATAATACCTCAAATAGGTCGACAAAGCTATCATTACACGCGTCATGTCACGAATAATCCAAAACGCTCTTGAAACTGTCAATCGGTTCAGAAAATCAAAATGTATGACACAAAATCTGACATTCAAAACATTGGGAAATAAGCCTAACTGTTATCTCTTTTATCCATATCAACTTAGCTCCGTAGTAAAACATAACGATCAGAAAAACAAGATGTTCAAACCATAGCATACTTTGAATCAGAAATTCATATCCATCATTCAAAACCGTGGCTCGTTCAACTTGTAATCAAATCTCAAGCAAAACGCCATCTTCCCTAAAATTGCCGTCATATTATCCCCAAATATCCACCCACTGATGTTGTAATTGAAAGAAGCCAATTACAATAAATTTATTCTCTGAATGCTAGCCATAAACAAATCCAAATCTCTATCTAAATATTTAGACGTTTAAATTATTATTGTGCCAAATCGGCCTTTCACAATCTTCGTTCAACTGGCAATCAACATACACAACACCCCAAATCTGAATATAATTCGAAAGTTCTCATTTCTCATATTTCAGCGTGAAACTAAAGTTTCTCAGGTGTGAACATAATTTTTTTCTGTTCGTAATGTTTACTACGGAGATAAGTTAATATAGATAAAATAAAATAATCGTTCGGCTTATTTGCCAATGTTTTAAACGTCATAGTTTTTTCATAACTTTTGATTTTCTGAAAGGATTTACAATTTGAAAATGGTTTTCGATTTTGCGTAACAAGATGCGTGTAATGAGAGCATTGTCGACCTACTTGAGGCTATATTTTGTGACGTCATTACCGGGGGTATTTTCTATTTCCGTTATGGTAAACGAAATCGTGTCCTTTTTAGCCACATCGTATGATGTACATCTACGATGAGGCTCTTAGTTTGACCTACCCTGTTGTTGTAGTAGTAGTAGTTGTAGTAGTAGTAGTAGGGGTGTCATAGTATCAAATTTTTCGTTCATCATTTTTGAACGTCGAGAGAAAATATTTTCTTTTTAGTTAACGTTACAGTTCACAAGTGGGGTTTCAAACTTAATACAGGGAAGAAATTATTTTTTTAACTTTTCTTCCTCCACGGAGAATCGAACCGCGGCCTTTTCACTTGCCAGGCCAGTACTATACAGCCTCGCCTAACATCGCTTGTTAAGAAAGGGTCTCGAATAAGGCCCTATACTCGGAGAGAGAAGTTTGTCGCACGCACGGTCCCCTTCTCTATCTATCTCTTCAACTAGGAGTCATGATCTTATCCGAGGCCAGGAGATATAGCTTCGCGGTTGGAGAGGCAAAAGCATATTAAATTTTTACCGACCGGGCAGAATTTTTTATCACTGTTTAGGGTAGGGCATCGAGGTGCTATTCACTCTGATTTTATGCACGGTAAATCATTTAGGCATTGTAAAAGATAGCGCTATTCACTCATTAGGGTAAGGTATAGAGGGGCTATTCACTCATTAGGGTAGGTATAGAGGGGCTATTCACTCGTTCGATGTGGCTACTATTACGAGCCCTTGGGTCGTCTTGTTAATTTTAGATTAATTTTGTGAAGTCATACTATCTAGGGAGTCCTATTTTGTTACTCTAGTTCTAATAGGAAAAAATGGCAGCGAAATGAAATATACAGAAACTTGTACAAAAGCGTTGTATAAAACGGTAGTCGTTGATGAAGGTGTAGGCTGTGCTATTTTAATTCAAATAGTACTAGGTCAAGTGAGGTTAAGTTAGGAAAAAGTTCTATTTTTATACCTAACTTGTAGAAGTATTACGACAGGTTAGGTTTTGTTATTTGAACCCCATAGTATGAGGTCCGGTTAGGGTTTTTACTTAGAGCCCCAGGAATAATAATCATATTAGGTTAGGTTTGGTTATTTGAACCCCAGTAGTATTAGGTCTGCTTATTTTTTCTGTTTGAACCCCCTATAGTAATCTTCAGCTTAGCTATTGTTATTTGAACCCCAATAGTATAAAATTATTTTAGGGTTTTTTGCTTGAACTCCAATAATATTAGGTCAGGTTAGGTTAGGTTAGCGTATGCTGATAGAGTTGTAAGGTAAGGTAAACTTAAGGGTTAAGAATTGAACAAGACTCAAGTTAAACTGCTATTTCCCAAAACTCCAGCAGCTATTTCTAAAATAACAGTTCTGAACAACGCAACTTTTTTGCAATCACTGTTGCTATTTCGGGAAGTGCTTTACAGGGAAATGATGATTCAAGGAACACCCATTTCTGAAATATATTATTTTATACCTTTTATGAATTTTAAAAGGTTTTTTTGTGAATGATCTTTGAGAAACTTTGGAAAATAACAAATACATAGATAAAGTTAAAAATATGAACTAAGTCGTCTGTTTCTTAAAGGTAAATTGACAACAGTCCAGCTGCCGAAACGTTTGGAGACATTGGAAGTTCAATAAGGTGAAAAACGAGCTATATCGATTTTTCGTATTTTGCAAATAAAATTAAACAATTCATTCAACACTTGCCTTACTAAGCACCACAATTTCAATTCTGTGAAATATGAGCAACGATACTCTCAACGTTGTAATTTATCAGGTTGGATTTCATCATTATTGATAAGTTTTTGGGAATAAAATCAGAACCATTTATGGGTCAAAAATATGTTAAAAAAGCGTAAAACGTTGGCTGGCGATATCGAGAATTTGGTTAAATTTTTGATTGAGTAGTGTTCTTAAAAGTACTGGTTGCTTTCGAAGCTTTAAAGGAGAATTTTAAGCATTTAGAGGGTCTGTTCACAAATTACGTAATGCGGATCCCGGGGAGAGGGGAGAGGGGTTTAAGTATGTGTTTCTAAATTATACATGGGGTGGGGAGAGGCTATTGAAAACGTTACGAAATTAGTCGTATTTTAGTACATAGCACCTTTGCAGTATATACATTTATTTCTCATAGCGGCCAATATAACAATCTTAATTTATTTCTTGTTATAGTTTTATCTGCTGTCATACCATAGTTTTATTCTTTCATGTACTATCGTCTGCGAGTGGCGAATATATCATATTAAAGAAAATAAATAATATTAATTATATTTATTAAGATAATCTTGTTTCTCATCTCAAAATTAATACAAAAAGAGTTAAAAAGCAGTCTGTGCTTGTAGTGATCATACGAGGTGAGATTTTTGTCTGGTCGGGCTCCGGGTCGGGTTGCGAAATAATAATAGTATAAGTGTAATTAACATATTCTAAAAAATTATACATAGTAGCTAAGTGCTATGTAATGTAAGAAATATATTTTCAGTAATTTAGTTCCAAGATATCACTGCTTTAGTGAATCCAATAGTAGGCGAATCTGCCATATCATTGCTATCTGTCGTCGTGGAAGCGATTGGGGTAACTAATTGTCCCAGAACAGGCGAAAACTAATTTCATCTGTAAAGTTTCCAAATTGTCCTTTTCCTATGTCTTTTGGCAGTGGTTGAATGGGGTTTCTGGTACTCGTGAAACTCTTCTACCACTTTTTAAATTTTGAAATCAATTGCTCGCAACTTGACACACAATTAATACATTGGCGTTTGGTGGACGACCATGAAATTGCCAAAATATATCAGTGTTCAACTGGCTTTAGAAGCCTCGAGACAGAAAAAAAATAAGTATTCAAGCTCGTCCTAATCAGATTCGAGTTCCTATCTACTCTATCACAAAGCGCGACCGTCAATATTAACGGGCCCACCTCATTTTGTTTAAACCCGACTTCAAAATGGGCTGGCCGGGTCGGGTTGGAAAATACCGGGGATCCCCGACTGGTTCGGGTTCCCCGTACGATCACTATGTGCTTGTCTATGTATGTGCGTCCGTTGTTATACTAGAGCACCGCGTTAGCAGTTCGCCTGGTGATGCGTAAAGGTTTATTCCCATAGCGCAGAATTCCACTAGACCGAATCCCGCCAATGTTTTAATGAATTTAGCCCAACCGAGGGTTTGGTATTTACCATTCAAACGACGCTATTTGTTGAATTAATCCACCCAAAAATGTTATGTAGTTCAATTTCTATTAATTTAGTTTTTTAATGAAAGCGTTTTAAATGCATTTTTACTGCTTTGGAAACGCCACTATTTGACGACTGGTTAGGTTAGGTTAGGTTAGGTTTGGTTTGTTATGAGGACGTCTGTTCCTCTTTGGAGCGGTCACACACTTCAAGTACAGTAAAAGGGCTGGCTTACAAAATTTTCATGATGAATTTAGCATAAAAAAAAATTAATATTAGCAATTAGTTTCATTATGTCATATTTTGCTGATATATTATTATTTTGTTCTTATAATTCAGTAAATGTTTGGATCTAGTGTTCATTGTTTTGATTTAATTTAAAGTCCATTAGGAAAAAAGTGCGGGTTTTTCGGTGCAATGGGACTGTCCCATTGGACAGAATCGTAAATCCGCCAAAGTGAGGGTTTTTCGCTCGAATGGGATTGGGTTCAGTTGATAGGGATTCGGCGCAAATGTTACTGAAGCATATGGAAATACATCCTACAAAACCTTGTTATTTTTTATGATATAAAATGAATATATGAAAATAATTTTCGTAATTTCGATGCCTTTAGAAGTTATAAACCTCTGTTTCATTCTAACATTCCAAGAAATTTTTCTATCATTATTTGTACCGGCTGCTTATATATTACTTAATCTATAATACATCAGTATATAGTATAAACCATGCTTTAGAGATTACAAAGTCGCCAAGACTAAGATTCAGTCGTTCAAACCATGTTTTAAATGTTAATAGGCCTAGTGAACCAAAAAGTAAACAATTGAGGCCCTAAGTAAAATAAAAATATGGTTTTGTTTTTCGTCACTGTAATGATAACACATTGTAAAAAATTGATTACGCGAGTGTGAATAAATTTGTTTTTAACATTTAATTTATAATTCTGTAAAATTTCTTGTTATGTATTTCAAATTTCATGTTAATTCTTTCCAATATTCATGTTTAACTTAATTTAATTCCTTTTAAAAATTCCTTCAATATTCCTAAGTAAAACTCTACATTCATGCTTTCTTTATACTTAAAACCGAAAATATTTCCAAAGAGAACCAAAGGGTTAAAAACCCCGGGAAAGCCCCTCCGTAAGCTGGTGGAAGAGAGTCTCTTTGACCACACCTGCATGGGCCTCTTTCACCAGCCCAAGGAGCGAGCTTCAAAAAGAAAAATACCAACAAATAAAAAAAATCAGATAACGCATTACCAGCGACTCGAAAGGTCCACCACAGACCTCTCTCTGCCGTAGCAGAATTTAAAATCTACCAAGACCAACCAACCCCTAGAAACTTGTAATTGTCTATTTTGTCTATTTTAATTAAACAGTTTTTTTACAATTTAAATCTATTCGCAATTCCTTATAAGGCCGCTATTAGTTATCCCAACAGTTATAGTAACTGTTTCAGTCCGGTCACTGTAACTTAACACCAGCTCTCCCCTAAAAGAACTCTAAACATAGGATTTCGTTACCCTACCGGTGCGGATATTCTACATGGTGCTTCGAAACCCAAGATTATTAACACTTTAGATTTAAACGGTAAACTCGTAACCGCGTAAATATGTCGGACCCAATAGACAATACCTTGAACCCTTCCGGAACCAACCAAGGTAACCAAACCAAAAGGACCACCCAAACTGCACAAAATGCCGCCAATAACACGGTACCACCACCGGCATTACCAACCAAATCGACCACCAAAGACTTTAAACTCGCTCGAGCTGCCCAAAAAAGCGCTCGAAATGCCGCCAAAAGAAAAATGGATACCTTAGCAAACCTGCTGAACGACACCACCCTCAACGAAGAGGATCTAGAGGACACCCTCACGATTTTAAACCAAAAAGAAGAAGACCTAATCCAAGCAGATGCCAAACTTCTCGACCTAATCGACGATGAGACCGCGCTGGAAAAGGAGTCCGACGACGCCATCACGCTTCGAGAAAACCTCTCGTCAATAAAACTCAAGGCGACGAGAGCCCTCCAAAGGGCACACCAAATCAACGGGCCGCAACCAAACTCAACGGCGTCAAACTACAGTGGATCGACCGTAGTCACCGGCATCAACCCACCAGGACCAGCACCAAAAAGTCACCCAAAATTACCACAAATCAACATTCCAATGTTTTCCGGAGACCGTTCCCAGTGGAACAGCTTCTGGAGCCGATTCACCGCAGTCATCGAAAACCAAGGATTCACGAAAGTAGAAAAATTTATATATCTTGTTGGTTATTTGCAAGGCGAAGCCCTTCAGGCTGTTAAAGGTTATGACGAAGTTGATGCATCATACGACGAGGCTGTAATAACTCTCAAAAAGAGATATGATTGTAAAGATTTCGCGATGCATTCGCATATTCAAAATTTAATGAACATACAGCCCGTCCTTAGTTCCAAAGACCTTAAATCACTTCGTCATCTCCTAGACACGTGTGAAATTAGTATAAGAAGTTTGAAGGGATTGGGTTACGAAACGAAAGACAAAGCCTCGTTTATTAGCCCCGCCCTACTAAGGTGTTTGCCCGATGATATAAGAACAGAATGTTGCTTAAAAAGAAAACCTGGGTCAGATTGGGACGCCGAGGAATTGTTAGAATTCCTCAGGGAACAAATTGAATGCAGAGAAATGTCTCAAATGCTAAGCGCAGGCGCAACCAATAATGTAGTAAGATTAGAAAATTACCAAGAAAAACCAAAATTTAAATTTAGAGCTGAAAATAACCGCCCTAGAGCGTCAGCTTCCCAATTAGCTACTGTTATAGCCCCAACCACAGCACCCGAAAATAGCTTCTGCCTCTTTTGTAAAATCGCTGGTCACAAAACCATTAATTGCGAAAACCATACCCTAGAAGAAAAGAGAACCGTAGTTAGAGAGAGCGGCAGGTGTTACCTATGCCTTCGCTTTGGTCACGATACGAGACAATGTAGGTCAAGATTTAGAACCTGCAAAAATTGTCCAAAAAGACACAATTTCGCCATGTGCGAGGGAAATCCCGCACACAAAAAATCAAATAGTAACCCTGATAACCAGGCGGAATCAGTTACCATGGCAATGGCGCCAATAAAATCCCCTTCCGAAAATATTATGCTCCAAAGAGCGGTGGCTGTAGCCAAAAACCCCGTTCAACCCCAAAATTACCTCCTAGCTAAATGTTTTCTAGATGGGGGGAGTCAAGGTTCCTTTATAAGAGAAGAACTCGCAAAAAAGTTGAAACTACCAATAGTAGGGGATCAAGATCTCGATGTTTTTAGCTTTGGAAACAGTAATCCCCACAAAGAAAAACTTAAAAGGGTTAAAGTCACGCTCCAGAATAGGGAAAACCCTAGTCAAACCATAGAAATCATAGCTATAGTGCAAAAGTTTTTAACCTACGACTTCACTAAATCTAGTGACGTAAAAATCCACGAGGTATTAGAATCAAAAGGTATCAAATTAGCTGATGACTCAGACCAAATCTCCAACCTTGAAAATCCCGAAATAGATATATTAATTGGGGCGGCCCCTTACAAAAATCTTCTTAAGAACTCTTAAGAAAATTCCTTGGGAAATTTCAATGGAAATCCTTAAGGCGTTCTTTAGGAAATTGGGGAATATTGGCCTCTTTTTCTTTGGAAACTACTTTGGAAATATCTTTGGAAACTTCTTTGGAAATATCTTTGGAATTTTCTTGGGAAATATCTTTGGAATTTTCTTGGGAAATATCTTTGGAATTTTCTTGGGAAATATCTTTGGAAATTTCTTGGGAAATATCTTTGGAATTTTCTTGGGAAATATCTTTGGAAATTTCTTGGGAAATATCTTTGAAATTTTCTTGGGAAATACCTTTGGAATTTTCTTGAGAAATGTCTTTGGAAATATCTCGGGGAAATATCTTTGGAAATATCTTGGAGAAATACCTTTGGAATTTTCTTTTGAAATGTCTTTGGAATTTTCTTTTGAAATGTCTTTGGAATTTACTTGTGAAATCTCTTTGGAATTTACTTGGGAAATATCTTTGGAATTTTCTTGGGAATTGTCTTTGGAATTTTCGTGGGAAATATCGATGGAATTTTCTTGGGAAATATAGAGAAGTGGTAAATTAATTTAGCCACTTGAAACGAGCATAGTTCTTACATGCAGAACCATATCCCAATACAGGAAGTGTAGTTCTTATATGCTGAACTACACCCCTTATAGCGAGTTAAGTTTTCGCATGCAGTGTGAAATTGCTTTTAAAGTCAGACATTTTATCGACTTAAAACATCCGTAAACGGCAGAAAGTTTTAACCTTGTGCAATTGTATGGGGTACTAAGTGGGTTTTGGAGGCTTCAACGGCCAAGCAGTAGATACAGACGTTGTTGTTAAATTTAATAATGTATATTCACTGAAAGTTTTTTGAGTATCAGAAACGCGTTTAACCTAATTTTCTCTACAATGTTTTTAAAAAAATAATTATTTTGGACTCTAATTACGCTCGAAATGAAGATAAAACATGCCATAAGATAATTAAGCAAAAATTCCGACTGACAGCTTATACTCCCTGTAAATCTAAACATAACGATTTTAATAACTCTTATTTTACTTTTAATCTATTTTATCCTTTACATAAACACCTCACGGATTATTAAAGGCAAAAAAATAAATAAATAAAAAATAGGTAAATATGACATTCCATTTCAGCGCTTGCTGAGCCTTAGCTACGGGACAAGCCTTCGTGAAACGTTTTAATTTTTTTTTTAACCATAAAGTTAATTTCTATCTAGGAAAACTTTAGCTAAACAATTTGGGTAAAATATTTTGAGATAATTATATGTAAAGCATAATTGCAATATATCTGGCCTTTTGAAATTCATCTCTAAAATTCGTAACTAATTTCGTTGGAAAATAAACCTTCTTTGGAAATTTTTCTCTTGAATACCAAACGAATTTCGTTGGAAAATAAACCCTAGACTTTCTTTGGAAATTGATCTCAAGAATTCCTAAAGAATTTCGTTGGAAAATATTCCCTAGACGTTCTTGGGAAATTTATCTCAAGAATTCCTAAAGAATTTCGTTGTAAAATAATCCCTAGACGTTCTTTGGAAATTTATCTCAAGAATTTCTAAAGAATGTCTTTAGAAAATAATTCCAAAACATTCTTTGGAAATTTATCTCTAGAATTCCTAAAGAATTTCTTTAGAAAATAATCCCAAAACATTCTTTGGAAATTCTCTAGAATTCCTAAAGAATTTCTTTAGAAAATAATCCCCAGACCTTCTTAGGAAATTTATCTCTAGAATTCCTAAAGAATTTCTTTAGAAAATAATCCCAAGAAGTTCTTTGGAAATTTATCTCTAGAATGCCTAAAGAATTTCTTTAGAATATAGTCCGAAGACATTCTTTGGAAATTTATCTCTAGAATTCCTAAAGAATTTCTTTAGAAAATAATCCCTCGACATTCTTTGGAAATTTATCTCTAGAATTCCTAAAGAATTTCTTTAGAAAATAATCCCACGACATTCTTTGGAAATTTATCTTTAGAATTCCTAATGAATTTCTTTAGAAAATAATCCAAAGACATTCTTTCGAAATTTGTCTCAAGAATTCTTTAGGAAATTCCAAGGAAGTCTTTGGAAATAGTTTCTTTAGAAAATTATCCCAAGGGCTCCGTAGGGTTCCAAAGAAATTCCTTTAGAACTCTTAAGAAGATTTTTGTAAGGGGGATTTTTACTGGGCTATTGTTAGCGGAAAAACCGAAAGACTAGGACCAAGAACGGTAGCTCTAGAAACAACATTGGGATGGTGTCTTAGCGGGCCCGAGAAAAACAGCAACATTGTAAATTCAACCCAATCGGTCACCACTATGTTAGTTAGCCTAGGACAAAGGCGCGTTAATGATACGCTAAAAACCTTCTTTGGCTTAGAAAGCCTAGGCATAAATAGTTCCGAGATCGAGGAAAACCCAAACGATAAGGCTTTAACCACATACTTTGAAGATGTAGAGTTTGACCCAGAACAGGGACGCTATAGCGTCAAATTCCCCTGGCAAGTTAGCAAATCCGTCCTACCGGACAATTACCAAGTTGCCCTAAAAAGAATGCAAGGCTTAGAAAAAAGATTTCAAAAGGACCTAGATTACTATCAAAAATACAAGGGTGTAATTCAAGAGCAGTTGGACACGGGGGTGGCAGAAAAGATTCCTATAGAGCAATCGAAAATTTCCATAGCAGGAACCTACTACATTCCTCACCAGGGAGTGGTAAGAGATCACGTAAAAACCACAAAACTACGTGTGGTATTTGATGCGTCATCGCACGCGTACGGTAAACCTTCGCTTAACGATTGCCTTCTCCCTGGGCCAAACTTGAACCCTGACCTACTAAGCCTATTGTTAAGATTTAGATACAATCAAGTAGCTATCATAGCAGATATCGAAAAAGCTTTTCTGCAGGTGGCTCTTCACGCCTCAGATAAAGATTCGGTTCGTTTTCTGTGGGTTCAGGAGGATGACAAAGGCAATATTATTCCTGGCCAGTATGACGTCCTTAGAATGACACGTGTTCCCTTCGGGGTTACCTCCAGTCCTTTTTTGTTGGCATGCACCATCAAATACCACGCCCAACAAACCAAAGAAATTCCAGATATAGTCAGGCAAATAGTAAATAACGATATTAATGTAGATGACCTCACAACCGGGGGTAAAAATGTCCAACAGGGGTATGAAATTTCCATGGGCTCTCAGTTAGTGAAAGGAGCTGGGATGAAATTGAGAAAATGGTGTACAAACTCTTTAGAATTGCGAAAAATGTGGGCCTCCCATGATGAAGAAGAGAAAAACAAGTTGTTTGAACAAGAGACAGAGATAGTAGAATCCAAAGTGCTAGGTGTCAGGTGGGACCCAAACAATGACAATTTTATCTTCGACTTGGTGGTTTCTATCAAAACTGGCAAAAGCCGGGAAAACGGGAAAGGCTACCAAAAGACAAGTCCTAAGCCTAGTAGCTCAAATTTTTGACCCCTTGGGTCTTTTGTCAGCATACACAATCAGGGCGAAAATGCTCTTACAAATTTTATGGCAGTCAAAGGAGGATTGGGATAAAGAGCTCCCCCATGAAACTAAACAGATATTTGAAACTTGGGTTAAAGAAAACTATCCCTAATTGAAAACATACAAATTGTTAGGCACTATTTCTACACAACCAATGATGAAATCACCGAATTAGAGCTTCATTGTTTCTGTGATTCCAGCATGAAAGCCTACGCCACACTTGTATACGTTAGGTTCAAGACCATAAATAACCAAGTTGGGGTTGCCTTAGTTACCGCAAAAGCACGCGTAGCCCCTTTAAAAGACCTCAGTTTACCAAGGTTAGAGTTGATGGGATGCCTTTTGGGCACCCGGCTCACGAACAATGTCAAAGAAACTTTCCAAGAGAAGTTAGTTGCAATTACCTATTGGACTGACTCCATGATCGCTCTAGCCTGGGTAACCGGTAACACCAACCAATGGAAACCATTTGTTTCAAATCGCGTCACCGAAATACAAAAATTAACCCAAAAAGATAATTGGTATCATTACCCCGGAATTTGCAACCCCGCAGACTTACCAACCAGGGGAATAAAGGCAGGGGATTTGAAAAACAGTAGTCTATGGTGGCAAGGGCCAGCTTGGCTTAAACAACCGAAGGAAAACTGGCCAAAAACCGCACAACCAGATATAGATGTAGAATCCATAGAGAAGGAAAGGAGGAAAATTACCTTAGCCGTTAAAGTAACTGAAAAATATGGCGTCCAAAATTTAATTGACCTAAACAATCACCACAACCTAAATAAAGTTTTGCGCATCACCGCCTACCTCATCCGTTTTATAAACAACGCCAAAGGCTTGAGAAAAGAAACAGGACCAATAAACGCGGAAGAATTAATAAAATCAGAAAAGATTTGGATTAAGTCAGTTCAGTTAGATGAGTTTGGACCTGAATTGAGATCATTAAAAATGGGGGAAGAAATTAATACCAATTCCAAAATAGCTTCCCTACGACCAATCCTTAACGAGTCAGGTTTAATTTGTGCTTGCGGACGACTAGAAGAGTCATCATTATCCTACGCGGAGAAATACCCCATTATTATGACCAAAAACCAAAGGCTAGCAAAACTCATTGTTATCAGAAGCCATTCCCAAATTTTCCATGGGGGGATAAATGATACTGTCGCCCAAGTCAGGGAACGTTACTGGATTCCAGCAGTAAGACAATTGGCCAAGACCATAGTAAAAGATTGCGTCACTTGTAAAAGATTCCGAGCTAAGTTGGGTGAAATGCCAACCGCTCCCTTACCAAAGGACCGAATAGAAGAGTCCCTACCCTTCTCAATTCTTGGGATTGATTTTGCAGGACCATTGATAGCGAAAGTTAATAACAAAGAGCAGAAAACCTATATTTGTTTAGCCACCTGCGCGGTAACGCGCGCAATCCATCTTGAACTTGTACCCTCGCTTAGCACGGAAGACTTTCTCTTGGCCTTCAGGCGAATAATAGCTAGGAGGGGGTGCCGTCTGTTGTCTACACAGACAACGCAAAAACCTTTAAAAAAGCTCATTCAGACCTTAAAACCATTTGGCAAACCCTTAACCAGTCAAAATTAAAAGAATTTTTTGGTAACCACACTATTCAGTGGAAATTTATTATTGAACGTGCCGCTTGGTATGGGGGCTGGTGGGAACGGCTAGTCCGGTCCACCAAAACCTGTCTCAAGAAATGCATAAGCAGAGCTTCCCTAACGTACCACGAATTAGAAACGATTCTAATCGAAACCGAGGCTTTGATCAATTAAAGACCCATTACCTATTCTTACAACGATATAAATGAACCCACTTCACTCTCGCCATCCGAATTTCTAACGGGCCGTAGATTAATGTCATTACCTCCAATAACTTGTAAAAACCAAACAATTCCAAAAACACGCCTTGAGATAACCAAAAGATTAAAGTATCGCGAGCATTTAATTGAAAAAATTTGGAAACGATGGAGACATGATTACCTAATGGAACTGCGTTCCGCCCACCACGCGAAAACCGCGAAAAATCAATCCGTATTTAAAATCGGAGACGTGGTATTAATCCACGAAAACAAAGTGCCAAGGCACATGTGGAACCTTGGTTTAATAAAAGAAGTGATAATAGGGCGGGACGGTAAAATAAGATCATGTCTCGTCAAAACCACAAACGGAAATTGCATCAGGCGCACCATACAGCACCTGTGCAATTTAGAAATTAACGATTAGTAGGAGCGCGTAAACCCTTGGTAATACTTGACCTCTACCGTTATGTCATATATTACCGGGGGGAGTGTAAAAAATTGATTACGCGAGTGTGAATAAATTTGTTTTTAACATTTAATTTATAATTCTGTAAAATTTCTTGTTATGTATTTCAAATTTCATGTTAATTCTTTCCAATATTCATGTTAATTCTTTCCAATATTCATGTTTAACTTAATTTAATTCCTTTTAAAAATTCCTTCAATATTCCTAAGTAAAACTCTACATTCATGCTTTCTTTATACTTAAAACCGAAAATATTTCCAAAGAGAACCAAAGGGTTAAAAACCCCGGGAAAGCCCCTCCGTAAGCTGGTGGAAGAGAGTCTCTTTGACCACACCTGCATGGGCCTCTTTCACCAGCCCAAGGAGCGAGCTTCAAAAAGAAAAATACCAACAAATAAAAAAAATCAGATAACGTATTACCCCCACGGATAGCGTCTCGAAAGGTCCACCACAGACCTCTCTCTGCCGTAGCAGAATTTAAAATCTACCAAGACCAACCAACCCCTAGAAACTTGTAATTGTCTATTTTGTCTATTTTAATTAAACAGTTTTTTTACAATTTAAATCTATTCGCAATTCCTTATAAGGCCGCTATTAGTTATCCCAACAGTTATAGTAACTGTTTCAGTCCGGTCACTATAACTTAACACCAGCTCTCCCCTAAAAGAACTCTAAACATAGGATTTCGTTACCCTACCGGTGCGGATATTCTACACACATTAGCGGTTCAGAGTGAGCCGAAGGTTAAATACACATTTAAATTATCATGTTTAGATTTTATAATAGAAGAAAAGATCATGGTGGCAATTAGATCAGGGAAACGTCTGATCGAAATTGGGTTATAGCCTCGCGGTTTTCATTCATTACGTAATTTACTTTTATAATTCATAAATTTTAACTTCTGCAATTGTTGGTTTTAAAAAATAACACTTGTGGTCTTGGCCATCTTGTTGAAATGTTGCAATGTCTCTAAGTCAGGTGACCTCGATGTATTGTAGGGTACCATTTATGTTTCCAAACAATATTTAGGGGCCAGAAGCTTTGATGAGTCCAAGGAGGCGCGCCAAACTTTGGAGTTTTATAAATTAATTATAGCATTAAATTGAGCACTGATTTACATTATCTTATTCTAATTTTAAAATGAATGGGAATAAACTTTGCTAGGCAAGGCTTCACGGTTTTGTACCGTCGCACAATCACGAATTTACATCATCGAGTAACGTACGTCACGGAGAGGCTCTGTTCTCGACTTGACGGTCTGTCTGTTGACACACCCCAGGGGATCGCGTTCGCGTTTTGTAAATAAGAGGAAACATGTTTTCAATATCCGGACCGTATTCACATTTCACGGAGATCTGGAAAATTGCATTCCATTTAAGTTTAATAACGCCATTTCCATTATCTGTCATCACCAATTTGTTTAACAACAACACTTTACGGTCTTTGTCTGTCCGACAAAGACACCAGTTTTCCTTACTGGCTTCTAAACACCACCATATTCTAGTAATTTTCATCTCACCTGGTCACCAATCTGTACTTGCAGGCTTCAAAAGACCACTATCTTTTGGTCTTTGTCTAACCCAGACACCAGTCTGTATTTACTAGCTTCGAGACGCTGTTTGACGACTGTTATTCGACCCTGGCAGTTGATATTAGCGTTCTAAAGTGACTACGACGAGTCTGATCACTATCCTCTCCTCGTATTCCAATTATCTTTACATAAGAAAGATGAAGTAAAAACGCAATACATTGAACTTTCTAACTGAGCTAGCCCAATTATATTGGGATTTGATAAAGTTTGCAGACCCTATTGATACTAATTTTAGGCATTTCATGGAAACATAACCCATATATAAAACGAATGCTTTCCCAAAATCGACGTGTTTTAAGAGGACTTTACACAATTGGATTAACAGTACCATGAAGCAAGCCATTAAAATTAGCGAAAACCAAAGTATGCTGGACCTAAAAACTGTTTCCGCGGCTAGCAAAGAACACTACCAACAAGCAAGCAACCCCTGCAATAATCTTACCAGACTCGCATATTTAAAGACTCCATCCCACAGACGGAATCTCGGACGGAATCCCAATTGGGAAAGACAAAACATTACCTCTCCGAGTCGAGATGAGAGCTATACGTAAAACTTATTTACCTACATTTGCAATTATTGCTCTATATTAATATGGGAGTAAAGAATCTACATTTAATGAATTATGAAAGCATTAATAAGAGCATTGAACATATTTATTAAACAGACAACATTCTTCAACCAGTAAGTATATGTCTTGTACAGAAGATAGGCAGGCAGTGGAATAAAAGAGGAAATGACCAGCATAAATTTTGGCGAGATATTCTCGTATTCAAGGGTCTACTTTTTAATTATACGCGCCTCTATGTTCGCCTGTGGAAATTCTCCTAAGCTCCCATACGCTTTTTTGTGCACATAAACTTTGATTCTATTCTATATTAATATACAGGGTATTTCTGATAAGCATGTCATAAATTAAAGGCTGTGTTCTTTGGCTCAAACTGAGTGAAAAGTGTCAAAGAACATGGGATCTACAACGCTTAGTGTCGGAGGTACGGGCCCCCAAATATTGACCCCCAAAACGTGAAAAATGTCAGAAATGTGGAGTAAGACAAATCACCTGCTCACCTTGTTTCGACAATTCCAATGCCCTCCCATCTTAGAATTCTAATAAGCCATTTTCTAGCAGAAGCGTATTATTAAAGGTAGAAATATGCTAGGATTGGTCAAGAAAAGTTGGTTCAAAGTGACAAACAAAGAAGAGTTCCCAGTTAATGTATCATTTATTCATACATGTACAAAGTTAGCAGAAGTTTTAGAGATATTGTTCAAAATGCCTACCATAGCATTAATGGAAACATGTGCCCGTCTAACGAACGATTCTTGGACATGTTGAAAGATGCCTGGTGTGTTTCGGATTGTTTCACACACTTCATGTATTCGTTGTCGCAAGTCGTCCACATCACGGACTTCACTCTTGTACACCAAGTCCTTGAGATGACCCCAAAGGTAGAAATCGCGTGGATTCAAATCGGGAGATCTCGCCGGCCACGCAACTAGGGCCTCATTTTCAACCACCGAGACTAAATGACGAGGCATATCTCGAGTTTTTAAGAGAGACTTTACCGCAACTACTTGACGACATACCGATAGCATTGTTACGTGACATGGTTTATGCACGACGGGGCACCACCACACTTCAGCCGTCAAGAACATCTCGACACTACATTTCCTTTGAGGTGGATTGGACGAGGAAGACCAGTTGGCCGGCGAGATCTCCCGATTTGAATCCGTGTGATTTCTACCTTTGGAGTCATCTCAAGGACTTGGTGTACAAGAGTGAAGTCCGTGATGTGGACGACTTGCGACAACGAATACTTGAAGGGTGTGAAACAATCCGAAACACACCAGGCATCTTTCAACATGTCCAAGAATCGTTCGTTAGACGGGCACATGTTTTCATTAATGCTAATGGTGGGCATTTTGAACAACACCTCTAAAACTGCTGCTAACTTTCTACATGTACGAAGAAATGATACATTAACTGGAAACTATTCTTTGTTTGTCACTTTGAACCAACTTTTTTTGACCAATCCTTGCACACTTCTACCTTTAATAATACACTTCTGCTAGAAAATGGCTTATTAGAATTCTAAGATGGGAGGGTATTGGAATTGTCTAAACAAGATGAGCAAGCTGATATGTTTCCCTCCACATTTGTGACATTTTTCACGTTTTGGGGGTCAATGTTTGGGGGCCCGTACCTCCGAAACTAAGCGTTGTAGACCCCATGTTCTTTCACACTTTTCACTCAGTTTGACCCAAAGAACACACCCTTTAATTTATGACATGCTTATCAGAAACACCTGTATTTCATTTTATTTATATTAATATATATCATTTTATTTATACTAATATATATATATATATCATATTATTTATATTAATGTTATATCCCATTATTTTTTATTATACTAATAAAATGAATTTTAAATTATATTAGTTTCCCAGCTTAATAAAACTAAATGAAGATACCCAAGAAGTCTCTGGATTACTTATGGGCATAGTGGGAATTTTTACAGACATGATTAAAAACAGACTTGGGTAAAACATGGTTTTTTAAGTATTTCTTTAAATAATAATTAATTGCGAGTTCGCGAGTGAACTTTTAATGATATTAAATATCACCATCTTTTTTTAGATGGAAGATTCAGTTTAACGCTTCAGAAGTTACAAAGGTGGAAACTATGCTTGGACGTTTAGCCAATAACGTAAGCCTAATTTATGTAGCTCCCGCCACAGAAACAAAAGCATCGTAGGCTTGTGAAGTGGGCATTATCTATATCCATATAAATTAAAGTCCTGACTGACTGACTGACTGACTGATAACCAACGGCCAGCCCAAACCGCTTACCCTAGAAGGCTAAACATTTGCAAGAACGTTACTCATAAGTAGTAGGCGCGTACTAAGAAAAAAATTTCCAATCCGACATCTTAATAAATTTTGCCCAGAAATGTAAAAAATCTTCTCCATGCAACAAAGTCCGCGCTTTTCTACCGATTTTGCAAATATTTAGTACACTGGTTTTCATTAACCTATAGACGGGCTGAATGGTCTTTTGGGTTCAATTTGCGGCAATCTTTTTAAATGGCGGCCAGAAATTTAAAAACCTTTTATGGAATGTAACCGTAAAGTTTTAAAAGTAGGAAAAGGGCCTAACTTCACGATTCCACAACGAATTTAAATAAAACTAACAATTTAAAGTTCCCAGGTTACCCGCTTAAAGATCTTATTGATCATGACTAAGTATTTACCAGATAGTCCATTGTTGTCAATAAAACGCAGTAGTCGGATAAATATGATACTTGAAGTTTGTTTATTGCAAGAAGAATTAACACGTCTAACTTGACCGCGTTACAAAAACGACTGACTGCCCTTTTGAAGGCGCCGGCGGGGCTTTTAATCCCCGCCAAAAGAAAATTTTTATATTCTTTAACAAATTTTTAGTTAGTGGCGCTTAAGGCGCCACCTGTGAGAGAAATTGAATTTATAAAAAATACAGCGGAAGCAGACGACTTCGGAGGAATGTGGAGGTCGTTGTTACATCCTCCCCCCCGAAAAAAGTCGTCTGCTCATGAGGAGTCGGACTCTGGCGCGGCTAGCGGCTCCGGTGATCTTCTGGCGGCGGAGGCCGCGCTTTCCCTTTGGGTACGTTGTCGGTGGCGGGCCTTATAAGCCTCAGTCCGTTTGGGTCGTGGCTTATAGCAATGCTTCTCATGGTGTCGCCCCACCTTTCAACGGCGACAGAGCGTGTACCGCTCGTCTGGTATCATGTGCGGCGGCGCGGCACTGGTTGGGCGGCTCGTGGTCGCCGCAGGTGGTGGCGGTGTCTCCGCTGAAGTTCCGCGGCCGCTATCTGGGGTAGTCGCCGCCGGGACACTTGGGGTTAACACAGGACGGCAAAGGGGGAGCCCTCGACCACGACCTCTCCCAATCGGTGTTGCCACGTTGGGTCGATTCTCTCGACCTCTCCCAAATAGGGTTGGTGGTCATGACGTCCGCGACCGGCGAGACCCGACCAAAATCGGCGGGGCGGACTCGTGGCTCCGCAACGGCCGCAGGTGCGGCGGCACCTGGTGTAGGTGTGGGGATAACCGGAACCGGTGCGGCGGCTGTCATGAAGGCCGCCGCGAGATGCGGGGGAGGCAGCCAGTTCCGGGCCACCTCGTACTGTTCGAGGAGCTCTCCTGGATCTACTAGGTCGGCTTGGACCTCTTGGTGGCGCTGTGGTATGGGGTCGGTCTGAACCTCTGCGGCGGCCGTCTCTGCCGCCGCGATGATAGAACCTCTAGGAGGGGCGTCCAGGGCACGGGCTACGCACGGTGCGAATAGCAAGCCTTCGCAACGCAGGCAAGGGCAAATCATTGCCCTGAGCTGGCGGAGGCCAGCTAGATCAAGGATCAGAATCGGCCGCTCCTCTTGTATTATGAGAGGCGAGACGGCCACTGAGGTGACGGCACCCACACGGGAAACCCTTAGAGTTGGAGACTGGGCAAGGAGGAGGTCAGCAGGGGCACCTGGCCAACGTTGTTGGAAGGCCTGTATCTGCCATCTCGTGAGGCGGATGCCTTGGCGGCGCCTTAGCAGCCGCAAGGCCCCGTACAAAATGAGGGCAAATGGGGCTGACAACATAACCGTCGCCGGAACTTGACTTGAAAAATACGGGGCATCGCTCGTTTCGATCATCAGGACGAAGGTGCCCATCGGACCCTGGAAGGCGTCAAAAAGTCATTAGTTCGCGGTTCGAACAGTTTCCCACGGTTCTCGCGAGATTGCTTGCCGCGCAAAGGTAAAATCACGCGAAGTCACATCGGTGATGTCATGCGCGCGCAAATAGTTCGCAACGTCCGGGCGAGACCGGAGAATCTTATGCGGATATTGTTCTGGAGGATGATAGTAAATGTCCATCTCCGGACCTCCAGGCTTAGGATTCTTCCTCAACACTATCTCACGTCTCCATCCTCTTCGAAAAGGATTGACGAATCTCATAGGATTGACGGGAACAGGGTTGGACAATTCCATTTCGTCTTCCTCAGATTCGGAGGAAGAACTGGAATCGTCAGGGTGAGATAGAGGAGAGGGTAGAGGGAGAGACTTCTCCCTCGAGCTCCTATCAGGAGAGGAAGATGGAGAGGGTGGAGGGAGAGACTTCTCCCTCGAGCTCCTATCAGGAGAGGAAGGTGGAGAAAGGTCTGGCGGCATCCGATTCACTCGGAAGACCGCGGGAGGATCTGAGAACAAGGCGAATGCGTCTGGCTCAGATTCCTCAGGAAGATCAGAGACTTCTGGGAAGGACTCTGGAACTTCTTCCGATGGGGAATCAGAGGATCCATTAGTGGATGAAGCTGAGGTTTGATGTCTCCTCGTTTCTTCTACAGACGACTCGGTCTGCGCTTCTTGGTCTTTCAACAGTCGTTGTCTTCGTTCTCGTCGAGTCTCACGACGTTCGTCACCAGTACTGACTCCAGCGTCCTGAAGCGTAGGTACGGACGGTGACGAGGTAGAACTTGAAGATGAACTACTTGACGTTGAGGATGACTGGCCTCCGGCCGGTTGGCAGACATCCTTGTTTGACCAATAAAGCTTGAGATGAGCGATATTCTCAATCCCTTTATTTTCTCCGGTTTCTGGGTCTTCTAATCTGTATCGCAAGCGGTCTAGCTTCTTCGCGATCTTGTAGGGACCATCCCACTTGGGACATAACTTAGCGGCGACATCACGTGCCGCTTGAGACAAAGGATGCGTCTCTTTCCAGACAAGCGCACCAACGGGAAATTCAATTCCTTCCCGCCTTTGATCGTAGTAACGCTTCTGGTGTGCTTGCGCTTTCTTGGCAAGCTCCTTAGACAAAGCTAGTTGCTTCGCTAAAGCTGAGAGTGAGGCGGACCTTTCAACAAAGTCCGCTACTGGCATCCCCACGTCTAAGTCCCAGGGAAATCTCGGCTCCCTACCCATGTTAAGGTAGAACGGAGTTCTTCCTGTTGTGGTGTGAGTGGTCGAGTTGATGGCGAACTGAATGAATGGTAAGTTCTCATCCCATCTTCGGTGATCTCGACCAACGAACATTGAAATGATTTCGCCCAGAACGCGGTTTGTGCGCTCCACGATGTTACTCTGAGGATGATACGGAGTGATGTATCGTGGCTTGACTTTGAACATCTTAAGAATGTCCTTCCAAAGTTGAGAAACGAATTGTGTCCCATTGTCGCTTACGATGGCTTTCGGACATCCGTAGCGAACTATCATGGAGACGAGTTTCTTCGCACACGTTCTGGCGGTGATGTTCTTCATCGGGTACAGTTCTACAAATTTGGTGGCATAGTCCGTGAAAACCAGGAGGTACTTGTGGTGGTGACGGCTTCTCGGTAGAGGTCCCATTATGTCCACTCCCAGCAATTCAAAAGGCTCAGAAATGGCCGTAGGCTGCATGAGACCTGGACGTTTTCTATTGCGGGCCTTGTGCATCTGACACAAAGGACATCCGCGGACGTACTCTGTAACGTCCTGCCGGGACGATGGCCACCAGTATCTGGCTCGTACTTTGTCGAAGGTACGATCTCGACCTCGATGTCCAGATAGAGGGTGGTCATGAAACAAGCGGATGGCGTCCCGCCGGAACCGCTGTGGCAAATAGAGTTTTGCTGGTTGTCTACCATAGGCCTTCCGATACAAGACATCGTTCTTCAGTTCGTAGTACCGATGTCTTTGTGGATTATCTCCTGATAACTGGACTATGATGTCACGTGTGGCTTGTTCGTCTTGTTGGGCTTTCCGCACTTCTTCCAGCGTGAAAGAGTGGTGCAATGCGTGATTGGCGGGAGGAGCTAATCCGCTACTGGTTGAGGACGAGGTCGACGTCATTGAAGAGGACTCCGCTGGACTGGAATCTTCTGACGAGGACGGTGAAGTCATGTCTTCCAAGGACATGGCTAATAGCGAGACAGGCGCTCTTGATAATGCGTCCGCAACCTTGTTCTCAACCCCCTTCTTGTGTATGATCTTGAAGTCATACGTTTGCAAGTACATCGCCCAACGTACAAGTCGAGAATTCGGCTCCTTCAAGGTGAACAACCACTGGAGCGCTTTGTGATCGGTGATCACAGTGAATGGTATATTCTCTAAGTACGGCCTGAACTTTCCAACTCCCCAATAGATGGCAAGACATTCCTTTTCCGTGGTGGTATATCTTCGCTGGTCGTCGGTCAGTTGCTTACTGGCATAGGCGATAGGTACCTCGACGTCATCTTGGATTTGCGACAGGAAAGCTCCAAGTCCGGCGTCGCTAGCATCCGTTGTTAGGATACACGGCAACTTTGGGTTGTAAGCCGCTAAAGGAGGCGCCATACAGATCGCATCCTTGATGGCTTGGAACGCTTTCTGCTGTTCTTCTTTCCACTGGAATGGAACGTCTTTCTTCTTAAGATGATTTAACGGGGCAACGATCTTGGAATACTGCGGGATGAAGCGTGAGTGCCATCCCGCCATGCCCAGAAATCATTGGATTCCTTTTACGTTTTTCGGGATTGCAAAGTCTACTATAGCCCTAGTCTTGGAGGGATCAATATGGATCCCTCTTTCATTGACAATATGCCCTAACACAGTCGCTTCGCTTTGCGCAAAGCGACATTTCTTGGTCTGAAGCGTAAGGCCTGCTTCAGACAGTCGGTGAAAGACATATTCCAGGGCTTGAAGATGGTCGGCCCACGTACTGGATGGAATGACGATGTCATCCAGATAGACACAGATGGAAAAGTGATGTCCATCCCTGAAGACTTCGTCGATGAGTCGTTGAAACGACGACGGCGCATTGCATAGACCGAACGGAAGTACTTCGAATTCGTACTTTCCCGCATGCGTGATGAAAGCAGTCTTCGCTTTCGCTTGCGGATGGAGGTCTATCTGCCAATAGCCGCTCTTTAAGTCCAGTGCTGTAATGAACTTTGGGGCGCCCATTTTTCCTAATAGTTCTTCTATTCTCGGAAGCGGGTAAGGGTCCTTCACGGTTACTTTATTCAAAGCGCGATAGTCGACGCAGAAACGTATCTTTCCGCACTTCTGGTGGACAAGTACCACCGGCGACGCGTAAGGACTAACGGATGGCTTCACGATACCGTCGCGGATCATTTCGTGAAGGTGGTCTTCAATTATCCGCTTTTTCTCGTCACTAACACGATACGCGCGTTGACTAACGGGAACATCGGTGGTAGTGTGTATCTCGTGATACACTAAGTTAGTTCGACCCGCTTTTTCCGAAAATAGTTTTGGAAATCGTAGTAGTAAAGTTTTTAAGTCTTCCTTTTGTTTAGGACTTAGTGTAGGCGACGCGACAGCTTGTTCAATATCCTCGATAATCTGAGGTGTTGGAGTCTTTAACCCCGGGAGATTTAACACGAATGGAAACGTTGTTCCGTCAATCTGACAAGTTTTTGTACCAAAGTCCAGAATGGCACGATGTTTATAGAGGAAGTTTTTCCCCAAAATAAAATCGTTTGGCAATGACGGAACGACGTGAAACTCTTGCGTTAGTTTCAACTGTCCTAAGCGGAAGTCTATTCGCGCGCGTCCCTTCGTGAAGGTATAACGTCCATCGCCTAACACTATACACTGAGTCTCTTCTTCTTACGGAAGTACTAAGTCTGGTTTCAAAGTTCTGACTAAATTTCGCCACTGATATAAGCTGATAAAACAAGCATCAGCGCCGGAATCTAGTCTGGTCGCGAAAGTCCCATGCGAATATACGGCATCTATGGCCACGGGAGGATCAACCTCACAGCGACGCACATCCATAGAGCCAATTTCCATAGGGGGCTTTACTTTCGTCGCGCGGCGGGAAGACGATCCCCTTTTTGCCTTCCCGCTTTCGCGTTTCCCGAAGCGTGTTTTTGCGCGACCTCTTGTTTGCTCGGACAGGCGGTAGCATAATGCCCTAAGCATCCGCACTTATAGCATTCTATGTGACTTAAGTCGTTTTGCTCTGTCTGAGGCGGTGTCGGTTTATTGGAAAGTCTTGCGTTTGGCGTCGCAACCTTTGATGTCGCACCTCCCCCCTGCGGTTTTGTTAAAACCGCGGCTGTGGGAGAATTTCTTCTCCCACTGGATTTACGTGGGGTAGACTTTGCACTGTCTCTAGGATACAATGCGCTGGAAGGGGTCGCCCGTAAAATTTCTTCTGTTACGCGGCCCTTTTCTATGAAGCTGCGCATTGTCCTTATGTTGTCGTTAAAGACATGAATGCGTATTTCGGGGAGGATATTTCTTTTGCAAATACCAATGAGTTCTGAGTCAGTGTACGAAACGCTTAAGTTCTGATTCATCGCGGTAATACTCGCGACATACGCGTCAAAAGACACACCTGCGGGTTGTGCAAACTGCGCTATTTCTAGGCGGAGGGATTCCTCCGCTCTTACAGAGAAGAAATAGTCTCTGAACGCGCCTTTTACTGTACGCCACGTTAGTGCTTGATTAGGCCTATTCAAGTCTCTAAACCAAATTAATGCACGGCCCCTTAATATTTGGGGTAGAAGCGCGATAATGTCAGGTCCGGACATGCTGTGGTAATCCGCGAATTCCGTCAAAGTCCGAAGGAATTCCGGCGCGCTTTCACCTTCCACACCACTAAATGTTAAGTGAGGGGGCGGTTTAGGCCTATTTTTGGCGGCTGGTCTAGTTCCTATGTTGGCTAGCGTAGTCGCAAGCGTTTGAATAGTTTGAATAAGCACATTTGACGCTGCACCTTGCGGTGGCTGCGGCGGAGGTGGGAGTCCTCCAGCCGCTTGTCCTTGCGAAGGACTAGTACCGAGGCTTGGAGGGGGAGTGATCCCCCTCGGGGGAGTATGGGATCCCGGTAACTGCGCGTTAATCGCGGCGATCAAAGCATGCGGATCGGGCGGATTCATGACGCGACAGTTGATTAGTCCAAGCAATGGCACAAGTAGTTCGCACAAGTACGCGTTTAATTACAAATGGTAATGGTAGTCGTAACGAGTCCTGGCAAGCTAGCCACTTTATGTAACCGTAAAGTTTTAAAAGTAGGAAAAGGGCCTAACTTCACGATTCCACAAAGAATTTAAATAAAACTAACAATTTAAAGTTCCCAGGTTACCCGCTTAAAGATCTTATTGATCATGACTAAGTATTTACCAGATAGTCCATTGTTGTCAATAAAACGCAGTAGTCGGATAAATACGATACTTGAAGTTTGTTTATTGCAAGAAGAATTAACACGTCTAACTTGACCGCGTTACAAAAACGACTGACTGCCCTTTTGAAGGCGCCGGCGGGGCTTTTTATCCCCGCCAAAAGAAAATTTTTATATTCTTTAACAAATTTTTAGTTAGTGGCGCTTAAGGCGCCACCTGTGAGAGAAATTGAATTTATAAAAAATACAGCGGAAGCAGACGACTTCGGAGGAATGTGGAGGTCGTTGTTACAGGAATAATGTCCGCATGAAAAGTAATGAAAAATGTCCAGACGGGCTGACGGGCAACGCCGAGTGCCTTCGCTCCTAGGGTGCTTCAAAAATATTAGTCACCAGTTAAGTCTACCCATACTTTATATCATTTTGATGGAAGTTCTTATTGCAAGCGAGCGACGCCGCGAGTAAAAGATAGTTGATCAATAACCGTTAAGCGTACTAAAGTTTTTTGAAACCACACTATATGTCCATCCGTTTGACCCCCTTCTTTGGACAGTTAATTCTAGTGACTTTTCCTCGAATTAAACCCTTCTCGTTCTCATCCAAATAGAGGCACGAGAGATAATAAAATTGTTTAAAATTCTAATTATTAGTAATTTAGAATGGTTATAGCGAAGGTTTTTAGGTTGAAAGCAATTCTTGCAATAGGGACTTGGCAGTACTACGTCATGCAACGTCACTCTACCTTCCACTAGTGCTGAAAAACATACCAGGAGGAGGGGCTTATATAGCTTTCATTCTGTTAAAAAAACATACCATAATGGCGCTGGGGGCGGAGTTAAGCCCGGATTGCCAAGTCCCTATAGTGTGTGTCAAATTGAAGGGTTCTTATAACAGAAATGACCATTTCAACCTCAATCGTGCAAGTTTCAATTTTATGTTTAGCTACAATATTTGTTTAAATATACTTAATTCAAAGGTTTCCGATATTGGAATGATATTTTGTATGCCAATCCCGTCATATTTCAACGTCATTGAGTTTTCGAATGCCATGGGTGTCGAGTCAACACATCTTTTTACGGGATCACCTATATCGAGGGAAAAGCGATATTTCGACATATTTCGGTCTTTCAGCAGGGGAGTAAGATTTTAAATCATATCGAATAATATAGAGAACGTTAAGGACAACATTTCACGAAGAAAGTAACCTAATTCAAATTTTAATTTCTTACCCTCAGTCCAATAATTTATCTTACAATCTTTGAATTGCTAAGTTGTCCTATTTGACTGAAGCAACGTTTTTTTTTCGCGGCAATGACTCTTCGACTGAAGCCGCAGCAACCCATTGTTTTTCAGGTTTGGATATCAATATGTTTAGCGCTACTAATAACACCATTTGTGCTTGCTGCGTCGTTTGCATTATATTTAAAACAGTCACGGTCATTTAAATCATTATACTTCAAATACTTGAAATGTATTTTGAAAACCACAATTAATGTGGGAAGTAAGTTACGCCAAGAATTATTACGTGAATACAAAATCTACAATTTTTATTGGAATTTAGATGATGTTTCAATTTTTCGAAATAAGACTCTTCGGCTATTCTGGGCTTTTTGGATACTTGCAATTTTTAACATATCCATGTCCTTTACTGGTCTGCTGCTATCTAAAATAACAGTACCGGATCGCGTATCGTACGTTGAAGATATCTTAGACATTCTCAAAGTTCCTAATCTTGAACTATATGATGGTAGAGCTCCAGAAGAAGAATGGGTAAGTTTAATTATGCTTTTAAAACATTTGCCTGAAGGGAAACATAAACAGTATGTAATTAAAAAGTCCTCTATGCAAAAATAAAGGTTAAAGGTGAATAATAGGGGATTGTAAAAAAGAAAGAGGTCACGTGAAAGTGTTTTCAGTACTGCCAGATAACTTTAAAAAGAAGGCTGGACATATTTAAAACGTCCTACTACACCCCCTCCCCCGCCCATAATCTTTTTTTTTTTGGCGGGACAAGGCCTAACTGAAAACTTTATTTTGTGGATATGGATTTGTGCGCTGCAGATAATTAAACGTTTTAATTTAAAACTGAACTTACTGAAGGTGAGTTTTTCTTTTACTACGTGCATTATGAAGTACGTTTGCATTACATTGATGTTCATTTTTTATAAATAAAAGATCCAATTATAAGAAGGCTAAAGTAGTAAAGTTGCAAAGAGACTTTGATTTCCCTTTTCATACATTCTCTTCTCTCCAAGGAAGTTCAAGCAAGGTTTAAGGTAACACTCATTTTGAAAACAAAAATTTGCACACAAATAATTTTAATTTTTACTATAGAATGTCTAAAAGAGCTGGTGGACGTAGATGCTGCGTTCCGGGTTGCTTTTCTTCTACATATAAAAACCCGAATGTTACTTTTTCCCCCTTTCCCCGGGATGACGCTCTTCGTAGAGAATGGGTTAGTATAATATTAACCAACACAGAAGCTGTTGCAAATACTGCTTCCGAGAAAAGACCATGGAGCACGCCTGTAAGAAGAATTTTGGGGTCAAAACATCAGTCTGTATGTGGTCGTCATTTCAACCCGAATGGACGGAAAACGTACGGGGACAAGATGGCCAAAATATTTTTACCACAATGATGAGAGTTCTCACAAATATGACCTAGTACCAGAAAGATTCATTAACGTTTCAAACTATGTTGAAATCTCACCACCAAACATAGAAACAAATGTGTGTTCATTAGTTAATCTAAGCCTTCCCGGAGAAATTGCTACTGGTGGTCAAAGATCTACGATAACAGAGTCGACTGAAGACCACAATTATAGCCTTAATCAAGACTATGGGGAGCTAAGAAGAAAAATTATAAAGCAGCAAGGGACAATCTATACGTTGGAGTCAATGTTTGATAAAATGGCTAGTCTCACGCATGAGAACTTTGTCCTGAAAGAGCAAAAAACCTGTTCTGAAAAACAAATCCATCAACTAATTGAAGAATCCAAAACATTTAAATTGCTGAATATGGAACTATTAAAAGCAAATGAAGATGTGGAAAAATTATCTACTGAAAATAGAAGTTTAAAACTTGAAATTGAAAAATTAAAAGAACAGGTTAAAATTAAAAAAACAAACTTTTCTCTGCGTAACATCAAGAGTTCCTCTATGCTTCAGTTTTACACAGGCTTTCAATCCATGGAAGATTTTAACGATTTGTACGAATATTTAGAACCAGATCTGCCAAATCTAAATTATTATTATAATGGAGGTTACGAGCGTAAAACACAAAGAAAAGATGAGAATAACAGAGGAAGACCAATGTCCTTAGATTTTAAAGAACAGCTATTTTTGGTGCTATGCCGTCTCAAAGTCGGCCTTTTTGAAGAAGATTTGGCGTATCGCTTTGCAATTTCTGTTAAGACTGTATCAAACTTGTGTATTACCTGGTTCGATTTTTTGGACAAAAGACTATCAAGGCTTAAAATATGGCCTTCTAGAAAAATGGTTAACGAGGACATGCCTGATGCTTTTAAAACAATGTACCCTTCAACCCGTTGTATAATAGATTGTACGGAGCTATTTATTCAAACACCGAACGATTATACTACCCAAAGCGACACATGGTCGTCATACAAGAGTCATAACACAGCGAAAGGCCTCATTGGAATTTGTCGTAATGGTTTTGTTTCATTTGTTTCTAAACTATCGCCAGGAAGAATGTCTGATATTGAGATAACTGCGCAAAGTGGAATTGTTCAGTTGCTAGAGCCAGGGGACTCTGTAATGGCTGACCGAGGTTTCACCATTGGAGATTTATTAAAAGATAAAAATGTAGGGCTGAACATCCCACCATTTCTAGGCAAAAAGAAACAACTCTCTTTAGAGGAAGAAAGGAGAACTAGAGATATAGCTAGCATTCGTATTCATGTTGAACGCGTCATTAGAAGTGTAAAAAAATACCATCTCCTTAACACGGTTTTTCCAAATAGTATGAACGCTCAACTTGAAAAGGTTTGGAGAATATGTTCATACTTGCATAATTTTTGTAATGAACCGCTAGTCGAAGTGGAAAATAGTGAACTTTAATCAAAGAGATTTACAGTACTGACAGTACTCTTTCCTTATTTAAAGGAACAATAAAATATCACTTTTTGCTTCTACAATATCACTTTTTTAGAAAAGGTATTACATGACTAGCGTAAAAATTTGTTAATTTTGGCAACATATCATTTTAAAAAAATCCTCATTAAATTCTATTCTTTCTAAGAATGGTTTGTCATCACCACAATCGACGATTAAATCGCACCATGGAAGGCCACTAATACCCATTTGGCCCTGTATCTGGAAGTAGTGATTATGTTTCCTATCACACGTTAAAGAATCGTTTTGATCTAGTTTTAAAAATTTTGCAGTTGCTTCCTTTCTTTCTACGGCTTCCTTGATAGAAATGTTTCCAAATTTACATTTTGAGTGTTTTTATTTCTAATAGTCCATATTGACCGATTGTTTTATCTAATACCAATCTGTCGGGGGAAGCTCCTAACATTGGCAAAGATGGGTTCACGCAAAACCCGACAGAAAATGTTTCTACATTTCCTCGTAACACTTGGTATTTTTCAGTAGCGGCTTTCTCGTTATTGAGTCCTTCTTGGGCGTATTTATTTCTGGATAAATCGGTACCTGTGGTAATACTTTTTAAAAAGCTTTCAGTTGCCTCTTTCTTCCGTTTGCAAACGGCTCCAAATTTGGAAGCAGTAATCCTTTCTAGTCGCTCTGCTTTCCACATCTCACAATTAGACTGGTCTTTTGTTTCGCATTCCAACGATTGTGCTGCATCTAGTGTAATTTTAGGAACGGAGGAAGTTTTTGCTGTAGCATCTTCAATATTGCGCAGGGAATTTTCATTGCACTGTCGAATGTCGAAAATCTGAACTGGCAACGGTATTCTTCTGGCCAAATCCATTTGTACATCTACAATCGGTACTTCTTTATCTCCTACGACCGTAACTGCTGTTTCCGGCATAAAGTTATTTTCTTCTTGTATTCGACTCAAGAATTTGCGTTTAGGAACCTTATTAAACCTGTTACAAAGCTTCTCTATTCTACATTTCATGTTTTCATTATCATGATCTTTACCATGATCCCGGAGAGAATTGAATAGCTTTAACTTATCATTTGTTTTCTTTAGAGATTCGCTGGATTTACCAGGTACGTGCCGCACGAAATTTCGATTTTCAAACTTTTTGGTAAGTAAGGCACCCTTGGCATTGGGAACACCCCACACTCTCTTCTTTTCTGTACATGCTTGATCGTCCGGAATAAATTTTAGTCCTTCACGATGGCAATCTAACAGATGCCAGAGAAGAGCAGACACATGGATACAAACACCTCCTTTTCCAGCTTTGCAATTACATTTTCCTCTCTCCACCATTCCAGTAGATCCGCTGAGTGTAGTAGCGACATCATATTTTGCAGCCAAGGTGAAGGAGGCTTGTACTTTACTTTTGATAAATAGTGTATAATCCTGGTTGATGGCCAAGTCAACTTCTTTTAAACCAATACTGAGCTGTACATTTAATACCTTGCCTGCTTTATACATGCGGTATCCGTTTTGAAAATGTTTCTTTGCTTTATTGCGATTGAAATGTTTCTCAATACATCCTTCATCGAATTTCTTTGAGAAAAACTTTAATTGTTTTGTCCAGTTTCCCTTTGGCAGAACCAGGTTTTCTTTTTCTTCAATACTAAACCATAATATAATAAACTTTTTAATTAAGCAGTCATAGTAAATTTAATAATAAATAGTAATTACTTACCTTGAATCCATAACGACCCTATTTTTAATCCAGCCTTGGTTCTTAAAGTTGACCTAAAGGAGCGTCTGCTCAAAAGTTCAAAGCAGCTGCACCACGTGACGAAACACTTTTTAGTGCCTTCCCCCCTATTTGTTTCCCCTCCTAATCTTTTTTACAATCCCCTATTATGACACGTGAATTTTTTAACAAGATTCGAAACTGTATTTCATCTTTCTAATATTCTGAATTTAACTAACGTTACATTATTTTTTAACTTTAGTTTGTTCCAATTAAGTCAGAAGTGTTGCCAAGGAAGAAAAATGTTCACGAATTATATAAATTGGAAAACCAAGTAGATAGTTTGTCTTGCTTGAAAGATGACCTAGAAAAGCTGCCAGTATGCTATCTTCATTATAAAACGATGGTCCAGATATATGTTTATCTATTAGATCTATCCGAAAAAACAAGAAAATACATATATGTTTCGAAAAACCCGTATGGATCCATCACGGCTCACGTTCCATTTCGTAAATCTCTACATCCCGACGCTCGGAAGATCTTAAGACATATGTAAGTATTCGAGCCCTGGCGACATCCATTTTGACTGTGAAAGAGGTGAAGTTGAAACTCAGTAGCTTGACTAGAATGGCTTTAAGGATTTCGGGTTTAAATACGCCTCAATATTTTAAAACGGAGGCGCGAAACGTAGCTAACGGGTATTACCATCTCCTAAGCCTGCAACTTAGAGAAAAATTTAAATGTTTTGATCTGTGGGATTAAAAATTTGGAAAACAAAATGTAGGTTTCAAGGTGGGTTATGGTTGTAAAAATAGTAAGGTATTAGCCAATTTCAATTAAATATTTATTTTCATATTGACTTTTCAGTTTTGACTTTAATGGCACAATACCTACAGACCCTAAATTAAACTTAACTCTCGCATCTTAAACGTGTTCGATCGATAAAAACATCTTCGATTCAAGATCTTATTATAGATGGGCCCCTGGTCCATTATTGAGAACGCGCAAGATCCCTCATTCAGCATCCCTCATAACTTACACACAAGGATTTAGTATCATAATTCAAGTCACGTTTAGTCTCCGTCCCACATATTGTTCGTTTTATGGCAAATCTGCCAACAAGAGAGTCCATCTACCAGATTTACGGCGCCTCGAAATCCTTTCTAACTTTCTATGAAGGTTACCATCGGCATCGCTCGTGTTTATAGCGGTATGCAGAGCTTATCCTCATTAAAATTATCAACGAAAGCAACGATGTGTAAAGTTAACAGAAACGAATATAATGAGCTAAAGGTTTACATGTCTTTATAGGAAAACGGTTACAGAGCGAGGCTAGCTCACGTTAGAAAAAGTAACTAATTCTAGGAAATAATTGCATTTCCAGGAAAATCAAGTGATTGAATTAAATGCTAAAGAGTAGTAAAATACGGATTGTGTTTAAATTTCATTAGAAAAATAATATCCGCACTTTAGTCAACTGGTAAAACTCTTATCGTTTTGTTTTTTAGGCTTGGGCAAACCAAGTCTTTTTAATATAATATCAGAGAGGTGAAGCAACGCTGCATGCGAGCCAACACGCTCTGAGCCGTTACGGGTGTGCTACTTTGGGAATCTCATCTGACCTAATGCTATTCGGGTTTCAAAAAGAGATCTAGAGTCTCAGTATCCTTGCATAAAAATTGGAAAAAGCACAAGGCCCTGGTCTATTCTTGAGCTTGCGAGCGTCCATCATATTCTACAGTCAAGGACCGATTATCCAGTTTAGCCTCCGTCTCTTTAAACGACTTATTTTATTTATAACCATAGTATTGTTCTGTTTATAACATATCCGCCACCAGGATAGCAATATACAAGAAATACTTCGCTCTGCCGTTTTTAAAGTGTGGTAAAAATTCTTTTGACCCAGACTTACAGAAAGTATGATAGGCTTATGGTTTTAAATTAGTAAAATTATAAGACCAAAATGTTAAACTTAAATATGAAAATTTATACAATTTTAGAACGAACGTACTCTTCAGTTCCGGAATGTTTTATAAAAGTTTGGACAAAATTCGTTTCGGGGCAAGAAACGCTTTTGTTGAACCACCTAAAGCCTTCGAGGACGGGGAAACTGCGATGAAGATGGACATGTTAGTCTTGCCGTTCTTGATTCTGCTAACTGGATACTTACTTTCGTTAGTACAGATCATCCTAACATTGAAGAAGTTAATTGGTTCAAGATTCTAAAAAGACTTGGTGGTGTCGTACCGACGATGTTTCAATCGTCTAGCTTGCGGCGAGTTAAAATGATTACAACAATAATAATTTCTTCTGCAAGCTTAATATAATCACCCATTTAATTTCCTTCGATTTGATTTGGTGCTTCATGATACAAAACTTTACTTTATTTATATTGATTTAAAGTTATAGCCTGCCTATTTAAGTTTAAAACCTGACTGAATAACTGCCTGTAACTGATGATCAACGCGCAGCCCAAACCACTTTACCCAGAAGGCTGAAAATTTTCATAGACCTTATACTCTTAAAAAATAAGATAGATTTTTCCAATCCAAAGCCTGCAACCAAATATCCTAGACACTGATCTTATGGCTTTTCGGCTTCAATTTGCCGCCATTTTCATACTCAGATGGCCCTAGAGCCCATTAAACCAGAGTGTCGTATTGTAACCGCAGTAGTTGCTTTAAGTCTTAGCTAACTCGCCGAAATAAAGCTCTGAAATATTACTAGAATTAAGAGGCTAAGGCTAAGCATATGCCTTGAAGTTTCACTAATGGCTTTTATATTATCAAATATTAAAAGGAGCAACTTGTTAACCGAGTTTCAAAAATGATTGGATATGAATCCAATTGTAAAGTAGATTTAGGGAACCCTAGATCTTTAACTAGCATCACCTGCTTGTAATGGATCATGACAGAGGATTGCTTAATAGGATACCCCTGTATCACACCAAGTCCCAAAAAAGGTGGGAATAGAGTCGAAGCAGTTAGTTTGGAGAGGAAAAGGTTTGAATTTCGTTCGAGGCCAAAACAAGTTGTTGGCCGGCAGAAGTTTTTTGGATCCTTTTTTGTTGTAGTTTTGACTCTAATTAGAATAATAACCAAAATATTACCTCTCCGTGTCGAGATGAATATCACTACCCCCTTAAACAACCTAAATATGCATCTATCGCTTTTTATTTCTTTGCAACCGCAGGAAGTTTATTTTAAAATAGTAAATTGTTCAAACGTTTTTAATATCTCTTACTTGCTGTGGAAACTCTACTCTCTCGCTATACTCCAACAATTTTCATGGTTTGCCAGTATGATTGGTAACATTTGTCCATATCAAAGACAAAGATATAGTAAAACTATAAAGGGTCTAGATTCACAACTAACAAAATTTACGTGACACTCTATTTCGAGCACTAAAATATGGCTTACCTAATTTGGTAAATACTTTTCAATTCATCTGTTATTATAAAATATTTTATTTTAATACTTTTAATAGATAAACAAAACATTAAATTAACAAATTTTTCATCCTATGTAGGACAGAACAAGGAGTATAAACCCATTAGTGGAAGCAGTATTTTTTTTCCTAAACAATCTCGCTTATGTTTATCCTCTCTAGACTTCGCTAAAAACGTATTACTACTACGTAAAATATTAAGAGACAGGCAAGGATTCATACCATTAAAGAAGGAGCGCAATATTATCCATATTTTCATTTCATATACAAAGAAAAGAAATTATGTTTCTGAGAGGAGCTTCCCATTTCGGTTGTTGTTTTGAAAAATATATCGCAATGCACGGGCCTTGATAGATATAGGAGGCAATGATTTAATCTCTCTCTTTGCAAGAGAGGTTTATCTTTAATACTTAAATAAATATTATTATTTTTAATTATTTTAATCTTCAATAATTAACATTAATAATAGTTAAATCGTTTAAAATAAATTTATACCTATTATCTTCTCAAACATTGCTATTATTGACTTTTAAATTGAAGCGTACCCCTCTTACCCGATTTTTTTAAAGTTTTGGTATATATATGGATATCGTTTCCCTTATAATAGTAAGGAAAAAGCGCAATTGCAAAAACATTTGGTGGCGATCCCACCTTAGGGAGGCTAGACGTTTCTCGTAACCCTAGCTGATCGCCGCGTATATCCTGAAACCAAATGATGATAATGGAGTAGAAGCCAATGATACATATTGGTCTCTATGTGGAATAGACGAAAGAGCAGTGGATGGTGGTGTTAGAAGCCAGTGTAAGTGCAGACTGTTGTCAATGTGGGATTGACAAAGAACAGAAGATGGTGGTGTTAGAAGCCAGAAAAGTACCAGACTGCTGTTCATGTGGGATGGACGAAGACCAAACATGGTGGTGATGAAAACTCAAGTATAGAGTAGCCAACGGAGAGAAATACAATTTTCCAAATTTCTGTGAACTGTCAATGCGGTCCGGAAATTGGGAACACGTTTGCTCCGACACGCAAACTGTGAACGCGGTCACGTGGGTAACAACGGACAGACAGACAGACAGACACACAGACACGGCAGTTACAGAAACTCTCCTGGACTACGTCACACGGAGAGGTAAAAAATGTCTCAGTGGACGAAGACTAGAAAAAGTAAACGATAAGAGAAGAAAATTGAATGACCGAAATTTTTTCAGTTTAAACACATGATTATAAAACATCAATTATTTGAAAAAATACTTATCGTCGTTTTTTCACCAAAATTAAACTCAAATTGTTTTCGAAAGAGCACGTGCAAAGACAGATTATTCAATCTATATTGTTTTTGGTATTAAAATTGCTCGCATGAAAAGTATTAGAATATATATCCGGGTATGGAATTTTATCTTTCATCATAATTGTCATATTAAACGTCGCTTTTGGGTGTTTTGGTTCCACGTCTTCATTTATACGGCCATGATACCATTGGTTCCCACTTATTGTGCCGACGACTCAAAATGTTTTAGTTATTTTATAAATCAATTATTCGAATTAGGATGAATGATTGCAACGGTTTCGCGCGTTACAGACGACGGAGTGCTGCGCTTTCCGATTTTGGGGAATATGTTCAGCCCGTATGACTCAGTCCACTGCCGTCAACGTCATTTCCCCCATCGTTTTTCTCTCGATCCGAGATTTCTTTAGGGGCGCTGGTTCCAAAGAAAGCGAGATTCTTTTGACTGCCAAGGAGTACAGTCGCTCACCGCAGATTAACGCGAAGTTATTAAAGAGTTTTATTTTTGTCGCTTTAGTTATTTTTAAAACTTATCTTTTTTCTTGATGTCGTTTGAATAATTTCTTTAATTTAGACTCTCAATTGGAACAAATTGGTCGAAACAAACTTACAAGCTAGAGCCCCTCTTTTAAGACTTAACGTTGATCCGAAGTCCCCCGAATACTACTAGGGTTGACTAACGTTCTGTACCGGAATTCCAAAAAAATACCGGCCAGTATTAAATTCAATTGGCGGTAACCGTTGCGAGATATTATTAAGAAAAATATTGCTTGCTTTGAGAACTATTTTAAAAGTTGCTGTTAAAGCCATTTGGTATGACGTCGACTCCTGTTTTATGATGAACACAATGTAGAGCCGAACGTAAATCATGAAACACGTAAATGGACAACAGCAAATGTTGGTGTATCTATTTCTCTTTTGGGCTTACTTTTCTCTATTAAAACGTATTGTAGTTCAAATTAAACGGTACTATTTTTGAAATATCACTAACGAGGAACTTTTTCTTTGGAGGACTCCACTTGAAATCTAGTGGTAAAAATAAACGATGTCACATGTATTTGTTTCATAGTAAAGCTTTGACAAGAACCATTTCTAAAAGAATGCAAAATTTCACTATGAAATATTTTGGGCGAATGTACTTTTGGTGAAAAACGAAGATATTGTAACCCTCCGTAGAATAATTTAACTAAGGGAGAAAGACTCCCGAGGGCCATAAAAAGAAATAAAGACAACTTACGATTGACTCCAAAACAAAGTAGAAGAAATTTCTTCTATTACTTTATTAATCACAAAGAGGGGATGTAACCCTACCGTTCCGTACACTCGACAGACGTAAAAATAAACTTAAGCAACTGCTCTCTCTGAGAGACGACTAACTAGTGACTGAAAACAAAAATCACAGAGATTGGGAGGAGGGGGAGCCTGTAACATGGAGGCGTTAGTACTCTGCCAGACCCAAGGAGTAGAACTCCAAGGAGTCTGGCAGCCATGTTACATCCCCCTTCTCCAGGAACTAGGTTATCAAATTTTTTCAAAATATTCAAAAGGAAAACGTAAAGGCTACCCCGAGGAACCCTGATAATTTTGGCAGGGGTTTTACTTAATTATCACAAGTTTGGTTTTTTTTTTTTTTCACTGTTTGGAGAATTTCGCTTCCAATCGAGCCCGTCGGCGAGCAGCTCTTCGTTCCAGGGCCTCCTTACTACGCCCTCCTGGGCAGTCTGAAACGACGTGGTGGGCAGTTTTATGACATCTCCAGCATTTATCGGTGCTCCAGATGAGCGGGTGCTTGGCATTAGGAACTTTCGAAGCTATGAGAACTTTGGGAATTCTGATACGAGGGGCCCACCCCATTTGTCCAAAACGCTCCCAAAATAGACCATCTTCGTCTATTAGACATACCTCTGGATTCCAAGGTTGCCGAGGAGATGGATCGACAGGAAACGGAGCCGGGGGTTGAGGCCAAGGTAAGATGATATCAGGAATTTGAGGAGACTCCCCATAACGGTTGTTTAGCTCCTGCCTATCTTCAACCTCATGATCCGAATCGCTTTTTTGAAGATCCGATTGTTCATCGAGGTCGAGGGAGCGTCGTTCTCCCGGTGAAACCATCAGGATAATCGGTATATCTTGAGGAGGCGTACGGCAATCTTTAGTCCAGTGAGGACCTCCGCAGTCGATGCATGAGACGGGAGTATTTTTATCCCTTTTAGGGATAAAACAATCTTTCTGCAAATGTGAGGATTGTCCACAATTTCGGCAGAACTCCGTGTATTTGGTGCAGATTTCCTGCGAGGAATCTAGTTTGGATGAGCTTAGTCTCTTATTAGTTGTAATTTTCGCTCCTAATGGAGGGTCAAAATAAGTGGGGCGAGAGTGTTCCTTTCCTCCTTCGGCCATCTAAAAATAAAGTTTTTCAGTATTTTCTTTTTGTGGCTTGGGAAATAAATTCCCAAGGGAAAAAGGAGATTGGCTCTCGGGAGAAACAGAAGTATTCCCTTTTTAGGTTTGTGACATTGTTATTGTTAAGGTAAACTTGAACCTCATAAGGTGACCTTAACCTTTTATCATCAGGAGGTCGATAATAAATATCAACTTCGTTACCTCCGGGCTGAACCGTCGCCCTCTTACATACCTCTCGACGCCATCCCAATTTAAAAGGTTCTAAGTAAATATTGGGTAATGTAGCCCTATTTAAACGAGGAGTTCTCATTGATTCCGACAACGAGGTCGATGAGCTATCAAACACACGCTGTGATTGGGATTTCGATTGAGGTGTCTGTTCAGGGTTAGATATTTCCTCCGAAGGAATAGAAATCGGTTCAGGAGGTACTATTTCCTCCGAAAACCCAGACGAGGGAGAATGCTGTAACACCGGTTCCATGACTGATTGTTCAGAAGACGTTGATTTGTCTTCCGGTGTTCGAATTTCTTCTGAAAAACTGGACGTTGACTTATGTAGCCCTGGTTCCTCGACTGATTCTTGATCAGACGGGGAAGCCTCCCCTGCCGCAGAAGGCGGACTATCGCGATTGAGCTGAAAAGCCCTCATATCATGATAGGTACGGAGAAGGAGAGGAGGGTCTTCAAAAAGGGCCATGCCTGGTTCACTATCAGAGTCCGTAAGTTGATGTGAATCATCTGGGACTGCTGGAGCAGCTTGATCTTCTACCGTACTTGATGTCGAGGTTCGAGGGACATCTGGAGTAACAGGATTGACTTCCTGACCGTCTTGAGGCGGTGAAGGTGAAGAGTCAGATGAACTTGTTGAGACAGTCTTCGTAAGGTGGTGGGCCGCAGTACCACCATCCGTTGAAGGACTAGACTCGTGATCATCAGCAACGTTCGACTGTGAACTGGGGGCATTGTTGGCGTTGTCGAAGACAGCTACATTTGTCCAATAGAGCTTCAAATGCTCTAAGTTAACTTTCCCTATATTTTGCCCTGAGTTAGCGTCTTCTAACTCGTAGACAACGGGAGAATGTTTTGCTGTGATTTTAAAGGGACCTGCCCATTTAGGACTAAGCTTTTTCATAAGCTGACCAGTCGTACTAGATAAAGAATGAGTTTCCATCCATACTAAGGTTCCTACCGCAAACTCTAAAGGGTCATGGCGGAGGTCGTAGTATTTTTTCTGATGGGCCTTTGCTAACTTAGACAATTCATTGCTGAATGCTAATTGTTCCTTAAAAACCTTTAAAGCCTTATCACGACTGGGGTCATCATTGTCCTGAATGGGTTCTTCAATATCTAAATCCCAAGCGAGACGTGGCTCCCGCCCTAAATTCAAAAAGAACGGGGATCTGCCCGTTGTTTCATGGGGTGCGGAATTTATAGCAAATTGAAGAAGGTCAATTGATTCATCCCATCTATCATGGTGATTCCCTACATAAAACGATGTTAATTCGCCTATTACTCTATTGACTCTTTCAGTGGGGTTTCCCTTAGGAGTATAGGGGGTGGTAAACTTTGGGTTAATTCGAAAAGCTCTGCAAGTTTGCAGACAAAGTTTTGAGGTAAACTGAACTCCTCTATCACTGAGAATGGCTTTAGGAGCTCCCCACCTAGTGATAATAGACTTGAACGCCTGTACACATGTCTTAGCAGTAATGGTTTTAAGTGGAATCATTTCCACGAAATTAGTCATGTAATAGACAAAAACTATTAAATATTTGTAGTGGTGTCTACTAGAAGGGAAAGGTCCCATAATGTCGACACTTATTTGGTCCCAAGGACTTGTTATTTCTGAGGGTTGCATTAGCCCTGGCTTTTTCCTATTTCTAGCCTTGAATTGTTGGCATAAAGAACATCCTCGAACATAATCCTGGACATCACTAATTATAGAGGGCCACCAATATCTATAAGTTACTTTACTAAGGGTCTTATCTTTGCCCCTATGAGCCGATAGTGGGTGGAACGGAAGCTGGTTGACGCTAGAAATACAACAGAAGCTCTGACTTGTGAACACTCGCATTTATGGAAAGAGGCCATGGTAGAAGAGGCAGCTAACATGTTAAGATACGAGACATTTGAATTCATCAAACGACCATCACATAGTGGAACCATAAGAGGACACTGGACATACAAAACTAAACATGATGAATCGGGTAACGTCGCCAAATTAAAAGCAAGACTCGTCGCGTTATGAAATACGCAGAAACCGGGACGAGATTATGACCAAACATATGCACCAGTTGTACAGATGAAAACTACACGGCTTCGATTTGGAATCGCAACTGAACGAAACAGGAAGATTCATCATTTGGACATAACAGCGGCATATTTAACAGCAGAATTAGAAGAGGAAGTTTACATGGAAATTCCTAATAAATTTGAAGAGTTATCTGACGATTTACGAAAGGTATTCCGAAATGTGCCAACTAAGCAAGACTTTGAAGAGACAGATTACGTCATAAGGTTACGCAAAAGTATGTACGGCTTGCATCAATCTGGTAGACAATGGAATAGGCACTTGGATTCAGTATTACAAACAGAAGGCTTCAAACGCTCTAGCGCGGATCCCTGTGTTAATTACAAACCAGGAAGAGATATCATTGTTACCACTTACGTCGATGACGAAGTACTTTTTGGAAGCGAAGACGAAATAAATAAGTTAAAGAAAGTGCTAAAAAACATCTAGAAATTAAGGATCTTGGTGAAATCCGAAATATTCTGTCGATGAGAGCTAACAAGTACGACGACGGCTTTTCACTAGACCAAACGAGGTACACGTATGGACTACTGCGAGAAATGGAAATGCTGGAATCAAAAAGTGTCGCAACACCACTAGCACTTGGAACCAAATATACGAAATGCGAAGAAGGACATGAACTAACTGAAGAAAAGTCACTGATGTACCGACATGTCATAGGGAGTTTGCTATATTTGGCAACACACACGAGACCGGATTTGGCATTGGCGGCAACTTATATGAGCCAGTTCAATCAGAAGCCATCTTATGAACAATGGTTTGGGATGAAGCATATTCTGCGATATTTAAACGGTACCAAAGACATAGTTTTACGTTTTCAACGAACGGGAAGCAAAGCAGAAATCTTCACCGACGCAGATTGGGGTTCGGATCAAACAGATCGAAAGTCATTCAGTGGGTTCACAGTCACACTAGGCGGTGCTATCGTCAGTTCGACAAGTCGTAAACAACGATGCACTGCGTTGAGTACTGTAGAGTCGGAATTCGTGGCCCTAAGCGAGACTACTAAGGAATGCGTTTGGTTGCAGAGTCTATTCAAAGATCTAGGACAAACGACCTTTCTAGAGACACCTACTGTCATCAATATTGACAACCAAGGAGCTATGAAGCTAGCCGAAAACCCTACCGTTTCGGATAGGTCCAAACACATTGATCTCAGATTCTTCCATGTTCGAGGATTAATTGAAGACAAGAAGATCAAGCTCACATATGTCCCTACCGAGTTAAATCTTGCGGATCAATTTACTAAGATTGTAACGAGAAATAAAATGAATCTACACTAATAAAATTAATAAGGATCGTTGATCCAGGAGGGGTGTGAGTGTTAGATTGGACTTTTTGTAAAACGCGCTCTAAAACAGATCTAAAGCCTGTAGTTACATCAAGCGGCATTGTAAAAGAGTTACCAAGTATATATAGGCTGCGTTCAGTAACCGGCATCAAAAACATCGATGACTAAAAGATGACATCGATGTCTTACTGAACGGTTTTTCGCGTCTTTGGGCGTGACGTCATGATGCTCATCGGATGCCCATCAGAAAAATCAACTGTAAGAGGAGGTTTTTTTTGATGAGCATCGGATTCATGACGTAAATTTCGTCATTTTGCGCCGTGACAAAAAAAATGGGGGAACTACATCCCAATCTCCTGCAGTCTTAAATAATGAAGAATTGACAAAAATTATCCTTATGGATAATAATACTAAAAAGCAATATAATATATCGGTAAAAAAATGGATTTAATTGATAAATTGAAGTACAATATCTTTGTAAATAGGTCGGTTTTATTATTTAAGCCTCTGCCATAACGTTATCATAATATCGTCGCCATTTAGAAAAGCATCGATTACACAAAATTGTGCCGTTCAACAACTGCAACGTCATCATGACGTCAAAAGAACACCGATTTCATTTTCCCAAACATCGATGTTTTCCCGATGAGTGTTACAGAACGCAGCCATAGTGTACGAAACATTTAGAGAGTAGAGACGCGAGCAATCGTATTAAACATCTTTCTTTATTTTGTTAATACTGAGTGATCAATTAGTTCAACACTAACAAAAATAGTTCGCGTTCGATACTCGTCCATATAGAAACACGAATAGAGAGAGTGAGACTAAGGCAGGTGAACTAGTAAAAGCGGTATTAGCCTGCTGGACGTTATAGTCCTCTCTATTCCCTTTAGCTGGTGGACATATGATAGCCAATCAAAAAATTCCAATTTTATAATTCCACCCTATTTGTATACCCTTCCGTTTATGTAGTTTTTGTTGTAGTCCGCTATGCAGTCGGTTGTGAAAAAAGGTTATAGACATCAATTAACACGGGAAATGGGCTAATTGGCATACTAATGTTTATTATTCTACTTATAGTCATTGTAATAGACTTCACTGTGAGGGCATTTGATTTACGAAGAGATAGAGAGAGGAAATAGTGGGAGGGTTATTAATTTAGTCCCTCCTCACTTCTGGTAGTGGGACGCATTCTCTCTAGTTTAGATGAAATTCCGTTTATCAGTTTTTACTTCAAATCGGCGATGAGACTAATAGAAAATCCAATTGGATAATTAGCCAAAAATAAATCTAATTAATTTTTAATTATATAATTACCTTTCCGATGCAGACAAATTAATTATAATTACTTCTCAATTAGCAGTAAACTAATTAAAATTCAATTATTATTTTCAATTAGTAAAAAATGCCAATTAATTAGAATTTTAATTAGCTAACTAACTATGGTATAATTGCCTGGGGAAACACACTATTATATTTTACGCCCGCTTATTGTCTTGTTAAATAAAATTCTACGATTATCCCTACATAAACCATTTGGCTATCCGACCAAATTACTGTATAAAGAATGCAAAACTATGACACTTTCTCAATTATACGCTTATGAAGCTCTTGTATGTAGCTTTAAATACTTATATCAGCAAAGTCTTAGACATAATCGAAATACTAGATTTATAGCGTCAAATAATTTAAAATTACCAAAAAAACATACAACTCTGGGACAGAATTACGCGTCATATGTTGCTATAAAATTGTTCAATTATCTAGATATTAAAATTAAATCTATAATTGATATCAATCTCTTTAAAAGAAAAATCAAAAACTGGCTAGAAAGTAAAGAAAATTTAGAACTTCTTATGAAAATATAATAAAAAAAATATTGTATACATCGTTTGCTACTGCTCGCACAAAAATTAAAATTGTTACATCGTCGTCCACGCACAAGTTATACTTATGTAGACGGCAAAAATCTTCCTAATATAGTCAAAGTCAAATCGAAATGAATAATCACAAAGGTTGAAATAAAGAAAAACAAATACAAAAAAATCTCAATTTATTTTAACTAAGTTATAATAATGTTTCCCAAAACTAACAATATTTTCTAAAAATTTCATTCGGTGTCGCTCGACGACTCTGACTCGAGGCGAAGCTCGAAATAAGAGTCGTCGCTTGACGACTCTACCCTTCGTTTCGAACAAACAGACCTCCGCTTGTTGGAACTGTAAATGAGTGAATAAAATTGTTTCGCAACTGTTATACAATATTACCTAATAAACTTGATTCTTACGGTTTAATGGGAGCGTCGACTGCGGGAGCGTCAACTGCGGGAGCGTCTTTCGTATCATGCGCTCTCGTGAAAGCCGCGGAGGGAGCTGCTGAAAAGGTAAAAACAATTACTAAAGCAGCTAAAAATTTAAGTTTCTTGTAGGAAAATAGGATATTTTTGAATCGTTTTATAGGAGGAAATATGGGATTTTGAAGGGAAATCAAGAAACTCGAGGATTTTGGAAAATATCCTATCATAGTGGAAGTGTGGATGGTCAGTAGAAAGCGATTAACGAACTTGAGAGCCGTTGCCCAATGGACTTGACGAGATACGTAGAATGGTATATAAAATAAGTATTTTGCTACTATAAACAACCTTTTACTGATTTGGGCATCAGAATTAGCTCTCGTTCAATTATGAATTTAAAAATAGCGACTCTTAAGCTTAATGGAAAAGGTCAGATAGTGACGACATTTTCCTTAAGGCTTTTTATTGTAAGTTAAGGCTTTTTATTGTTAGTTATTGCAGTTAATAAATGCAAAACTCGTGGTAAAATTATTAAAATAATAAATATAATACTCGTGCTACAAAAAGTGTGTAAATAAAGTCTATTCACTTTCTGATAAAAACCGCTCAAAATACGAATTGCCCGATTCAATTCGAAAAGGTTTCTTAAAAAGCTATCTCCGAGAACTTCCAAAGCATGACTCTGCTTCTTTTTCGTCTTCGAACGTGTTGTCTTCAATTTGGATAAGACTTACGTCTAGTATTATCGTTTCATTCTAGAAAAAAAAGTGGTTAATTATTAAATCTCAATTTTAGCCTCATGCCAAAGACAAAAAGAAATAACAGAAAGTAATTTGGAAATGGGGGGGGGGGTTAATGAAAGCCTTCGACGTAGGTGAAAAGCCATAGATTCAGGTAGAGCGACGACTGGTGAGGCGCTGTCAAAGGTGGCTTAGTAATGCAGACTAAATATAGGAAGATGGAAGTCCTGCGAAATTAACCACCGAGTGTAGTCAATAATTCTCCCTTGCGTCGTTCTCCCTCGAAATAGCTCTCACTTGCAAGGCTGTCTCTAGCATTACGGAGTATTGGAAGCGTCATACTTGGACGATATCTTACAAACTTATGACAGTATTCAAAGGAGATTGCCCCCCCAGCATACCGCGAGTGACTGTTAATATTTATCCAGTTGGCTCAAAGGCAAGTTGAATTCCCTCATTCCTGTTATTTGGATTTGTTTTTGATTTTACATGTAAGGGTGTGGACCTTACTTGATAATTAGCTTTTTGTTGATTCGCTGGGCAGACGCCACGAAACCAATGGCGGTGGTTGGCGCGGTATTCCTCGTCTTGTTTAAGACTTATTAAACGCTAATTATCATTTGTAATAAGAGATTATATTTTTCGATTTATATTTAGAAAACGCCCGTTGTTTTATGGTGTAACGTTATCAGACCTTATCTAATTTTAATGTCAGATGATGGACTACTTACCAGACTTTCCTCGGGCATTTTTCTTCCTATCCAGGCACGCGTAGGGGCTTCTGTAGGTGCCTGTCCTCTTGCTCTCCTCGACGCATCGCGATTCTTGACCGATTCGTTCCTGAGCCTCTTTTACCTGCAACGAGTGATCAAGAACTCGCAGCGTCAGGCTTTGGATGAAATTTCTTTTTTTTTTATTGAAAATGGCGGCAGCTGACGAATTTTGCCACCAATATCCCCTGGGAGCACCGTCTTTTCCCGCACAGCCCCGCACTTCATCATCATCATCATCATGATCCCCTCCCGGCCGAATTGCGCGCGCTTTCATAATAGCAAACTTGAAATCCCCGACTTAGGCGCGGAAAAACCCCGAGTATATTCCAATGATAAACCAAAATAAGCAGCCCTAACTTGGAACACTTTTCTTAAAACCGTCATAACTGAAGTTCGAGAGCTTGAAACGAATATTTTTAGGCCCCATTTTGAAGATTGAAAATAGCTCTATCCGTAAAACAAGGTCCCAAGACGTTATCATAAAACCCAGAGAAGATACGAGTATAATTAGACAACCCCTCGTATTTAGCGTCATTTACTTTTCCCTCGGGAAATAAGCACTCGGGAACCATATACGGAAAAACAACATAGGCTTACGAAAACGAATCCATTGAAAACTTCGGTTTTTTCTCATCAAATTAAACACTTTAGGCCTAATAATTATGGAGGAGGTATCTCGAATAGAAAATGAATCTTCAAAATGGACACACCCCGAAATACGTAAATTTAAAGGACAAAAAAAACTTTAGAAAATGTTTTGATTCATGACGTGTCTAATAATAACGATGGTCCAGTAGGCTTAGATTAAAACGCGAGATATGATACGGGTATTATTAGCCCAATATTCAGATTTAGCCATAAATGTCATGCCAAATTTAGCTGATTTAGCGTGTTTGACCGAGTGATATTCCAAACACCACGCGTCATCACTCGCTTTATTTAAAATGAAGATTCGACAACTTTTTCGCCACAAAAACATAGCAGTGCCTAAGTTACTTCAATGAGCTTTAAGCGGATGACACTCGGTGCCCGCTTTAAAATATGCGTAGAGGAATAAAAAAATGGGGAAGCCTTGGTTGCTAGATTGTCATAGCATTAATTCGTCCCTTAAAGATGGCGGCCAGGACTAGCGCTAAACCGACGGTTACCCAATTACCGATACACGATTGGAAACTTACTCAGAACTGCTTGCGGTTGAATCATTGCCGTCTCTACTCTTTAAAGAATAGAGGCGGCAATAATGGGTTCGCATTTTGAGAGTTCCACGACACTCGGGTACGCCGTTGGTTGCAATAAGCAATTGCAGGGCCTGCCGACTCTACTCTTTAAAGAATAGAGGCGGCAATGGTCGAGCTTCGGCCGCAAATCCCTCTGGCGGGCGCCTTAACACTAGCGGGATACCCTTGAAGAGTGACGCCTTTGCTGTCAAAGTTCCAAATGGTTACCGAGAGCCAAAATTACCCAAGTACCGAGACACGATTGGTAACTTACTCAGAACTGATTGCGGTCACTTATTCGTCACGCTGAATAAGTGATAATGTGCTGGAGAAAGAGCGAGAGGGGCGCTCCGTGACGTGATGGCTTGCACCACGCTGATATTCCATAACTAAAATGAAAGATTTCGTTACTCGGTTAAAGGAATAGCGACCTGATTTAAAAATTTATATCTCAAATCTAAAGAAAACCCAATATTTTTTTTTGAGAGTTTAAACTCTGATTCCAAAAATATGCTTGATAAATATTTAAATATGAGGGAAAACACAGAAAAAACACAACTTGCAATTTTGCGGGGCAAAAGAGAATTTGCGGAGAAGATTTTTGGCGGGTTTTTCTCATTGATACGTCACTCACGGCATCTCGCGGATAAACCAAGCGCGAGCGTCCGAGTCTACAAATGCCGCGCGAATCTGAATAAAATAGGCTTAACAGGCGTCACGTGAGAAAATTTCTCCTTACAACGTCATGAAACGACCCACAAAATTTGAACTAGGCCTTTTCCAAACTGTACAATACTTTGATTGCAATTTTATAAAAAGCTACGTAACCACATAAACATATCATAATAAACTAGATTTTTCAAGCATTTCTTTCGCTTTTTAAGTTTGTGGATGACGAAAACTACAGCCCTAACATTTTAAGTTACCTTCATTTGCCTCTGCTCAGTCGTGTTAGAATTTTGGCAGCTTTGTTATAATTGTTATTTAGCGGGCTATTTCTACGGTATCAAGTTTGCCGAAATCAGGATAATTCAGAGCTGCGCTAATTAATTAGTTAACCAATTAAAATTCTAATTATTCGGCATCATTTACTATTTGAAAAAGGTAATTGAAATTTAATTACGTTAGTGCTAATTGAGATGTAATTCTAATTAGTTAGCTAATTAAAATTCTAATAATTTAGCATCATTTACTAATTGAAAAAGATAATTGATAAACAAATGCCTAATTTCTAATTGAATTTAATTAGTTTCTATGTTTAATTGCTTATTGGCTAATTAATTAGTTCATAAATATTTGTCTAATTGCTAATTCTAATTCAATTTGTTGTCAGCTAATTACCACAGCTCTGTAACAAATACAAATGAAACCTTAGGAATTCCGTATTTTATCAACTAATAATGGGCTAAATAACTTTACCTAAATCATGATTTAAACCATTTCAATTAAATGCAAAAACGACCCTAATTACGATTATAAAATATTGTTGCAAAGAAAGGTTGCGCTTACCACTTCGGAGTACGTTGGAGAAAGAATGAAATCTGAATTTCCATAATGCTTCAAATTGTAGGAAACGACCGCCAGGGGGCAAAGTGGAGAAAAGAGGTGAGATGGAGTTGAAACGAAATCCTCCCAGCGTTTCGGTAGGGTCGACTAGAGTGGGATATAGACCGAGTGGGGAAAGGTGAAGCCCCGCCCATTGACATGCGCGGTAACCACTGGATGGTTTACTTCCAACAGCAACACGTAGATGGCGGGAAAATCTACACTTTGGCGCGAAATTTTAAATGCTTCGTTTTACAACATTGGTGTTGATATAGATAATGTTAGTTCAAATCTTAATAAAAAGGTGAATATTTGTGTTGAAATATAGATTTTAAAATATATTTCCCACCATGTTTTAAACACAACATACACATTGTTTATTGCTAAACAATAAAGGATTTACATGTAATATTATTAATCCCGACGTTAGGAAAAATGGTTAAAATTATTTGTTGACCGAGTGATGATGCCTAAATTGGAAAATACCTGCACTTGCTTCTTTGCAAGATCATGCCTTGTTTTTTCGATGAAAGACATAATAGTTTTCTAATAGCTCTTTTGTTTCAAGGATCATTTTTCTCTGAATTTTTGCAGTTAATTCCAGGATGAAGAGAGTAGTTTTGTAAAGTGTGGTGCTTAAAGTCAATTTTGTTACCAAAAACGTTAATAATGACGATAATGAAACAGACTGAATGTATGTTAAACTTGTTTTGTTATTGTCTTAACATTGCATTAATATAGTCCAAGCAAAACAAGTTTAACATACATTCATTCTATTTCATAATCGTGATTATTTACATTTTTGGCCAATTCAAGTAACTTCAAGTACTTTACAAAGACCTCTCTCCTCATCCCAGAATTAACCTCAATTAATCACAAAAACAACCCTGATAACAAACAAGCAAGATATGTTATTAAATTTAATTTTATTATACATTTCCGCTGTTCATTCTTTTATTCATCATAGGGGCTTCGATTGATCTGCAGTTGGGAGTTACTTTATTATTTCTACCAAAGAAATTCAGAGAAAAATTATAATTGAATGTTTATTGTGTATAAAAAAGTTGTAAAACAACTCACGAGATTACACACTTGATACACATGTTCAATACAAAAATATCAAGAGAATTACGCATAAATGAAATAGTCACGCGTACAAATTTAAATTGGAAAAAAGAAAGTAGTAAATCAGCGATTTTTTCTCTTTCTCTTCTTTTAACATTCAGTAACCTTCAATAAGTTGAAGTCGAATTATTTTACGTACATCAGATACGTTGTTCGAAAAAAGATCAAAAACGCTAGTTAAGGAATTGCATTTGCATCCTAATTGTAATACTACTATTGTAATATGTATTTTGGAACAGAAAAATTAAGAGCATTTAATAGAGTTGAGGGCTGGAGAATGTTATGAACTAACTTGTGAATAAAAGTAACATGATTCAGTCATTAATTTTGAGGAGATCAAGGATTGCCAATAATAGTCCATATTTATATTTATAGCTTTAGGTAAAAAGTATTTATGCCCGAACTCTATAAAATTACGCTGTACTGCTTCTACTTTTTTAGGAGAAATTGGCTACAGGCAACCCAACCAAACAGCAACCTGGAACGAACTAGGCTTAAATATAAAATGCGGAAATGACGCAAAGATTTCAATTGACGACAAAACTTAAACGAAATCTCTAAGGAACGACGACATAAGCTAATAGTCTTGGTGACGTTCCTACAAAAATGTAACAGCGTCGAATATAGTACTCAAATCTTTAGTTTAAGTTGCTGTGCGGATGTGTTAGGAGTCAATTAAGTAGGAGTTCAGCGTGATTCAAACGAATTGGTTATTAGAAAACTATTATTCTCTTATTGATAGAACAAAACATTACCATGCAAAGACGGAAGTGCCGGTACTTTCTTTTTAAGGCATCATTGCTCGGTCCACTGATAAATTTCCTGACGTTGGGATTATTTGGGAAATATACATTCATTTCTGTGTTTCTGAAACTCGAAAATGGACATTTACAACCCGTGTTTATTTAACAAATAATAAATTTAAATCCTACAGACAAACTACTCCCATAATTATACATTTAATATTGCAAAACTCATGAACTTAAACATATTTACTTTCATTGTTTAGTAATAAACAATATGTATGTTGTGTTTAAAACATGGTGGGAAATATATTTTAAAATCTATATTTTAACACAAATATTCACCTTTTTTTATTAAGATTTGAACTAACATTATCTATATCAACACCAATGTTGTAAAACGAAGCATTTTAAATTTCGCGCCAAAGTGTAGATTTTCCCGCCATCTACGTGTTGCTGTTGGAAGTAAAACATCCAGTGGTTACCGCGCATGTCAATGGGCGGGGCTTCACCTTTCCCCACTCGGTCTATATCCCACTCTAGGGTCGACGTGTCACCTCGCCTCTCTGATGTAATTTTTTGGCCTACTACGACTCCATCTCTCCTCTTTCCTCTCTGGTGTCATTTTTTGGCCTATAGATAGATTTCACACATCGATGATTCATAATATTTACACCAGGAGGCCGGGCTATCTGGCGGACAAAAACTCATCTGCTTTTTAAAACAGCAATGAACACAATAAAACAGCGTAAAACACAATAAGCAGCTTTTTTTAGAATAGGTTAGTAATAACCATACGTTCGACACTATAAGCATAAGGTAATAATCATAAGTTCGACATTATAAGCATAAAGTAATAACCATAAGTTCGACACTAACAGCATAAAGAAATAACCATAACTCAAGTAGAACCAGAGTTATGAGCCTTCAAAGTTGAGTGTAATGTTAATCCTATGGAGGGTATGTTTATGAACATTTTGCTTCATTTCTCAGCCCCTCTTTGACGCAAATTTCCCTGATATTTACTAAAAATTCGAAATTTCCCTGAGGTTTTTGTCAACTATTTATTTCCCTGATTTTTCACTGTTTTTGAGTCGCGAACGTTAAAAATGGACAACTTTTAAAATTTATTCATTTATTTATAAATATAAAAAATAGTAAAAAAAAACATCTTTATAAAGCAATGTTTTTTTTAAAGGCAAACAAACAGTACTTTGCTAAAAACAAACAATCAAACAAAGCGCACTGCATCAGAATCCTCGTGATTGGAATTAACGTCGCTGTTTTTCTCGTCTTCGGAATCGCCAAATTCTATTCTTAGTGGTTTTGTACAAAAGGAATAATTCAGAGCTGTGCTAATTAATTAGTTAGCCAATTAATATTCTAATTAATTAGTTAGCCAATTAATATTCTAATTAATTAGTTAGCCAATTAAAATTCTAATTAATAAATTAGCCAATTAATATTCTTCTTAATTAGTTAGCCAATTAATATTATAATCGTGTTAATTAATCAATCAATCTCCATTCAAAGCCCATTAAAACACTGTGAACAATATTTACGAAAAGGGAAAAATTGGTGGTGTTTTAATTATAATCATAGAAAACACCTGCATAGGATTGGTTTTTTTAAAGAGTACAAGTACTTACCCGCGTACCAAGGCACAAGTACCAGCCGTCCGTATATATTGACTGCGATCGTCCTTGACGTCCATACACCTTCACCGTCAGTTGATGCACGCACCTAAAAGCTAAGAAAAATAATTAATTTACGCCAATTTAGACAATTGCCTACTGGTTTTTTTTTTATCGACCCTTTTTAGTTTTTTGATATATGCTATTCATTTAACAATTTGACGACTCTTTGGCAATTATATCCCTGTTTAAATTTGTGATCTTTTACTATATCTCACGCGATTTTATTACCTACTATCTATCTCCAAGTACTAAAAGTACCTTGGATATCGTTAGCATCATGGCCCCGAGTAAGGATAAGTGTCACAAATGTGAAAAACCGTTCTGGGGACAAGAGCACTATATACTCTTGCCGTGAATGTCTTGGCAGAGTTCACGGAAAATGTCTTAACGCTTCTCGGGAAGGAAAGCGCTTCATTTTGGGACGGGCTTAACAGAAGAACGAGTAAACACGTCTGTACTATTTGTAAATCAAAGAGAAACCAAGATTCTGTAATCTCGAGTCCCCTCCCGAGTAGCTTATCTCAATTAATTGACCAGCCAACAAATCCTACTTCTAATACTAACCAAGAAGATGAGGAACTTGATCTGGCCCAAGATATTACGACACAAAAAACTGAACAAAAATTACCTGTTAAAGTTTCTTTAAATAAGCAAGCCTTAATTAGTATAAAAACTATAATTGCCAAGGACAATAAGTCGATGATGCAAGACTTAGTGGATGTTGTAAAAGACGCAGTAGCCAGTATGAACCATATAAATGATAAGGAAGCTACAAAATTAGAACTTAAAACTATAATAACTCAGCTAATAAGGGAAGAGGTATCTACACTTGAAGATAAACTACAGATCAAGCTTGCGGCTTTTACTAATGATATACAATCGAAAAGCAACAAATCTGATAAGAACATTGGCCTGGCCCATGATAAACTCTTAGATATCCTGGAAAACAACTGCAAGACTGCGCATACCAGTATGTTGGACACAGCTAAAGTAGAGCTAGCTAGATTAGTGCTAGGTATTGACTCTAAACTTGAGGCGTCAGTCGATGAAAACGCGAAACATCACAGTAGTCAAAACATTCTTTTGCTTCAAAAGGAATTAGAAAGCATTCTTAGTAACCATAGAGTGTCGGTCAAGTAAACGTAATGCAAACACTTAAAACATACATGAACATCGAAGGGTCCGCTCGCGGTAACACTTCAATCCTTGACGCCATGATCAAACTTATGGAAAATATGCAGGAAACCATCAATACTATGGCGAGTGAATTAAGCGATCTAAAAATTCAAAATTCTAGACTTACAGACCTGACAATAGGACTTGCTGAAAACCAAAAGAAATCTCCCGCTAACGGATATAGTATGCCTAACGGATCCCAAAAAACCGCGATCAAGTTAATCCCCCCCGCTCAACATTCAGGCCTCTCTTGTGAATGAAAATATGCGTAGTAACGGATGGTACATTGCTGGAAAGTCTGGCAAACCAGCAAAAAATAAGCGAAACCTTAAAGACCTGAAACTACAAAGCAGAGTCGGCACTATTAATAGTAGGGAAACAGTTAGGGGTAAAAACACGGCTTTAACAGGTACATTGACATCGGCCCCATTTCTAGCTGTAGATCGGTCCAATGTAACTATATTAAAGAAAAAAGCGGTATTCGTGACTCGATTCCAAACTCAAACAAAAGCATCCGAGCTTCAAACATGGCTAAGTAATGAGCATGGACTAAGTTCGATTAACTGTCTGAAAATGAAGGTCAAACATAACTCATACTCGTCATTCTACATCTCTGCGAATAGCTCGGAATTCCCCACACTGCTGAAACCTAGTACTTGGCCATCAAACATAATGGTCAAGGTAGATTATATAGCTCGCAGATCTTTCTTAACAAATTAGTATCGAACCACACTGACTGTAATAAATTAATGGAAAGAGTTAACCTTAGAGTACCGTACAAGTATATGCGTCAACCGGCAACCTTTAATATAAACCGTTTAGAAAAATTGCCTTTAGGTCCCATTACCCGTATACAAACTGCCGCCAATACAGTTTTTCTAAACTGCAATGATTTAGACGTATTTGATCACAATATATTACGCTTTAAGAACGGGTATTAAAAACTGAAACAACATAATGCCACTAATGATCTATATTAGATTTTAAATAACTAAATACCTATTGGGAGGCTAGACACGAACATGATTGTTATAAACTTAAATTTTAACATTCTTAACATTTTTATTACTTTCACATTTTATTGACGATTCTTCTGAAAGTCAAAGATATAGGATTTTAAAACGTTATATAATTCTTTTATTTATCTAATGAACAACTTTTGTCTTAAAAGGAAAAAGATATAATTGTTAGCTAGTAAATATTTTAAATTAATAAAATTTAGCGCGTGTATAACTATGAAAAGTACATTTATGTATGTTGTTGTGCACGCAATAAACAAATTCAAATTCAAATAATTAATTATTGAGCCAATTAATATTCTAATGAATTAGTTAGTCAAATTAAATTCTAATTAATTAGTAAGCCAATTAAAATTCTAATAAGTTAGCCAATAAAATTCTAATTAATTAGTTAGCCAATTAAAATTTTAATTAATTAGTTAGCCAATTAAAATTTTAATTAATTAGTTAGCCAATTAAAATTCTAATTAATTAGCATCATTTATTAATTGAAAACGGTAATTAAAATTCTAATTAATTAGTATCATTTATTAATTGAAAATGGTAATTAAAATTCTAATTAATTTGCATCATTTATTAATTGAAAACGGTAATTAAAATTCTAATTAATTAGTATCATTTATTAATTGAAAATGGTAATTGAATTTAAATTACATCATTAATGCTAATTGAGATGTAATATATGGGTTGGACAACAATGGAAAATTTGTTCTTTTCATTTTAAACATTAAATAATAAATTTAAAACATTTAAGTAAATATTAAATTAACAAATGAAAGAAATTAATTAAAAAATTACTGGTGATGCTTAATTAAAAGAGACATATTGCCACCACGCGTTTGTAAGGTTTTTTGTTGACCCAATTAAAAATAATTATTCCTTCGCTTAGAAACCCAAAGATAAACCAAATTAATTACTTAATTAATAAGTTAATAAAACCTAAAAATAATCAAATTAATTAACTCCAGATTTATCGTTGAGAGGATTCAACTTCTTTGAGCTTCTGGATGATGGGTGGTGTTTTCGGCTTCAACTGCTCAGTCGCGATGGGTAACGTGGTTCTTAGCTTTCTGCCGCCCATCAAAAACTCGGCGGGAATGTAACCATTACTTAGAGGCGTTGACCGGTACGCTAGGAGTGCTGTATGTGCGGCCAGTCACGATGGGTAACGTGGTTCTTAGAGGATTCAACTTCTTTGAGCTTCTGGATGATGAGTGGTAAAACGACGTGCTTGGGGGTCGTGTCTTTTAAGTAGATTAGGACTTTCAGGATCGTCGCTAGAGAGACTAAAACTACTGCCCTATTTAATTTTCAAGCTGGTCTTTTCTTTGGTCCAGGAGCGGCGGCGGCGAAGTAGTTGGGTGACCTCCTTTTTCCATTTCCGGTTTGGACATAATTTAGTTGTCATGCAACGAACTGCTCAATTTGCGAAGGGTCTTTTTTCCTATGCCTTATCCCCAACTGTTGTCGACGTCGTAGGATGGTCTCTTTTTGTAGGAGTTGAAGTGGGAATTACTTGATTTATCGTGGTTGGAAGTTGAGGCCCTTGAGGCAATGGCTCGCTTACCGGATGCGTCTCTTCATGATGGACAATGTGTCCTTGTAATTCCTTCTCCGGCTGGATTTCTTCAGGCTGATGTACTTCTTGTTCTCCAGTTCTTTTTTTTTTCGGAACTTGGTCTGAATGGTCCTATAATTTCTTCTACTTCCTCGAGGGATCCAGAGGAAAGCCGAGGTCTCTCTTCCGGTATATTTTGGGGTGGTGTCTTTCCTTCGAGAGTTTGCGCTCTTGGTCTCGCCTTAGTGGATAGACGATTTCTTTAGGTCGAGTGTGGTTTCATCTTCCTGGATATGTCTGGTTCGTCTGCTTCTTCTCTAGGAAAATTGCGATCTTCGTTTCCTTCTAATGGAGCTTCGGGAGTCTGATAAAGTTTCAGTTGAGACGACACGTCGATGGGTCCTGTTTTTTGACCGGAGATCATGTCTTCGAGGATATAAACTAATGGACGACATCTTTTCTCAATGGTCTTGAATGGGCCTGTCCATTTCGGGAAGAGTTTTTCCATTGGACCAAGGTCGGCCTTGGATAAGGGATGAGTCAGTTTCCAAACAATCATTCCGACGTCGAATTCAAGATTTGTCCCTCCTGAGATCGTAATATTTCTTTTGTTTGGCTTGAGCCAATTTCGAGAAGTTCTTTGTTAGTTTCCATTGGTCTTTATGAATTTTTAGGGTCTCGAATCTGTCTTCGAACTCTTCTATGGGCATACCGATGTCGATGTCCCATGGTCTGTTCCGACTGTCTTCAAACTCTTTTAAGGGCATACCGATGCCGATAACCCACGGTCTCTTCCCACTGTCTTCGAACTCTTCTAAGGGCATACCGATGTCGATATTCCATGGGATTCTAAGTTCTTGTCCCACATTGAGGTAAAATGGAGATTTCTTTTTGTCGTAGTCTCGCAGAGTTTATCGCGAAAGCGAGAGCGTTTAAGGTCTCGTCCCACGTTCGATGATTGAAATGGTTTCTCCAAGGACGCGATTCTCTCTCTCCGTAATGTTAAAACCGTGGATGGTGGCACGGAGAAGCGTGAATTGGAACAACTTGCGGGTGTCTTGCCACCATAAGGAGGAGACTAATTGCGTTCCTCGATCGCTCAGGATCTTTTTTGGCACTCCCCATCGGCATACAAAGTTCACATGGCTAAGGCGCATGAGTCTGCAGTTATTCTCTTCAGAGGTATTAGTTCGTCTCATAAATACTAGGAGAAACTTGTATCTTCATTGGCTAATGGGAAAGGGTCCCATGATGTCGACTAAAAGGTCCAGTAGGGACGGTGGATATCGTAAGTCTGGGAGTTCTTCGGTTGCTGATTTTAGGACGCATTCTTTACCGTACTGTCTTAGGTCCTTTTCCAGGTCGGGCCACCAATATCTATGTCCGACTTTTTCTCGAGTCTTTGTATCTTAATAGGTGCGCGGAAAGTGGATGGTCATGTAGAAGTCTCGTGGCTTCATCTGGGTAAGAAGATCCTTGCTCCAGACGCCTCGCGATAAATTAAATTGTTGACCATCTCAAAATCTGGATGTTCCGGAGGATTGTCTCGTCTCAAGAGTACAAGAATGTCCCGGATAATAGGGTCTTCTCCTTGGGCGGTCAAAACATGAAAGTTCGCAGGAAAAATGTAAACGAAGTGAAAATGATCCGTGGGGACATTAGAGTCTTCTTCGGATGACGCTTCCTGATTTTCCTCTTCCACTGTAGAGGCGACGGACATTGCGAAAAGTCCTATTGGGGGGGGGCATTTGAATGTGACGATGTTTTCAACTCCTTTCTTACGTTGTACCTTGAAATCGAATGTTTGCAGATACATCGCCAATGCATCTGACTAGTTTTGAATCGGGTTCCTCGAGTCCGAAAAGCCATTGAAGCGCTTTGTGGTCGGTGTGTTACTACGGTAAATGGTTTGCTTTCCGAGTAAGGACGGAAATGTCCAATGGCCCAGTAAATCACCATACATTCCTTCTCGGATGTACAGTAATTAGCTTCGGCATCATTTCTTAGATTCCTAAGCCAGTGTCTGGTTTGTACGCTGCTAATAGCTTCTTTGATCCTTTGACCAGCTCCCCTCTTGTTCGGGACCCCATTCAAATTTGACTCCTTTTTTCTTCAAATGGTTGAGAGGAGTAGCTCCTAAGCCCGTGTCTGAGGCGTCGGTTGTTAAGACGCTTGGCGCATCTGGTTTGTACGCTGCTAATGGCTTCTTTGATCTTTTCAAAAGCTCCCCTCTTGTTCGGGACCCCATTCAAATTTTACTCATTTTTTCTTCAAATGGTTGAGAGAAGTAGCTCCTATGCCCGCGTCCGAGGCGTCGGTTGTTAAGACTCTTGGCGCATTTGGTTTGTACGCTGCTAAGGGTTTCTTTGATCTTTTGAAAGTTCCCCTCTTGTTCGGGACCCCATTGAAATTTTACTCCTTTTTTTCTTCAAATGGTTGAGAGAAGTAGCTATCTTGGCGGGCTTCCGCAACTCGCTCGTTGCCGTAAGCTTTCATTTGGTTGCTTATTTTAATTCGTGAGAAGTTGATCAATTTAGAAATGGCAAAACCGTCAAACACAACGCGAGTTCATTTCGTGAATTGTTACGCCGCATCTCAGCCGTCAATTCTTTTGGGCTTTGTACTCTTATTTTGCACGCGGTTTAGGCTCTTTTTGTTATTGTAATAAATGTAACGCTAATTAGCCGACGAACTAATTAATTCAATTATAAAATGAGCAATATGGAAGGGATTTGACCCCTATAGCTGTGATATTTTTCTAAACGTCATTCTGACCTTCCAAAGGTCATTCATATTCTGACGTATCGAGGGAATATTTCATTTTAGTATTGGTCAAAAAGAAAACTAACTTATTTAGGAGGTGATGGACTTATTAATTCAATTATAAAAGGGACGGGGTCCCTTAGTGTGTATTCAGGGTCGGCACTCTTTCCCTTAGTTACGGCAATTTAAAAATGGCGTATAATTTCAATGAAAGCACCTTCACCAACCAACCAACGAGTTAACAATGGACTAACAAAAAAAATTTTACCTTCAAGAAGAAAATATTTTTAAATCACCCTTCAGAGACGCAAAGTCAGGCGAGACCCGGGAGGGGGGTAGAAAAGCGGTAGGTGCTATTTGGTGCGAACTTAAGTAGCCGGTACCATTGGGAAAGAGAATAATATTCATGTTAAATATGAGCGCGGTGATTGGCCTCCAGGGATGTTTTTCGGCGCAACATGTTTTGAAGCGTGCAAAGCTTTCTTCAAACGCGGCTTAAGCAATCATATCAAGTTCGTCTGCCAGCGCGGGTCGAAGGCTGCGAGATCAGTAAAGAGGACAAATATCGGTGCCAGCTCTGCCGGTATGAAAAGTGCCTGACCGTTAAAAGACTCTGGTAAAAGAAGACCGAGTCCAATAATCCGGGGCGTTAAAGAAAAATTGAGAAAGAAGTGAAGAGAAAAAAATCCAGTTCGTACTCGGTATCTTTCGATTATTTCTGGCCAACCGGAAGTGATGCCAGTAACGCGCACGCATCGGGGCCACGGCTTGAAACATTACTATGGCGTTTGAAAGCGTGAGTCCAGCACGACTCTAGCGTGACGAGATTGTCGCGAACAAGACAGTGTTTGAGTTGGAAGGCCTCATTCTTCACGAGTGTTACTTCTATTTTAACAAAATTAATACGCCAAAACCCTGGCGCGTCCTCTACCGTACGTAGAGATGCTAGTAGCTCGGTAGAAGCCACGAAACAATTACAGCCCCCTTATTTAAGTAGTAGCTCGGATGCCAGTACACCAAGGCCCGGATAAAAGACGAAAAGAGAGTGACCGTCGGTTTTTAAAACGCAGTTTTCATCGTCAGCCGCGCGCCAACTTTCCTAAATTGATATGGCCGATAACGTGACGCATCGAGTTTCCTTCAATCTGTTTTTCACGGCACTTTTCACATTCTGACCTTGCATTACGTCAACAAGAATCTTTGGTCCCGTACTAATGGCTCTAGGTGACAAATACTTTGCACCTCTAATTAATAAGGGGCGTGCCCATCTAAATAACCCTTTCAGGGCGCTTCCAATCCCGTGCCCTTTTTGGTGGGGGGTCCCAACAAATATTTTTGACACCCCTCCACACCCAACCTGATCTAAATAATACCTCCTATACTCGCAACGACACTCCAATGTTTGGGGTTTTGGCATGGTCTAAAGTGTAGTTTACAGGTCGACGTTCCAAACTCGAATGACGCGGCTTGGCCTAAAGTATTCCTTATATCAATGTCTATAGTATCAAAGTAACGTTTAGCAACTTTAACGTAATGAGGACAGTTAAATAATTTAGTTATAGTCGAACCGTGAGGTTTTTCGCTGTCTACACCTACTATACGAAGTAGCGGGGCTACCGTATCTCCTATAAATTCATTAGCTACTATATCGGAATAAATAAACAATTAGTCGGGAATATAATAATTTAAATTAGCAGGAGCAGAGCTTCTATACGATTGGCTGGTTTTTTCTGAAAGGCAAGAGAAAGACGTACTTTGGCCCTTTTGGGTTTTAAATTCTAATATCCTTTTCAAAGTGGGAGAAAGAGCCAAGATACCGTTAGGTTGAATAGTTAAAGAAATGTAATCAGAGAGGGTAAACGAATCTAATTTAAACTTTGAACCGTATTGAAAGCCGCTTAATCCGGAAGCTATCTGTTTAAGAAGGGCATCTAATGATTTGTAATAACCCCCTGGAACTATAAAGACCTCGGCTTTAACAATAGGCTGTGATTTACCGTCCCGACCTTTTTTAATTTTATGCGAGACCACCTGCATGTGACCTTCTTCACTGGGTATGTTAAAAAAGGACATTGAGTACAAAACTTCTACTAGAGCAACCTCCCAGTCATCCCCGATCAGCTCTATAGCCTATGGCAACTTGGTAGTGTAAGAAGAGGTCTTGTTTTCATAAATTTTCATGCTAGCGTTGCTGGGTAGCGTTAGGTAAAAGGGAGACTGCATCTTTAGCCGGAATCCAACAGTTCATAGAAGGGGGATAGCCTAACCACTTTTCAAAGAGCTCCATTTGTCCTCTCCTAGTGCGCTTACGAACTACTTTCTCGATCTTGTACGTCTCGGGTCTAAATATTGACTGGAGTTCCATACCGTAAAACACCCCCTTTATTGTTTCCCCGTTTAAATCTTCTAGATTGAATACCGGAATGCGTCTATTTTTCCCACTATTTTAGAAACCTATATTGTATAAGTTCGCTCGTACCCTTTTTCAAAAATCATCTTATTTCTACTTACTCGGACGTATTCCCCCACCTTTAATTTTTTCCCGTAAACTTTCTTTTCGCTAAAGTACTTTCCGTAAACATTTTTAAAAACCTGAAGGACATTGGTTCCAGTAACTTCGAAAGGAGTCATTTTTATCGCGGAATGCACCGAGTTATTGTAAGCATTTACCAGATCATCTAGAACATCTATATATCTATTGGTATTCTTTTCTGTAAAATACCTGAACATGCGCGACTTTAAAGTTTTGTTTAATCTTTCTACCATACACGCTTTTATATCGTCATTCTCAGTTGTAAAAAATATAACCCCTTTCTCTTTGAAGTATCCTTGTAATTGGGAATTTCTAAATTCGGTACCTTTATCCGTCTGTAGCTTCCTAGGAACCCTTTCTCTAAAGACAGACTTAAAAGCCTCCACCGTTTCAACACCGCCTCTTGATTTTAAAGGTACGGCCCAAGCTCTTCTGCTAAAGCAATCTATTACGGTTCATATGTATTTGTACCCGTCGTTGTACTGACTCAAAGAACGCTTGTCGTTCAAATCCGCCTGATATTGATCCCCTATGTTAGTTACAACCACATGGCTCTTGGGACCGGAGCCGGCCGTCCCCATCCCCTACAGGCACGTTAAACGGTGTCTGCATGACTGGTTGACTGTCATGCAAAACCAGCTCTGGCATAACATGGAGGGCCAGAGACAGACAAAACTGTTAGTCAATGGTCCCTGCAGGTCTCGTGCAAGAGACCTAATTTCGCTCAGCAGACGGGATATTAGGCTGGCTACCGGTCTTCTGACCGGACACTGTCGGCTTAATAGGCACCTCCATCTGATGGGTTTTGCCGACGACCCTCTCTGCAGGTCGTGTCAGGAGAAGGAAGAAACATCCGCTCACGTACTTTGCGAGTGTGACCGCTTCGCCTCGCTTAGACTAGAATATTTTGATTCACACACTTTGGAACCCTCGCGGGTCTCCTCTATTACGGTGAAGCGAATTCTTCGCTACGCTGTGGCCACAGGTCTATTCAAGGCCTGATTACGAGGGTGCAAAATATGCCTTTGGCATCGGTGCTAGGGCGCGAGCCCCCCTACTCACTAATAATAATAATAGTTACAACCACCTTGTTTCTTTTAAACTTTCTAAAAATTCTCCTATGTAAAGTGTACGCGTCTTTTCCCTTTAACCAATCTAGTACTTGTTTCTTACTAATCCCCTTTAATTTTACTGCTAAATATAATTTTTCAGCCCCCCCGAAACTGGCGGGGTGGGAAGGGTTAAAGTAGATACCTTCTAAAATATTGGAGATTTTACGTACGCTGCCCATTTCGGAGACTCGGTTTTAATTTTTTTAGCTGCTGCCTTGACACTAACTTTGCGAGCTCTAGTTCTCTTTATTTTAATTTGTTGGGTATTGTATACGAGGTTAGAGGGGAAAAACTAGGGAAAACTAGGGTCTTTGTTAGAGGAAGGCTTGACAAATTCTAAAGCTGTATCTCTAATATTCGAGCCGGGTATTATTGCATCATTAATTATAACTTCTCCACTATCTGTCCACCTAAGCTTTTCAGGGGTAGTGGACATCTGATCAACGATACTTTGTACATCCCCTATATATTTACAGGGGATATCGTCTAACCAAGCCAAGTTATAATAGTTGGATGTCGGTTGGGGGACCGTGGGTATAGGTTGCCTAGCGATAATATGTAAATTATTATATCTTTGTAGAGTCAGTATAAGCGCCATTTTTAAGCTTCGTCTAAATCTTTACGAGCTAAAATAACATTCATTGCATTGTCCAATTCCGAAACTACCTGTTGTTGAGGGTGGGGAAAGGGGTCGTTTTCAAAGGAAGAGCTAGCGACAAGGACCATTTTCTGAGCGTACTGCATTTTTACTGACTACCTCCTGTTAGGGCGCCGATAATAGAGGAAACGAGAGGGAAAAGGAAAGAAAAGAAACTACCACCCCCCTGAACTAGTATATCACGTTTTGTTTTCCAAGATATTCTTTTATTAGCAATTTTTTTAAGTTTTGCTGAATGCCTAGCTAATCTTGATAGCTTTCTGACTTTTATTTAATTTAACGATACCGTGTAAAGTATTTTCAACACACTCTGAGATTGCGTCAATTAAGGGTTTCTTGGCGTTACGTAATATGATTCTGCGCTGTTTTCGAGGGGATTTGGCAATAACGGAGAGCAAATTTCTTTGCGACCGAACGGCATAAGGCATAGTGACTAAATGAAGAGATGGCTAAACACCCGTCTATTATTATAATTATTTGGGAATGTAAACTTCGCAAGGGTTGTCGGAAAATATTCCAGTCCTAAGTCTATGGTTCTCGGGGCATCTTTGGTGTAGATCGAATAATAAATATCCGAAAGGTAAACTAGTAGCGTCACGGTAGGCGTCGACAGCGAAACGCCATTTATCTGCAAACATTTGTCTAGCTATTATGGAACTTTGCAATTTGTCTCTAGGAGATTTCATAAGAATAAGATAATGAGCGTTCAAAGAAGCATCTCTAGAGTCTTTGGATCGATGGAATACGTTTTGGACGATTTAAATTACACTCATGTTGCGATGATGCGTTCCCTTGGTAAAAAGAGAACCAACTTCTCCTTTGTTCTCGGTCATCAAGTCATCAATGATTAAAAGGCAACGCTTACCGCCTGTATACTCTGATAAATCTGGCATACATTGTTTGAAAACCACAAATTTTCTGAAACTTTCGAAACAATGTTGCCATTCATCGTAGAACCAATGTATTTCGCTTATATTAGGGGAAAACATGGCTTCCCTATTCTCTAATATTTTTAAAACTAATTGAGTTTTCCCGCTTTGAGACGGGCTTGCTATCACCATGTTAAAAGGATGGTAGAAAGGATACATGACCTTACCCTTAATATATATATAGATGAGATCGACACGTAAAATGAACAATTGCCATTTCGAAAATACTTGGGATATTTAAGGAAGCATTGACGAAAAAATTAGTTAATCACAGGACATTTCACCGAGATGAAAATGACTAATTGACAATATTGACAAAAAAAAAAACAATATGACTAGACTTTATATAATGACTAAATACATGCTGACTAGATAAACAAATATCACCGGGACTGACTAGATAAATAAATAAATAAATAAATAAAAAAGAAGAGACCCCTTACAGAAATAGATACTGTTGAATGTGCTCAAACTCGGTAACCGTAAGGTAGCGTGCGGAAATCTTCAATTAACCTAACCTTATCCACCACAGTTCTATAAACCTTGGACTGGTCGACACTTATTACAGTGTGATGAGCCTTTCGGCGTATTTGCTTGGGGATTGGTGCTTAGATTGGTTCCGCCGGCGGTTCGTAAATGCCTATAAGCCCCATTAACCTATCCATGTTAACCAAATCTTTGGTGGTATGGTTAAGTCGGAAACCCTTAACCTTCATCTCGACGGCTGTCGATCCAGTATCAGGGTTCACAACTCGGTATGCGTAGTTCTTACATCCACTACTCGCATATTCTTCGATGTAGGCCTGGGGTCCGTACTTTTCAAGCTCATTGGTCATTTCGACGCCCCTTGTGTGTAAACGTACAGTATCGAATCAGTGTCTGTAGATAAAATAGACTCACCCAAGCGCTCTAAGTAGGAATAAAGCTTAATCCTAGCCATGGCAGTGGTGTACGCTGCGATCGGAACACTGACATTTTTATTAATTGGGTCAATCTCGTTGATATAACACCACTTAGCAACGCAAATGTCGTCGCTAACTGGTATCAACGTCTTGACCTCAATTGCTGGGTCATAGAACAAGTTAAAGAACTTCTGTGGATCATCGAAGACTTCTACCTTGTCAAGCCGAGTCCTCTCACCAAATTTGCCCCAAAACGAATTCAAACACAGTTTGGCGATGGTACCAGTGGCGCCGCCAGGATATTTTTGGAGATAGGCTAAGGAAGATTTGGGGGCCCCTTATAAAATTTCAAGAGAAAAATCTAATCCCACAGCGTCGATAATATTAAATTAACAACTATTTTTATCATATCATTGATATAGAGAAGTTAAATGTATTAAAGTTCAGTATTACTAGACAATAGACATATTATTATAAAAACTTAGTTTGCGAAAATAATAAAAACACCGAGTCGGAGAGATGCGGAAGCTGAGGGGGATTTTCAGTTAAGCCCCCTATGAGGTCACTGTCGATGTGGTGAGGAAAAGTTAAGTCGGTTTACCAAAAGGAGTCTGACATAGAAGTTATATGTTAGCAGAAGGAATGAGAGAGAAGAGGGTTAAAGAGCGCGAAACAAAAATCAAAAAGCTAGATAACTTTTAATGCTAGTGAAAAACGTTTACCACGAGTGTGTTAACCCATTTTCCATTTTGTATAATATTGTAAAAATTATGGATGAAGCGGTACCGATACTCGAGGTTTCCCGATAGTAGTGTACCTCGTATGAGCAGTTCCCGGTAGAGCAGTTCTCAAAATAGCAACCACGATTCCAAACAACAGCGCCGTTGTTCAAACCTGCTGTTTTAGAAATAAAGGCTGCGGTTTTAGAAAACGCGGCTGCTAATTTGGGGCATAGCAGTGTTTGTGTTGAGTTTCGAGCATTTCTTAACAATACAGTTAAATTCGTTGGTTTCAAAAACTACCGTCTTCTGTGATCATTTAATCAATAATGTGACCTACTAACGGATTGTGTTTTTGAATTTTTTAAGTACACTTAAATATTATAATATCAGGGATAAATTTATTTTTTAAGACGGAATGCACAACGTTTGGCCTTTACTGCAGTCCGACTCATAGCCGAGTATATAGCCCCTTCCTTCAACACGTAACCAAAAAATTAAATTATCTTATTGGCTCACTAAAACGACGTATTGGTGACGTTGCTGACAAGGAGGGCCAATAATACGTTATTCCTGTTTACCTCTGTCGCTATGACTACGACCCCTGTTGCGTTGTACCATAGCCCACTCGATCACGCGCGTCACGATGCAAGCTGCTCGCGCGCAGCGTCCGGGAGCGCGGATCGAGTGGGCTATGGTTGTATAGATAAGCGTCTTCACAGGGGTTCAAAATGGAGCCGTCTAAATGCGAGGGTCCGGAATTTATTCGGGAATTGTTTTTAATAGCAATTAAGAAGGTAGTTAGTGAATTTGGTGCCGGTGTTTTGGATTTGGAGTACATCTGTAAGGGTGAAAAGTGTTCGCTAATTTTTTCTTAAGCCAATCATGTCTACTATCCTTATGATTTTGTAAACGAATTTGATGAAGTTAACCAAGGCTTAGTGAATGGTCAGGAGTTTTATGAGCTTAGTGTTTGGTTAGAACCTGTTCGTGCTGTAATATCTATGAAGACTTTTACTCAATTCTAACTCACTTTTAATTTTCTTGGGTGTTTTCCGGGTTTTTTTTTCAGTTGCAAGCCCTATGTCTTGTGTAACTTCCATTTTAACACAATGTTCTTTCAAAAATTACAATCCGAGCCCATTCCAACTTGGCAGACGAAGGGGCAGACGACGTTTATTTGACCCGGATATACATACAACGCCATAACGAAAATAAGACCCGCCTTTTCTTTCATACCCCTCCGTCACGAGTAAGGGGGTCGTGGACTTGGACGCGTACCGAATAACCCTGTTACCCATTCCGTCTTAAAAAAATAAATCTATCCCTGGTGCAGTCTACTGACAAAGCGCTCTTTTTCTAATCATTGCGTCACTGACTTCAGACCAGCCGTTGTCTTTCCTCACAAAGTTCACATAATATCCCTCAGCCAACTATTTACCGTTATGAATAATCGCCCCTTAAGTTTTAAAAGCATCTCGTTCAAAGTGACGCGTTGATATTCGAAACTTAATACTTTAGTTGTAATGTTAATTGGTCAACCTTCTTTGTAATCACCTCGGAAAAGACAGAAATACGTTCTTCCCGTTGGATAACAATAGAAATTCTATCTCGGTTTTCTAGTGGAAGATGGAAAATGTTGCTTTCAACAATATTTTCCGAACGCCATAACGAAAATAAGACCCGCCTCTTCTTTCATATCCCTCCGTCCCGGGTAAGGGGGTCGTGGACTTGGTCGCGCACCCGAATAAACCTGTTACCCATTCCGTCTTGAAAAAAATAAATCTATCCCTGATAATATTCTTCATGATGCATCAGTTGAAAAATCTCATACCAGTATAGAGAAATAATTCGAGAAAGCTTATCTCATTTCGGAAGTCGATAATTGTGAACAGTAATTTTTTTGGAAAAGGCATATTATTACTTGGGGAGGTTAATGAAGATAAACAACAATATCTTTAAAAAGGCGTAACATTGTTACACTATTTCCAAATATTACTAGCCTAAGTCTAACTAAACGAAACAAAACCTAACCGAAAGCAGCCCAACACAGCCTATCCTAACCTGATCTGACCAATTAATATTTAGCTGAAATAATCAAATTTAACCCAACCAAATTATCCATATCTGACCTAGTTCTATTTGAGTTCATATAACCCAGATTACACCATAAGAACAACTATCGTTTTTCGCATATCTGTTTTTCTTCTCTTTAGAGAACTGATGAAACGGTACGCCGCGTTAAGAAGCACCACGGTATCGGTAACTGCTATAACGGGTAAACTGCCATTTCGGGAAACCGCTATTTAGGGAACTACTGTTATGAGGAGCGCATTATGAAATCCGCTGATACGGAAAAGGCTCATGTGAGGGCTTCCCGGTTTAATACGATACCAAACCGATACTCGTTTAAAATGCGCGTTAGATGGCCCTACATGATATTATAGGTCTTTCAGTAAGGTATTGATGGTGATAATATCTCATTTCTATGAATGTCAATCGTGATCGGTACTCATTTAAATAAAAAGAACCTGAATTTAGTCTATCTAATAATAATTAAGCGAAAACAGCTATAAAACTGTTGATAAAACCAAAAAAAAATGTTTTATATCACCATATTTTTAAACTGAAAGTAAGCTTCGCAAATATTTTTAAAATTTTGAATAAATTTAACATTTTCCTTTCAATAATTAAATGAAAACTCACTAACAATTACTAAAAGTATAAGTATAAAAGGGCATCTCAGCATATACTAGTTCAAAAAGACAAGCAATGATATTATTTTGGAAGTACCTCTAAACATTGTACTTAGTAGAATAATTCATGAAATTACTCTTTAAATTATTAAAGAGTATTTTTAATTCATATGTAAGTGGCACGGAACTACTAAAAATATCGGTATCGGGTTTTGGATCATAGTGAGTAAATAACGGTATCGGTTTACTTTTGCACCGGTATCGAGCAGTATCGGCCATCTCTAGTAAAAATCAAATGCCAAAAGGTTCATCATCCTTATGAAACGTTGTAAAACTAAATTGTCTAGTAGGTCATAATATTGTAATAATGGTATTTTAGTATTATTGGAACCTAATTTCGGGGCCCCTCTGAAATTTACGGGTAGGCTGTAGCCTACCCAGCCTACCCCCTGGCGGCGCCACTGGCATGGTACGCTTGCCAGCGTTCTTCTCGATACAGTTAGGATCAAGTTTTACCCCTTCCTTTTCGTAGTACTCGGCTACGTATTGATCTTTCTGCGCTTGGGTTACTACGTCAGAAGGCCAACCGCTACTCTCCTGTTTTAGCTTCAGAAAGCAGTTGACGTAATTGTTAAAAAGCCCGCCTGATTTAGTTACGGGGTCGTACTGAGATGTTTTGTACGACCAGGCTTCGTGGATTTTAACAACCACGTAACCCTTTCTAACCGCTAAATGAACTTCGTCCGCCACAAACGTCCCCCTAATAACTCTTTCCTCGTCGGAATGTGTGCAATCCCCCTGATATTTGTTTTCAGCGCACAGCTGACACAGGGCAAAGCACAATTTCCCCCGATCTTTTGGGGTAAAACTGGGTGGAAGAGGTTACGAGGGGGCAGGATATCCAGTTTAATAAAACCTTCAATCTCGTTAATGGGTGGGAAGTTGTCTGTCAAGATCGTAGGGTGGCCGGAAGGTAGTTTGCCGTATTTGTTACACCATGGATATAGACTAGTGACGTCGACATATCGTATCTCCTTTCCCGGCTTAACCTTGTGATGAAGACACAGAGCGGAAGTACGTCCCCCGAAAAATGCGTTACGGGGATTAAGTGGTTCCCACGCATCGATTTGGACATGAATGGAAGAGAGAAAGGTGTTAATTTCGGGCTTTTGCTCCCTCAATTTGTGGAATACGCATTCTCACATTTCGATGACCTTATACCCCAGCTCCCTTAGCCTCTTATTACAGTTCAAAGTATCAGTATAGCGGGAGTGTAAAGTTTGGGTGACGTCACCATGCAAAACCAGGTCTCTGTTTACCGGGAAACAGGTTCTACGCCCGTGCCAAAAACAACCTTGGAATTGGTAGACGACCTTTTGATCTGCGCCAAGATCGTCTACTAGAAGCCCGTTGACTTTAATGTTCAAAATGTTAGGTTCCGAGCCATTAAAAGCCGACTTAATAATGACCCCCCCCCCGCTTATGGGCTTCCCACCTCAACCTTTCTATGGCTACTTTAGACTGAGGGTCTTTCATTCTATAGCCACGAGGTGGAACAATTCCAATTGAATTTGGCGCTAGGTGGTCCTTCCTGAAAACGGCATTGCAGAGCCCGGCAGTTGTCACGGCAGGGGTAAAAGGGTTAACGTCCGCAATCTTCTCAAAAATCTCCCTGTACTTTAAGCACCCCTCTCTTAAAATACTAACGTCCAAACGGCAATAATGGATGAACTCTTCAACATAGTTGAAACCTTTTTTGGCTTCAACTTGTTCGTTGTACCAAGAAATTAAAACCGAGCGTTGTTTTTCGGTTAACCTGTCTGGCGCGTAAGATTCTAAAAGAGGTATGCTTTCCCTCAAGACATAATTTGTACGCGTAGGATCTTTTGGATCAAACACGTGGTCGGGAACAAAGTTGAAGAGCAAGTGCGGGAAATATCCCTTATTTAAAAAAGGGTCTAAGCCAAAAGTGGAAACAAAGCTTGATAAGGGGGATGGGATGAAATTTAAACTATCTATAAATGTCAAATTCTCATATCGAATTTGCATAATTTTCGTTCCCGTCATTATCACTTGAGGGCGCCACGCTTTGATGGCTAACATGGCTTTGTACAGAAATTGTAAATCGTACCCCTTCACATTATGGGCTATAACCGTTATTTTGGGAGAATTGTGGAATTCTTGAAGATAATTTAAAAAATCCAGAACAGGATCATTCCCGAGAAACACCCGTTCTCGAGGGCCGCAGGTGGCGCAAGTAAATTGATCGGATTTCTCGACAATGCATTGATCACAGATTTTTTGAGAAATACATAAGATAGGAGTGTGTAGGGAAGGGTCTGGGGTATTTTGAACACATTCGAGATCATAAAAGATAGTAACCGAAGGATGGGTCTTAGCTTTTTTAGCCGCAGGGTGGGCTTTAGAGTCGGTAACCTGCATGAAACAATAGTGGGGGTGTGGGTTGAATTTATTGCAGATGACGCAATAGACTTCACCGCAGTTGTGAGGTGACTTGCGTTTCCCCATATCTATTGTTTTTGCGCAACGGGGGCATTTAAAAACCCTTTGGCATACGGATAAAGTTTTGCTTCCACTAGCCTTATGGGCGTCAAAGCATTCTTGCCCCCTAAAGTCGCGATGGCAGGTCCCGCATCTAATTTCTCCCCCCTCGCATTCCTCGGCCCTTTGGCAGGAATAACAATACTTGTTGCAAGCGTGGTTAAAATCTAAGTTGTTGTACCCCACAAGGCACCTCTCGCAGAAAAAATCAAAATGGAAGAGAGGTTTAGGTTTAGTGATGACGTCCAAATGATTTTGATAGTTAAAAAGGTATAGCCGCGGCTTTGGATTACCATCGGCACCGACAATGAAATCTGCTTCCCCGAAAATACGGTGGGGGACGTTTGCTCTAACTGTAAATACTATTATTTGGTAATCAACTAAGTATGATTGAAATCGAGGTAGAGCACCCGCCCCCGCGCATTCGTCCAATGGTATTTCCGCTGCCTCGGCTAATTCCTCCGCCATCTTCCTAAGCCTCTCTCCTGATTTTTTACTAATATCGGTGCGACATAGTGTTTTGAAATCAGCCTCGAGGCTTTTGTCAAGGGGATGCATTGTATGATCCCTATGTATTCTAGCAAAAATTAGAGCATGTGGGAGACATAGCCGATCGTTATTTTTGATTTGTATATGCATTTCTTCTCCCTGGCAAAAGTCTCGAAACTACAGATTCCAATAGCCTTTCCTCGGCGAGCGCCTTGGGGCAACCTCACGCGCTGTATGTTTATTCCTATAGGACCGAGAAAAAACCTTGACCCGCCTTCAGAATTATAGGCTTTATCAGCCACTACTTCTAATATAAATCCAATATCTATTTGGTCTCTTCTTCTAAAACTAAAGTCCGCGGTTTGAATGCCTGGATTATTAATGCTTGTCATCGAAATTGCAATCATGTCATCGGGTAAACAATCGTCCAAAACGTATTCTAGGAAGTCGCTTACAGATTCAACGATGTTGTTGTTGAATTGTACTTCCATTTCCCATCCATCAAGATTAAAATTGGGGAAGGACACTACCCCGCTAGAAAGTACGTTTACACCTGGTGGTGCAACTAGCGGTGCAACTAGCGGAGATGGAGGTGGAGGAGTAACAACCCCACCCCCTAACTGTCCTTCCCCTTCATCCATTGACTCATTCTGAGATAGAGCTATAGGAGGGGTAGTATAACCGTATAAGAAAGAAACATCGTCGTTTTGAAACGCCTCCTCCAGAGGCGATAAAGGAGGAGAAGGGCTATTGTTTGCCATAGACTGCGGGGTAATGTTAAACATAGACGGGGGTGTAGAATAGTTTGCCATAAACGTGTCATCGGCATTTAAAAAGGCTATTTCTAACGAGTCTGGAAAGTCGACTAAAAAACTATCAACTTCAATAGGGAGTTCAATTTCTACATTAGAGTTGGCCATTGCGATAATTTAAAAATACAAATACCACAAATAACTAATAATAAATCTTGAATAGGCTTAAATAATAATACTAAAACACAAAAATATACTAAAATACTAAAACAGTAAAGTACTTATTAAAAAAATTTAAAGTACTTATAAAAAATTTAAAACACTTGTAAAAACTAAGTTAAAATACTAAAACACTTGTAAAAAATTTAAAAAACTAAATTAAAATACTAAAACACGTATAAAAACTAAGTTAAAAATACTAAAGCACTAAGATATGGGCACGGAATAACTCACAAGTTTTGTTTGGGAGCAGAAGATTTCTTGGCTTGCATCAACAGCGGTCAGAAGTAAACTGATGAGTAGCCTAGAGTGATCCGCCCTTTTATACTTTCGTGATAGAATTAGAAAAAAAATAGATCTCCCTCAATGTCATAAACATGTCTTAACACGTTTGGGCTAGTCATAAAACACTCTAAATATAAATTCCATTGATAACAATACAACTGTTTCGACCACGCCCCCTTTTAAGGTACTAAACCATCTGGTGTTGGGGTCCAATTAAAGAATTGACAAAATAAATTCTTTTGTTCAAGTTCAGCCATCTTTTATGGCCATAGAAGTCTTGGAATGACCCAAAAAGACAAAGGGAATAGATGCTTTGGTTCAAGTTCAGCCCCCCCCCCTTTCAAGGTCATAAACCAACCTGTGGGGTGGCCCAATTAAAGAAAAATAAATTGCAATGCATCTCAGGGACCCGAGGTCATTCACCCCTCCCTAAAGCCATAAATTATTTTGAGGAACTGTCAAAGACCAAATTGAAAATAGGAATGATTTTGATAAATTTAGTTAGAATTTATTTCAACGAGGTTTTATCAAGACTAAAGTAGGTATAATAGCATTACAAAGAACAAATTAAGGAAAAATTTATATTTATTTCGAGTTACATTTTGATTGGTTCTTTTATAATTTAGAAACGAAATAAGGTATGGAATATATTACAATAATAGGATCTAACTTTCATGTCGCAAAAGTTCTTGAATAAACATTTCAATTATAGCTTTCTCGAGATTAACGCGTTTAATTCTTAGTACAATATCGTCATTCGGAGTAAGTGTTGTTGGTATGGGTTGGGTTGGCGGAATGACTTTTTCTTTCTCCCACTCTTCTTGAGGGACATCTCTGTACTTTCTGTTTGGTGGCATGTCTTTAGTCAATGGGTTTTGGATGAATATAGGCATGTTATTAGTGGGTAATCCTTGAAGTAATGGACAGTCTGCCTTGAATTTCTGATGCTCTTCGAAAACATTGTCGTTAGGTTCCCATCCTCGTAGCGTTAAGTCACAAAAATGGCATTTAACAGCGTCCGTCCCCGAACTTAAATAGTAAAACCCATGACGGGCTAGTTCTGACGGTTTTACAAACGTACTCGCAAATGCACCAAACGTTTCTAGACGGGTAATTTCTCGATTCATCTTATCCTGGCGGTGTCTAACAATCAAATGAGGTCCGGACCAAATCAGACGCTATTTATATCCCAAATAAGTGGGTGAAAGGTTAGATTAAAATGAACGCTGTTACTAAGCAGACGTTAGTTCGCCAAGCTCTTTCAAAGCCAGGGAAAATACTGGCAGTTACTTTCATCCTCGTAACTGTATTTCTAGTTGAATTTGCATTTTGGTATTTTAAAAATATTACTTTAATTTCGGGTAACGCAACAAAGACGTAACATGTTGAGACTTGTCAGGATAATGCCTTTGGGGCAAACACCTGGAATCAATTAAATGTTTCGTGGTAGGAAGAGTCACCAACTAACAAAGCAATAAATCCGAAAATAGATTCCATTCATAACAATACAACTGATTCGACCATACCCTTAAACCCATTAAAACACGTCTTTATAGTAAAAATAAAAACGGATGGGGATAAATTCTTTTGTTCAAGTTCTGTCCCTTTTTATGGCCATAGACCCGTCTGAACGATGTTACGTATAAATAAAAAGCCGATGGAATGTCTTAACACGTTTGTGTGAGTCATAAATCACTCAGATTCCATTGATATACAAATGGTGTACCCTCGTCCCCTTTTAAGGTCCTCAACCACCTGGCCAATAAAGGAATATAAAAAAGAAAAGCATCAGTCAATATACCCTAAGGCTAATTATGAACCCCGCACTCAAGAAAATCTCGCGATAAAGATCATTCAGTCCTCAGCTTTTAAACCGTAAAGACCTGTCGTAAGAATGTCCACCAAAGTAGGAGGTCGTGTTTTAGATTACCGCGTGAACGCCCGTGTTAGACTTGGGGCTGAATGCTCGGCGGTGTTTGGGGTCAATGGGTACGAGCCACGCCTTCTTTTGATAAAGAAGGACGGGACTATTCTCACCATCTCAGAAGACGTTTTGAAGGAATTTATGGAGGAGTGGACGGAGATCTGTTCAGCTATGGAAACTGGCGACTGTGGTAATTATCGTTACTTGAACTTGAAAATAAAAATAACCGTTATGGAGGGCAGTATAGTATTCGACGATGGTAGCGTATTCACCAGGGTTGGCAAAAATCCGGATTTTTCTTGAAAAAGCCACTGGTATGGTTTTTTGCTGGTTTAAACCGGATTTTATTGGATTTATCTGGCTTTTTTTAAACTACTATCTAGTGCTTAATTTTAGCACTTTTTTTACATTTAGCGCGCTAGTTGTCTTCTGCTAGGCCGTCTAATTGAGAATAATTTTTATTGTACATAAAAGTTGATAAAATTATAGACATTTCCTTAGAGATGAGTAGGGCCCCTGGTTTATTCAGGATTCTTCAATCCAACCCGACCCATATCGGGTCGGAAAATCCTAGGTCGGGTTGGGTGAGAAAATTACTTAAAATGTTTTGCTGGTCGGGTCGGGTAGGGTTATCATTCCGTCTACCCGGGTAGACATTTTTATTATCTTCAATAGGGCAGGGTCGGGCCCGGGTAGGCTTTTTTGTGATCTTCAATAGGGCAGCTAGGGTCGGCCCGGGTAGGCTTTTTGTGATCTTCAATAGGGCGGCTAGGGTTGGGCCCGGGTAGGCTTTTTGTGATCTTGAATAGGGCAGCTGGGGTCGGGCCCGGGTAGGCTTTTTGTCATCTTCAATAGGGTAGGGTCTGATAAAAAAAATTTCTAAACGCGCGGTCCGACCAAACCATTTAGCGTTGCGAAAAAATCAACTCAGTCTCACGAGCTTCAGGTGGGGCAGTGGGAGGAGGGTGCGTCAAAATAACTCACAATATATGGGAATAGACCATTTCGATGAAATAAAGAGGTGAAGACATGTGGGTGAAAGTTTTCCTTCCATCTCACTTTATGGTGCCTGCGCTTTAATCTGTTATTATATTTTTTTAAAAAATCCACTGGATTTTTCAACATGGTTTAAACCGGTTTAATCCAGGTGGATAAAACCGGGCTGGATACCAGCGTGCCAACCCTGGTATTCACTCCAACAAAGGCCGAGGCAGGGAAACTGAACGAGAAATTTAGTTTTATGAGATTTCACTTCAAGCTTTTAAATGATCAAGCCGAAGTTATTAAATGCATGTATGAAGCGATTGTAAAACGCATGAATGATATATATCAGAAATATTAAGTAAGTCGCGGTACTATGTCGGACAATGATTACGACCGTGTAAAAAATTTCCTAGCAGCGTGTATAGTTCCTTCGAGCATTTTCGAAGATTTTTGTAACTTAGTTCGTGACAAAAACTTGACGCGTAAGCTACAATTATATAATTTATTCTACATTTGCTTAAATAACGACGCGTACATTCGCGAATTAATTGCAATTGATTGTGTTCATTAAAGGTTTTTGACTAAAATTCTGATTCATAATTATAATAAGCCTAGAATAACCTACCATAAGCCTATCCTTTTCAGGATCTACAATAGCATAAGCCTATCCCTACAGGTATCATCCAAGTGACGTCATCAAAAATTCGCCGTGACGTCATACCAATACACTAAAAATAAATTCAAATTTCCCGCCAACACCATCACGTGACGTCATCGATCCCCCCCAATCTCATCCCCCCTCCAACACCATCACGTGACGTCATCAATTCCCCCCCAATCCCCCCACCCCATGGATGGCTTTATAACCCGGGTTTTAGCCCCCCCTGAAAGGGGGGAAAGAAGGGGGGTAAAACCTGGGTTATAAGGCCGTCCTTACTCTCTATTGGATAATATTTTTTGTCGTCTGCTTTATGGTTAGGGCGCGTTAACTACTTTCCCTCGGCAAGTTTTGTTTTGAAAACTATACTACTAAGGGCGTTTAATTAATCAGTATGTATTAATCGACGATTATGATGGAAATAATACTCGTTTAGGATCATTAAACAAGCTAAATGTAAGTCAAATAATGTAAATATTGTTGTTTATTACGAATTGAGTAATTGGTTATAGCAAAAAATATCAATTTTTAATTTGTTTAAATATATAGTGTATAATTAAATTAAAACATTAGGTTAGTAACCGTTTGTTAAATTAAAACAGTACAAACCTTCACAGGCTTCGGAACCAAGGATTATCGTGGACATAGCTCTCAACCGACAAAAAAACAATGCATAAGCAGACGCCAGAGATGACGTCAAGCCGCCGGAAACAGAAAGTCAAAAATTATAGGCACTCTAGAAAACCTACTCTTCCACTCCCAGTCCTTATGTGTAAAATTCTCTCTGCACATACATACAATCCATCAGCGCAAGCGCTAGGTGTGTTTATATAATCAAAACTAGTCCTTGCGCTGATGGATTGTGGGGGTGTGTCTGTCTGTCAGACCCCACGTGACCGCGTTCGCAGTTTGCGTATCGGAGCAAACGTGTTCCCAATTTCCGGACTGCATTGACAATTCACGGAAATTTGGGTTTGTTTCCTCTGGCTACTTGAGTTCCAACACCACTAGCTTTGGTTTTCGTCCACTCCACATGGACACTAGTCTGTACTTGCTAGCTTCCTAGCACAAACATCTTCTGATCTTCGTAAATTTCACCTTGCACCAGCTTCTATGCACCACCATCTTCTGTTCTTCGCCAATTCCACATTGACACCAGCTTCTATGCACCACCATCTTCATGTCTTTGTCCATTCCACATGGACGCCAGTCAGTCCATTCCGGCTTCTTTTCTTTCGTCACCGTTTGGTTTCAAGATATACGCGGCGATCGGCTAGGGTTACGAGAAACGTCTAGCCTCCCAATGGCAGGGCTTCCACCATCGGTTCACGCGAATGCCTTTTTATCTATTATTGGTTTCAAGATATACGCGGCGATCGGCGAGGGTTACGAGAAACGTCTAGCCTCCCAATGGCAGGGCTTCCACCATCGGTTCACGCGAATGCGTTTTTATCTATTATTATAATGGAAACGAATCTTATATATACCCCAAAATTTGAAAAAAGCGGGCAAGAGGGGTACCCTTCACTTTAAACGTCAATATTAGCATAGTTTCGAAAGATAATAGGAACAACTTTATTTTAAACGATTTAACTATTTTTAAAGTTATTTACTGGCGATTAAAATAATTAAAAATAATTATATTTATTTAAATATTAAAGATAAACCCAAGTACCGAAGTCGTTAAATCATTGCCTCCTTTATCTATCAAGGCCCTGCATTGCGTTATATTTCCTACATTGTCTCTTATATCTATTTAGGCCCGTGCATTGCGTTATATTTCCTACATTGCCTCCTGTATCTATCAAGGCCCACGCATTGTGATATATTTCCTTCATTGCCTCATATATCCAACAAGGCCCGTGCATTGCGATATATTTTTGAGAACAACAACCAAAATGGGAAGCTCCTCTCAGAGGCATAATAATTTGTTTTCTCTGTTATACGAAATGAAAATATGGATAATATTTTCGGCAATTCGATTTGAATGGCCCTTTCTGATGTATCATTCTCTCAGCACTGTTCATAATGGACAGGAACGTAGAGATTTGAGACACTAGGAATTACGATAGTGTTTCAAATCTTCTGTAATGAGGGCTTAAAGGCTTGGAGTGAGTCGAAAGATAAATACACATCCTAGTTTTTAGTTGTACCATGCGTACCACAATGTTGCCAGGCGTTTATTGAAGGATGCTTGGGTACTAGTACAGACTGTTACGTCTACCAAGTTTCCTAGCATCCAACATTAAATAGGATTCATAAAAGCCAGTGTTAAGCGCATGTCATGGGTCAAGTCGTTAAATATATCGACGCAGTTAAATAGCTGATGGCATTATTTTATCCACTTTCTCATTGCGTTTCGAGAGGAAGTTCAACTTTGGCGCTCTTAACCTTCTACCCCCAAAAATCGCTGTTGTCTGCTCGTTTTCCCCTTCCGCGTTTTTTCGTTATAAACTTATGATTTAACGAACTGTTAAGATAAAATTTCATATTTCCTAAGACAGATAAGCTTCTATTCCTTTCATCTTACTCCCAACTAGATTTAACCTTGTTAAAACATAATCAGATGAATTTGAGTTACAATGTCGTAAAATCCTGTGCATACAGTTACCTAGGAGTGATAGAGACATTTTTAACGATGCCTAGAGATGATAAACTTAAGCGAAATTGTTTTACGTTTGAATAAAAATACCGCTTCCAGTAGTGGGTTTATAGTACTCCCTGTTTGTGTAAGATTAGTGTAGCTGTAGAGCGTAATCATGGTAAACGCTTAAAAATATATATCTTCAATAAAAACACCGCTAGTAGTACCTATTTAAGAGTTCATGCACAGGGGAGCCGTGGGGAGCCGGGGCGCCGATGACGCCGTTGCCGCTGTTGGCACCCGACACCAAGTTGGCGCCGTTATCGCTGTTGCCGCCGTTATCACTGAAGTCGCTTCAATCTCCCTCTGACGCCAGATATTTCACGCGCGCCTTATCTTTATTGACTTTGTTAAGGGAAAACATATGTTAGACTTAAGACTAAGCGCCATATTTCCATAGTAAACCACAACTTCGCCTGAAACTAGAATTCATTGCATCATTATTTTGTGGCGCCAGATATTTGTTGGCGCCTTATTGACTTTGACAATGTGGCGGGGAAATACGTAAGTGTAAGCCTATTTTTAAATATCCTAAAATTGTGTATTTTAAATATTTTGATTGGCCATATTTACTTTTCATATATTTGTGAGTATATACGTACTAAAGAAACCATAGGAAAATTTATTCCCTGTGTAAGCAAAATGAGAGTCAGATTTATAAGTGTAGAAATAGGGGAAACCTATATAGCACTTCAACTTTCGAATTATCATGCTTTGGCGCATGCGCTTAATTCACTTCTAATATTGACATGATTAGAGTATAAAAGAACCCCCAACATTAGAGATTGTTTTATTTCGTCCGAGACTCTCGAGTTCTTCAGACAGTTAACACTTATAAAAATATAGTTAACTTTTAAAAATGGTAATGTGCGATATTTGCGGACGTAAGTACGTTCAGAATAAGAATCTTTTAAGGCATCAAAAAGAAAAGCATCAAGGCGTTAGACCTAGCTTCTCGTGCACCATTTGTTCGTCTACATTCACGAGGCGTGAAAGGTTAGCACGACATTTAAAAGTCCATAACTCTCCCACCGAGTCTATGGCTAAAAAGCAGAAAACTGCTATAATTCCTGACCACTCAACCTCTGTTGCGGATACTTACCCTCCTTCGGTCAACACCGGAAGAGTGCCACCGACCCTCACTCTCGCCGACCTGACACGGCAGGAAAACGAAACTCGACATGCCATCATGAACCGACATGATGGTGTTGGGAGGAAGAGGAAAGCGGACACCCAACCCGCATACGACCCCGACGTACTCGATGACTTAACTAGTCAAGAAAACCGAGACCTGCAAGATCTCATGGACAGAGAAGAGGAAAGGCTAGCAAATGATGAACCGCAACCCATGGTTACCACGCCCGACGTACCCCTTCCCGATCAACTGGAGGAGCTGAACGTATTGAATAATGCGATCTTCTGCGCTAGATTTACGCCTGCAATGGTGGAAACCAGCGTGGACCTTTACATTGAAAGGCATAGAGACGCCATAGAGGATTATCTGAGGAATAAACTAGCTCAGGATAGGGGGATTAAATGGTATTTAACTGTTAGAGCACGTTACACACGTGAGTTAGGAAATTCAGAACAGGATGTAGAAATTCTAATATACCATAGAACCCGCAACCTCATTATTTTAACTCCTGATGTTATTCATGGACAAATAGATCAGGGGATTGTAACGTTGAAACGTTTAATTGAGGAGTATGAAACCCAAGGTAGCGGTTGGACGCTGGATGGAATTATGTTCCTTCAAATTAACATAATATCATATATACCTTTGCATGGGGGTACATATTTTGAGCTTCCGAAAAAACTCGCATCTAAGAAAGCCCTTACCAATGTTAAAAACCACGACAATAAGTGTTTTCTATGGTCAATTTTAGCCCATTTACATCCTGTAGTCAGAAACCCAAGCCGTGTAGAAAATTATCTACAGTTCCGTAATGAATTAGACTTAACGGGAATCACATTCCCTGTAGAGGTAAATGAAAGGATGCTAGGAAAGTTTGAAAGGGTTAATAACCTTTCAATTAATATATTTGGCTTCGAAAATGATGTGTTCCCCCTTTATGTTAGTTCGAACAGGGTGGAGGAAGCGCGTCAAATAGACCTTTTATTGCTAACCCAGGGGGAGAGTAGGCATTTCTGTTTAATTCGCAATCTGAGCCGTCTTTTGTCATCGTTCACTGCATATAATGGTAGAACCTTCTACTGCCGTTATTGCCTTCACACTTTTTCCGGTATTGGGTCTGAACAAAGACACGAAGAACATGTTAAAGAGTGTAGCCTACACGGTCCGCAGAAAATCCAAATGCCAGTAAAGGAACCCATCCTGGAGTTCAAAAACATTGCCTGGCAACAAAAAGTAAGTAACTTTTTCAAAGTATTGAGAGCAACTGTCCCGAAACATATGATGTAAAATCATAAATTTGTTTCCAATTTTTCTGTTCCATTAGGTGAAGTTCGTCATCTACGCGGATTTCGAGTCAATCTTAAGTAAAATACAGGGATGCGATCAGGACGCTACCCTCTCTTCTTCCACGAAAACCTCCCAACACGTTGCCTGCGGGTTCAGCTACGTCATCGTTGGACAAGACGGTTCAGTGTCAAAACCAGTGACGTACAGAGGAATGGACGCGGCGGAAAGGTTTTTACAAAACCTTATACGTGAAGATGAAATCATCCAGGGGAAAATAAAAGCCAACGTACCCATGAACCTGACAAACTCGGAAATGACGGAATTTGTATCAGCCCAAGTCTGCTACCTATGCAGGAAGGCGTTCACCCATGATAACTGCAAAGTTCGGGACCACGACCATACAGATGGGTCCTACAGAGGAGCGGCTCATAATACCTGTAACCTCAAGTTGAAGACATTGAAATTCGTTCCGGTGTTCATGCATAACCTATCCCGCTATGATGCTCACTTGATAATGGACAAAATCGGACTCTTTAAACATCAAGAAATTAAGTGTATCCCGACGAATTCCGAGACTTACATTTCGTTTTCTCTGGGAAATCTACGCTTTCTAGACTCTATCAGGTTTATGCCAGCCTCGCTCGACTCCCTCGTTTCCAATTTGGCCAAGGGAGGTGCGGACAAGTTCAAATGCCTAAACTCTGTTTTCAAACCGGACGAAGTGGAGCATTTACTGAGGAAACAAGTCTACCCGTATGACTATTTTGATCGCGAGGAGAAATTTGACGAGACGGAGTTACCACCGAAGGAGGCTTTTTTCAACTCGCTCACCGATGAAAAGGTTAGTGACGAGGATTATTCCCAAGCCCAAACAGTTTGGGAAAAATTCAGGATCGCTAACCTCGGCGAGTATCATGATTTATACGTCAAAACCGACGTTTTACTCTTGGCTGACGTATTTGAAAACTTCCGAGCCATGTGCTTGGAATATTACAAATTAGACTGCGCTCACGCCTTTACCGGCCCCGGTTTTGCTTGGCAGAGCGCTTTACGTATGACTGGAGTTAAATTAGAACTTCTTTTAGACCATGATATGCACCTATTTATCGAGAAGGGAATTAGGGGAGGAGTTTCTCTGATAACCCACAGGTTGGCTGAGGCGAATAACAAACATCTTCCTGAAACCTACGACGCTTCGAAACCTAGTTCCTACATCACTTACCTGGACTGTAACAATCTTTATGGAACAGTAATGTGTCACCATTTACCTATGAGGGGTTTCCGATGGTTGCAGCCATGTGAAGATTTCACCAGAGAAGTTATTCTTAACCATCCCGACGATGACCCTCAGGGTTTCATTCTAGAGGTGGATCTTGAATACCCGGACAGTTTACACGTAGAGCATAATTGTCTCCCCCTCGCCCCTGAAAGACGTGTTGTTACCGCCGGCGAACTATCTCCATATTCAATAGATCAATTGAACAAACTAAAACTGAAAATTAAAGATAGTCTTCCCAAATTAGTCCCCTCGCTTTACAACAGAGAAAAATACGTGCTCCATTACCGAAATCTAAAGTTCTACCTCGCTAAAGGTTTGAAATTAGGGAAGGTTCACCGTATTCTCACGTTTGAACAAGGAGCTTGGTTAAAACCCTTTATCGAGTTTAACACGGAGAAGCGGAAGATGGCCGCTAACGCGTTCGAAAAGGATTTCTTCAAACTATGCAACAACTCTGTGTTCGGGAAGACGATGGAGAATCTACGTAACCGCATAAATTTCGACCTTGTGCAAACCCGGGAGATGGCAATCAAGAAAGCGAGTTCTCCGGCGTTCGAAAGGTTTACAGTTTTCAAGAACGACCTAGTTGGAATTCACCAACTGAAGAAATCCTTAACCTTGGACCGACCCATTTATACGGGCTTCACCATTTTAGACTTGTCTAAACTGGTTATGTACGATTTCCATTACAACACCGTGAGAGCTAAATATGGGGAAGCCGCCAAGCTTCTCTTCACAGACACAGATTCCCTGACCTACCAAATCTTCACCGACGATCTGCCCCGAGACTTTGCCGAAAACAAGGAGATGTACGACTTCTCCGATTATTCTCGAGACCATCCCTTGTTCAGCGAGGAGAACAAGAAGGTTCTCGGCAAGTTCAAAGACGAGCTTAATGGAGTACCGATTCAGGAGTTCTGCGGACTCCGTCCGAAGATGTACTCCATCTTGTCGTCGAAAGGGGAAAAGAAGACGGCGAAGGGAATTTGTCGTCGTGTTGTTAAGAAGAAGATTCGTCATGCCGACTACAAGGAATGTCTACTTCAACGTAAACTCACCGTGGAAGAGATGAAAAGAATTGTGAGTTTGAAACATGAACTGTTTTCCGTCACCCAAAAGAAACTCGCATTGAACCCGTGCGATGACAAGCGATACATCATCGACGGTGTGTCTACTTACTCGTTAGGACATTTTAAAATTAGGGATCTATAAAAGCGAGTTTTCCTCCGTGGCATAGCCCGGTTTCTCGCTTTATGTAAATTATTTTTCAAATATCTTAGAGCTGTGTAACTTTAATATCTTAGAATTGTACAACTTTTCTAAAAATATCTTTCGTGTAAATTTGTATATGTAAATATGTATGAACTTGCTATTTTTTTCTTTTTTTTTTATAAATTTTTGAATGCTGTTGAAAATAAAATAAATATAATTATAATTATGTTAAAGTATTCTTCTCCAAATTTTTCCTACTCTTATTCATTTTTCATGTACGAGGAGGAGGAGAGAGGGGCCTGGCCTCCCCTTCCGTTCAAAGTTTCACTATTTCTGTTCAAAGTTTCACTATTTCCGTTCAAAGGTTCACTATTTCTGTTCAAAGTTTCACTATTTCCGTTCAAAGTTTCACTATTTCCGTTCAAAGTTTCACTATTTCCGTTCAAAGCTTCACTATTTCCGTTCAATAGCTTCACATATTTACATATACAAATTTACACGAAAGATATTTTTAGAAAGTTGTACAATTCTAAGATATTAAAGTTACACAGCTCAAGATTTTGAAAAATAATTTACATAAAGCGAGAACCGGGCTATGCCACGGAGGAAAACTCGCTTTTATAGATCCCTAATTTTAAAATGACCTAACGAGTAAGTAGACACACCGTCGATGATGTATCGCTTGTCATCGCACGGGTTCGATGCGAGTTTCTTTTGGGTGACGGAAAACAGTTCATGTTTCAAACTCACAATTCTTTTCATCTCTTCCACGGTGAGTTTACGTTGAAGTAGACATTCCTTGTAGTCGGCATGACGAATCTTCTTCTTAACAACACGACGACAAATTCCCTTCGCCGTCTTCTTTTCCCCTTTCGACGACAAGATGGAGTACATCTTCGGACGGAGTCCGCAGAACTCCTGAATCGGTACTCCATTAAGCTCGTCTTTGAACTTGCCGAGAACCTTCTTGTTCTCCTCGCTGAACAAGGGATGGTCTCGAGAATAATCGGAGAAGTCGTACATCTCCTTGTTTTCGGCAAAGTCTCGGGGCAGATCGTCGGTGAAGATTTGGTAGGTCAGGGAATCTGTGTCTGTGAAGAAAAGCTTGGCGGCTTCCCCATATTTAGCTCTCACGGTGTTGTAATGGAAATCGTACATAACCAGTTTAGACAAGTCTAAAATGGTGAAGCCCGTATAAATGGGTCGGTCCAAGGTTAAGGATATCTTCAGTTGGTGAATTCCAACTAGGTCGTTCTTGAAAACTGTAAACCTTTCGAACGCCGGAGAACTCGCTTTCTTGATTGCCATCTCCCGGGTTTGCACAAGGTCGAAATTTATGCGGTTACGTAGACAGAGTTGTTGCATAGTTTGAAGAAATCCTTTTCGAACGCGTTAGCGGCCATCTTCCGCTTCTCCGTGTTAAACTCGATAAAGGGTTTTAACCAAGCTCCTTGTTCAAACGTGAGAATACGGTGAACCTTCCCTAATTTCATACCTTTAGCGAGGTAGAACTTTAGATTTCGGTAATGGAGCACGTATTTTTCTCTGTTATAAAGCGAGGGGATTAATTTGGGAAGACTATCTTTAATTTTCAGTTTTAGTTTGTTCAATTGATCTATTGAATATGGAGATAGTTCGCCGGCGGTAACAACACGTCTTTCAGGGGCGAGGGGGAGACAATTATGCTCTACGTGTAAACTGTCCGGGTATTCAAGATCCACCTCTAGAATGAAACCCTGAGGGTCATCGTCGGGATGGTTAAGAATAACTTCTCTGGTGAAATCTTCACATGGCTGCAACCATCGGAAACCCCTCATAGGTAAATGGTGACACATTACTGTTCCATAAAGATTGTTACAGTCCAGGTAAGTGATGTAGGAACTAGGTTTCGAAGCGTCGTAGGTTTCAGGAAGATGTTTGTTATTCGCCTCAGCCAACCTGTGGGTTATCAGAGAAACTCCTCCCCTAATTCCCTTCTCAAAATAGGTGCATATCAGGGTCTAAAAGAAGTTCTAATTTAACTCCAGTCATACGTAAAGCGCTCTGCCAAGCAAAACCGGGGCCGGTAAAGGCGTGAGCGCAGTCTAATTTGTAATATTCCAAGCACATGGCTCGGAAGTTTTCAAATACGTCAGCCAAGAGTAAAACGTCGGTTTTGACGTATAAATCATGATACTCGCCGAGGTTAGCGATCCTGAATTTTTCCCAAACTGTTTGGGCTTGGGAATAATCCTCGTCACTAACCTTTTCATCGGTGAGCGAGTTGAAAAAAGCCTCCTTCGGTGGTAACTCCGTCTCGTCAAATTTCTCCTCGCGATCAAAATAGTCATACGGGTAGACTTGTTTCCTCAGTAAATGCTCCACTTCGTCCGGTTTGAAAACAGAGTTTAGGCATTTGAACTTGTCCGCACCTCCCTTGGCCAAATTGGAAACGAGGGAGTCGAGCGAGGCTGGCATAAACCTGATAGAGTCTAGAAAGCGTAGATTTCCCAGAGAAAACGAAATGTAAGTCTCGGAATTCGTCGGGATACACTTAATTTCTTGATGTTTAAAGAGTCCGATTTTGTCCATTATCAAGTGAGCATCATAGCGGGATAGGTTATGCATGAGCACCGGAACGAATTTCAATGTCTTCAACTTGAGGTTACAGGTATTATGAGCCGCTCCTCTGTAGGACCCGTCTGTATGGTCGTGGTCCCGAACTTTGCAGTTATCATGGGTGAACGCCTTCCTGCATAGGTAGCAGACTTGGGCTGATACAAATTCCGTCATTTCCGAGTTTGTCAGGTTCATGGCACGTTGGATGATTTCATCTTCACGTATAAGGTTTTGTAAAAACCTTTCCGCCGCGTCCATTCCTCTGTACGTCACTGGTTTTGACACTGAACCGTCTTGTCCAACGATGACGTAGCTGAACCCGCAGGCAACGTGTTGGGAGGTTTTCGTGGAAGAAGAGAGGGTAGCGTCCTGATCGCATCCCTGTATTTTACTTAAGATTGACTCGAAATCCGCGTAGATGACGAACTTCACCTAATGGAACAGAAAAATTGGAAACAAATTTATGATTTTACATCATATGTTTCGGGACAGTTGCTCTCAATACTTTGAAAAAGTTACTTACTTTTTGTTGCCAGGCAATGTTTTTGAACTCCAGGATGGGTTCCTTTACTGGCATTTGGATTTTCTGCGGACCGTGTAGGCTACACTCTTTAACATGTTCTTCGTGTCTTTGTTCAGACCCAATACCGGAAAAACGGTGAAGGCAATAACGGCAGTAGAAGGTTCTACCATTATATGCAGTGAACGATGACAAAAGACGGCTCAGATTGCGAATTAAACAGAAATGCCTACTCTCCCCCTGGGTTAGCAATAAAAGGTCTATTTGACGCGCTTCCTCCACCCTGTTCGAACTAACATAAAGGGGGAACACCTCATTTTCGAAGCCAAATATATTAATTGAAAGGTTATTAACCCTTTCAAACTTTCCTAGCATCCTTTCATTTACCTCTACAGGGAATGTGATTCCCGTTAAGTCTAATTCATTACGGAACTGTAGATAATTTTCTACACGGCTTGGGTTTCTGACTACAGGATGTAAATGGGCTAAAATTGACCATAGAAAACACTTATTGTCGTGGTTTTTAACATTGGTAAGGGCTTTCTTAGATGCGAGTTTTTTCGGAAGCTCAAAATATGTACCCCCATGCAAAGGTATATATGATATTATGTTAATTTGAAGGAACATAATTCCATTCAGCGTCCAACCGCTACCTTGGGTTTCATACTCCTCAATTAAACGTTTCAACGTTACAATCCCCTGATCTATTTGTCCATGAATAACATCAGGAGTTAAAATAATGAGGTTGCGGGTTCTATGGTATATTAGAATTTCTACATCCTGTTCTGAATTCCCTAACTCACGTGTGTAACGTGCTCTAACAGTTAAATACCATTTAATCCCCCTATCCTGAGCTAGTTTATTCCTCAGATAATCCTCTATGGCGTCTCTATGCCTTTCAATGTAAAGGTCCACGCTGGTTTCCACCATTGCAGGCGTAAATCTAGCGCAGAAGATCGCATTATTCAATACGTTCAGCTCCTCCAGTTGATCGGGAAGGGGTACGTCGGGCGTGGTAACCATGGGTTGCGGTTCATCATTTGCTAGCCTTTCCTCTTCTCTGTCCATGAGATCTTGCAGGTCTCGGTTTTCTTGACTAGTTAAGTCATCGAGTACGTCGGGGTCGTATGCGGGTTGGGTGTCCGCTTTCCTCTTCCTCCCAACACCATCATGTCGGTTCATGATGGCATGTCGAGTTTCGTTTTCCTGCCGTGTCAGGTCGGCGAGAGTGAGGGTCGGTGGCACTCTTCCGGTGTTGACCGAAGGAGGGTAAGTATCCGCAACAGAGGTTGAGTGGTCAGGAATTATAGCAGTTTTCTGCTTTTTAGCCATAGACTCGGTGGGAGAGTTATGGACTTTTAAATGTCGTGCTAACCTTTCACGCCTCGTGAATGTAGACGAACAAATGGTGCACGAGAAGCTAGGTCTAACGCCTTGATGCTTTTCTTTTTGATGCCTTAAAAGATTCTTATTCTGAACGTACTTACGTCCGCAAATATCGCACATTACCATTTTTAAAAGTTAGCTATATTTTTATAAGTGTTAACTGTCTGAAGAACTCGAGAGTCTCGGACGAAATAAAACAATCTCTAATGTTGGGGGTTCTTTTATACTCTAATCATGTCAATATTAGAAGTGAATTAAGCGCATGCGCCAAAGCATGATAATTCGAAAGTTGAAGTGCTATATAGGTTTCCCCTATTTCTACACTTATAAATCTGACTCTCATTTTGCTTACACAGGGAATAAATTTTCCTATGATTTCTTTAGTACGTATATACTCACAAATATATGAAAAGTAAATATGGCCAATCAAAATATTTAAAATACACAATTCTAGGATATTTAAAAATAGGCTTACACTTACGTATTTCCCCGCCACATTGTCAAATTCAATAAGGCGCCAACAAATATCTGGCGCCACAAAATAATGATGCAATGAATTCTAGTTTCAGGCGAAGTTGTGGTTTACTATGTAAATATGGCGCTTAGTCTTAAGTCTAACATATGTTTTCCCTTAACAAAGTCAATAAAGATAAGGCGCGCGTGAAATATCTGGCGTCAGAGGGAGATTGAAGCGACTTCAGTGATAACGGCGGCAACAGCGATAACGGCGCCAACTTGGTGTCGGGTGCCAACAGCGGCAACGGCGTCATCGGCGCCCCGGCTCCCCACGGCTCCCCTGTGCATGAACTCTTAAATAGGTACTACTACCGCTTCCACTAGTGGATTTATACTCCTTGTTTGTGTAAGATTAGTGTAGGTGTAGAGAGTAATCATTATAAACGCTTAAAAATATATTTTCAAAAATGAAGAATATAGAACATTTATTTTGTATCAAAAAATATTTTGGTGCTAAGATTGCTTTAGAAAAATCCAAACGGCTAGGTATTGGTAAAAAGACATGTGTAAGCTATTTGTAGATGAGATAATGTTTTACATGTTTTAAATGAGGCTAAAACTTCCACTATTGTGTCTAAAAAGTGTTGGCAATGTATATTTTTTAAATATGACGGAATTGCGGTTGATATGATAGCGCCCTATTTGCGAAGAAAACCTTTTTTTAAACAGTTGAATCACTCTTTGATGATAGAATATCAAAGGCAGAAGTTAAACGTTAAATATGCTCGATTAATTTTGTTCGGAAAATATTATATTTATGCGCTACGTATTACTGAAGGAGATTGATTTTGCCAATCTTTGTGAGTATTTAACTGTTTAATAATTATTTTGGTAAAGTGGGAGCCTAGCTTATGTGTGATTGTGTTGTGGCTTCCATGTTTTGGGGACATTTGCTTTTTGTGTGGCGAGGTATGATTCAGCTTTGATATGGACAAATGTTACAAATCATACTGGTAGACTAGGAATACGGTTGAGGTATAGCGAGAGAGTAGAGTTTCCACAGCAATTGAGAGATAATGAAAAGGCTTGAACAATTGACTATTTTAAAATTGAATTCCTACACTTGCAAAGAATTAAAAAAAGCGATAGATGCATATATTTAGGTTGTTTAAGGGGTAGTGATAGTCATCTCCACTCGGAGAGGTAATATTTTGGCTTTCCCAACTTGTTAAACAACATGGGGAAATTTATGGCGTTTTAAAGTGAAGATATGATGCGATTAGAGGAGAGAGGTATTTTTTAAATGGTATGACGTCACCATTACTATATCGGATCAAAATTTGATATAAATCAATTCCACAAGTCTTTGCCTATATATATTTTCTAGATCTCGCAAAAACGACTTCACCCCTTTTATCTAGTGGAACCTTATTAATTTTTCTAATTTTTTGGTGAAAAGGAATCAAAAATTCAGCAACGTCCAAAACATGCATAGATCATATGTTTATTAAACATAACCCAGATATTGAAATTACATCCAGTATACTTAACTCTAAAATTACAGACCACCACGCGATATTAATTAACATTCCTCACATACGTGAAATAAAAAAAAATAATTTAAATAATGTAAAAATAATCAAAGAGATTAACTATGAAAACTTATTTAAAAATATTGAGAAAGAAACATGGAGCGAAGTTTTTAACCAGAACGAACCTAATAATGCCACTAATACTTTTATAGAAATATTAAAGAGAAACATTGAACTAGTAGTAAAAACGAAACATATTAGCTACTCTCATAAAAAAAAAAATTAAAACCTTGGATAACTTACCCTTTGATTATATCAATAAGGAAACGAGACTCCCTAGCTAAACGTTTGCAAGTCGAACCGTTTAATACTGCCTTAGAAAACCACTATAAGAAATATCGGAACAAATTGACACAACTAATAAGAATTGTTAAAAATGAATATTATAAAACTAAAATAAATATGTGCAATCGCGATCCAAAAACGATATGGGAGACTATTAATGAGTTCACAAATCACAAGAAAAAATTTAACCCCATAGAGAAAATCATATATAAAGACCAAGAATATCAAAGTGACAAACAGCCAAAGGAAATAGCAAATTGCTTTAATCTGTATTTCTCGTCAATAGGTGAAAATCTAGCAAATGACATACTATCTAACAATAACGACCCCTCGCAAAATCTCAATTCTAACAATAACAACCCTATATCTATATTTTTCTCGCCGATAGATTCGAGAGATATCACAACAATAATAGCATCCTTAAAAAATTCGAAATCTAACGGGCACGACGACATAGATATTAAAACTTTAAAAAAACTGAACCAATACATATCAAGGCCACTCTCACACATAATAAATCTATCACTCGAAAAAGGAATTTTCCCGGACATATTAAAGAGAGCAATAATTATACCGATTTTCAAAGCTGGGAACAAAACCGAAATTGGAAACTACCGCCCAATAGCTCTTCTCAGTAATATTTCAAAAATATTCGAAAAAGTTATAAAAATTCAACTAACTAAGTTCCTAGAAAACTCTAATTACCTATCCAAAAACCAATATGGTTTTAGAGAAAAACTGAATACGAATGATGCTATTTTAGAAGTGACGAGTACATTATATAATGACATAGATAAAAACAAAAAATCTATAGGCATATTCCTTGATTTAAAAAAGGCTTTCGACACAGTCTCACATAGGATACTTCTTCAAAAACTGGAGAAAGCAGGAATACGTGGAGTGGCTCACGATTGGTTTAGAAGTTACTTACACAAAAGAGATACCATTGTAAAAATTAACAAGAGCCTAAGCTACCCCTGTGAAATGAAATACGGTATACCCCAGGGTACAATAATTGGACCAATATTATTTTTAGTATACATAAATGACCTGTGTTCGACTGAAATCGATGGCAAATTGATTTCTTTTGCAGACGATACTACGTTATTGTTTAATGCAAACAGTTGGCCCGAAGTTCTAACTAAAGCCCAAAACTCTCTAAATAAAATCTGCGTCAAACTCAAACAAAATTTATTAACCCTCAACACTAACAAAACCAAATACATTTGCTTTTCCTCAAGAACGATTAAAGATCTACCTTGGGACATAGTGGTACACAAAAACGGTCACATGGGAAACTGCTCAACTTGTACCTCGGACTGTTTGAAGTTAGAAAGAGTTGAGAAAATTCAATACTTAGGAATCATAATAGATGACAATTTAAGATGGCAAGAACAGATAACTTATACCACCAACAGAATTAGATTGAGCCTATATAAATTCAGAATAATCAGAAATTTTCTTAAATTGCCTTATCTAAGGATAGTCTACCATGCCATAATACAGTCAATCATAGCCTACGGGATAATTGGTTGGGGGGGACCTATGTGAACATTCTTGAACCACTAGAAATCCTGCAAAGGAAAATCATACGAACCTGTTTGAGGAGAGATGCACGATATTCGAGCAATTTGCTTTTTAAAGAATTTCAAGTTTTTTCTCTTAAACACTTATATGCTAAAGAAATACTAATGTACACTTTTAAAAATAGACAAATTATGGAACCATCAAAAACGTATGTAACGCGATTTGTGGAAGAAGGTAATTTATTGACTACAAAACCTCAAAAAAGTATTGGACAGAGACACGTTTCGTATTTGGGCCCTAGATTATATAATATGTTAGAAATTAATATAAAATTATGTACCAACCCTCAAATATACAAGAAGAAAATAATAGCGTGGCTCTTAGGAATTGAACATACTACACTAAAAAACATGATGCATAACTAATAACCAAAAGTACTAAAATATATTGTTATAATATTAATAACTATTATATCATTGTAACCGTTTCGATATGACGTTTTTCTCGTTACCAACTTTAATATACCATAATTAAGTAATTAGAATAAATACATAATTTTGTAACCCTGCCACGCACGAGCATTATACTCATGTGGCAAGGGATAATGCAAAAATATTTTTGTTAACCATTTCCTGTACAACATTATGGGCATTAATAAAATAATAATAATAATAATAATAATAATAATATACAGGGTGGCTTCGGTATTTGTGGCCAATAGCTTCTATAGGATAGTATTATTCCACTGAAAATAGTATGTTTCCTACCATATTGTGTTGCAGGATTGATAACGTGAATAATAGATATGTAATGCAATAGACTGCTGTAATCGAAATGATGTTTAACGTATTGCCTACAGTTTAAGACTTGATTGTTCAGAGTAAAACAAGTATTTATTGTGGACAAACGTCCCTGATACTTATTAACAAAATGTACACTGTTATGTTGGCTAATCTAGTAATGGTTAAAAATGAAATCCGTCTGCGTGAAGACACATTTTCAATCTGTACGTGAGATTCGCGTGAACATTGGCCAAAATTGCAACTGTAATTTCTCCAAACGCGCCTCGAATCCTACATTTTAATTCTTCTAAGGAAGGTGGCGCAGTCTCGTAGACTCTGGCTTTCACATGTCCCCATAAAAAGAAATCCATTGGCGTCAAATCGGGTGATCTCGGAGGCCAAGGTATGGACCCCCTCTTCCTATCCAGCGGTTTGGAAAGCGAAGATCTAGCCACTGACGGACAAGGACACCGTAGTGAGGTGGGGCTCCGTCTTGCTGGAAGACCATAGTCCGTATTGTGGCCAATAGTAGTTCGTCTAAAGCATCTTCAAGGTCCGTTTGAAGAAAGTTAAGGCAACGAGCTGCCGTCAACGTTTCGTCAAAAAAATACGGACCTATGATAATAAAACGGTTGAATTTGGTAGGTCTAACAATTTAACTAACAAATACCTATTACGTGGTTCCCAACAATTCCTCCCCAGACGTTAGTCTTCCACTGAACCTGGTGCTTGTGTTCACGAAGATAATGCGGATTGTCCACCGACCAATAATGCTTGTTATGCCGATTGATAGTACCATCACGATGAAACGTGGCTTCGTCAGAATACAGGACTGTAGACAGGTAGTTGGGTTCGTCTTGAATACGTTCGCGAAGAAACAAGCAAAGGTCGATTCGTTTTAAATTATCACCGTCGTGCAATCCCTGGTGCAGATGTAGTTTGTACGGGTGATAGTGATGTGCATGCCAAATCTTTAGAACTGTGTGATGGCTACAACCAATGTCAGTCGCAACAGCTCGACTACTTGTACATGGGTGCTGATGAAGACGAGCAAGTGCTACCTCAGGTACATGATTTCCGTCTCTGTTTCCTACTATTCTATCGGCACGCGGTTGACGTACCACGTCTTAAAAGGGGCCAAATTGCGTTTACACCCCTTGGTACGCCCCTTATAAATAGTACATAAAGCGAAGACGTGGTACGTTTTCAAACATACGTTTCAATTTCAACATGCCACGGTTCACAAACGTGGAGATGACGCAAATGATTCTTTGCTTGGGAAAGTGCGATAGTAATTCCAGAGAAGCTAAACGCCTGTACGCGCAGAAATATCCCGATAGGCAGCAACAAAGCCGGAATCTTTTCCCGAAGATCTTGGCAAACCTTTCGACTGGCGGTTCGTTCAAAAAACGTGAACGTCAACCGCGTGCCGATAGAATAGTAGGAAACAGAGACGGAAATCATGTACCTGAGGTAGCACTTGCTCGTCTTCCTCAGCACCCATGTACAAGTAGTCGAGCTGTTGCGACTGACATTGGTTGTAGCCATCACACAGTTCTAAAGATTTGGCATGCACATCACTATCACCCGTACAAACTACATCTGCACCAGGGATTGCACGACGGTGATAATTTAAAACGAATCGACCTTTGCTTGTTTCTTCGCGAACGTATTCAAGACGAACCCAACTACCTGTCTACAGTCCTGTATTCTGACGAAGCCACGTTTCATCGTGATGGTACTATCAATCGGCATAACAAGCATTATTGGTCGGTGGACAATCCGCATTATCTTCGTGAACACAAGCACCAGGTTCAGTGGAAGACTAATGTCTGGGGAGGAATTGTTGGGAACCACGTAATAGGTATTTGTTAGTTAAATTGTTAGACCTACCAAATTCAACCGTTTTATTATCATAGGTCCGTATTTTTTTGACGAAACGTTGACGGCAGCTCGTTGCCTTAACTTTCTTCAAACGGACCTTGAAGATGCTTTAGACGAACTACCATTGGCCACAATACGGACTATGGTCTTCCAGCAAGACGGAGCCCCACCTCACTACGGTGTCTTTGTCCGTCAGTGGCTAGATCTTCGCTTTCCAAACCGCTGGATAGGAAGAGGGGGTCCATACCTTGGCCTCCGAGATCACCCGATTTGACGCCAATGGATTTCTTTTTATGGGGACATGTGAAGGCCAGAGTCTACGAGACTGCGCCACCTTCCTTAGAAGAATTAAAACGTAGGATTCGAGGCGCGTTTGGAGAAATTACAGTTGCAACTTTGGCCAATGTTCGCGCGAATCTCACGTACAGATTGGAAATGTGTCTTCACGCAGACGGATTTCATTTTTAACAATTACTAGATTAGCCAACATAACACTGTACATTTTGTTAATAAGTATCAGGGACGTTTGTCCACAATAAATACTTGTTTTACACTGAACAATCAAGTCTTAAACTGTAGGCAATACGTTAAACATTATTTCGATTACAGCAGTCTATTGCATTACATATCTTTTATTCACGTTATCAATCCTGCAACACAATATGGTAGGAAACATACTATTTTCAGTGGAATAATACTGTCCCATAGAAGCTATTGGCCACAAATACCGAAGCCACCCTGTATAGAAAAATGAGTCGCAAACACCAAACTCGTACAGGTTTGTGACATGCACTTTGGTTGGGGTTATAAGCTTCTGGTTGTAAATAATAACCGCAATAATAACTGTCGTCGACTCCACACGAAGAAAAATAATTATCATGAGAGAAAACAAAATTTATGGGAAAAATCTATGGTTTTATTATATCTTGGCGTATAAAATATGTAACAAAAATATAAAGAATATATTTCCTAATGTTCTATATAGAAACCCTTTTTAAACCCTACATAAGAAGGTGGCTTTGTTATAATTCTACAGGGCCGGTAGGCCCTTGTAGATATGACTTGACACCCTTCCGTAGTGTTAAAGAAAATTCACAGTTTCTAGGGTTAGCGTCCCATAGAAAAAGCATTAAAAAATTTCGGTTTTTTAAGGCAATTGTCACAGGCCATACGGAAAAACTATAGCGAAGTTAGTTTTCGGAATACTTCTAAATTAACAAGCATTTCTTAAATGAGAAACTTACCTGTTTCGATTTTTAATTATTGAAGTCAAAGTATTGTACTTTAACTAATTAAGAAAGTACGTCAAAAATTAATTTTGGGTCAGAAGTCAGCCTAGCCTTTTAGCGCGCTTAAACTTATTTCTCCATTTTCGTTCTCGTTGATAACTAGAACGGCCTACCTTTTTGCTTGCTAACAAGTTACGTTGATATATTTCAAACGTTTGCTTTTATGTGGAAAATTCCTAATTTCATAGCAGACGACAGTAAGGCAACTATAACTAATTACTTTGGTATTTTGTCCGAGCTTGAACACCTTTGATTGGATTTGCCAATTATCTATAACACCCTTAAGAACAAATACTTTGATATCAGGTCGAATAGAGGCTTTTATATCTTTTGAAGTAAGTTTTCGACGTTCTTTACGGCCAAGGCTTAAGTTTTATAGACTAATGGCACCCCATGTTATTTACCCATAGAGCTTAATCCAGTCGAAGGCAGAGGGCTGCCATTGCTCATTACCCTATTTTAGTTACTCTATGTAATTATAGTCTCATATAGTGTCTTTCCTCTTTAAAGATTATTAAAAAGGCTGATTACCAGCTCTCATTTGTTTTGGAATAAGGATATGTCTTGTACAGAAGGCTCTCAGCCAATTGGGAAAAACGGGAAATCATAGACCGAGTGTATAAATTTTGGCCATATATATATATATATATAGTATATAAAAATATACAATATTTTAGTAATATAAAAAAATATATAATATCTTCGTAGTATATAAAAATATACAATATTTTCGTAGTATATAAAATATATAATATTTTCGTAGTATATAAAAATATATAATATTTTCGAAATATATAAAAATTTATAATATTTTCGTAATATTTAAAAATATTCGTCGGCTCAATAATATTTTCGTAATATATAAAAATATATAATATTTTCGTAATATATAAAAATATATAATATTTTCGTAATATATAAAAATATATAATATTTTCGTAATATATAAAAATATATAATATTTTCGTAATATATAAAAATGAATAGTATTTTCATAATATATAAAAATATTATATATATTTGCGCATACTTACGTTAAATTAAATTTTTCCAATATTGTGCGAAATATTTTATGTAAAGCACCATCTATATCGAATAGACCATTATTGTTTTGTGGAACGGACCAAAAAGGAATCTGAAAAGTTAATTTCAAAAATTTTGTTTTCGATCGAAGCACTAATTGAAACCAGTTTCTAAAACTTACTGAAGTTATTGCAAATCGAACCGGCGGGTTCGAGCCCTTGGTATCGTTCATTAGAAGAATGTGACTTACAAGGCTTTTATATTAACAGAAATGCATCTTAAACTAGAAATAATCGAAGTAAATATAATAAAGTATTTGAACGGTTTACCAGTTTTATAAGTTTAAAATAATATAAAAAACTTTTCCAGGTGTGAAAAGTAAACTTACGTATTTGTGCTTGATATCACTTAATAATTAGGTTGGTCTCGACTCTTTGGGTCAGCTCGGTGTCCAATACGTGGAAAATGGAAAATATGCTAGGTTTAAGCTTTGAATAATCACGCTCATTTACGGAAGGTAACCTTAATTTCTTTCTTTCCTTAAGCACGAAAATTATATTCACCTTCTTTGGGAAATTATCGTATTCCGAGTAGAGTAAGATTATTTTCGTCTTTATGACAATAGTAAGTAAACTGTGAGTAAAAAACTCAGCCAGTCATTCGTACACATGACAGTTCCTTTTTGGCACTTAAAAACAGAGCTAGAGACAAAATAGGATTTTGAAGTTCTGGTACGCCATCCTGTAAATTGAAAGTTTGTGTAATTGCATGAAGAAAAACCAACGCGCCGGGGCACAGGGGTTCTTCAGAGTTGCCAAGAGGCAACGCCAGATGGAGCCAGAGTTCACTATACGCTTGAGGCTAAGCAACTCGCACTGCCTCTAGAGGTGATTCTTGACGAACCTCTGTAAAGTTCTCTTCACTCATTTCAGTAATGGAATGGTCCATAGAATGAGCGATGGAAAGACTGGGAAAATATCATCCTAAGACCGTGTTTCTTACTTCTAGTTTTATTTGCTCTTGGTACTTTACTTTAATTGCAAAACTTTGTAAGAACTCTGCGTTACGGGGGGAGGAAGCGAGGTTTTTACCTTCTTTTCCCTTTTCGACTAGCGAAACAGTTGAAAAGATCAGAATAATCACAGTTCCTGAACGTAATTACTTGGCAGGGAAAGTTTAGTTCTGCTTTATACACTCTAAGCCAAGAAAATAATGTTAGATTTTGCCTTACAAGTATGTTATATCAGGTATCCATGTCATTTTAGAAGCAGAAATAGCCCAGCATAGAGCCCCTCCCTTAAACATGTAACGAAAAATTTAAATGACCTTATTGGCTCACTTAAACTACGTTTTGATGACGTTGCTGACGGGGACGGCGAAAAATAAGTAATTCCTTTTTACCTCTGTCGCTATATGACTCGCCTCTTCTTTCATACCCCTCTATCCCATGGAAGGGGGTCCGGGACTTTGACGAGCGCCCAGTTTACTCTGTTCTCCATTCCTACTTCTAAAATTAAATCTATCCCTGGTATTTATTGATGGTCACTGGACTAGTTTAAAAAAAAACCTTATTTTCAAGACTGCTCGGTAGCCGACAGAATTCCACTAGTAGTAAGTTGTTGACAGTCTTCCCTACTCTTAGACATGGAAGTGTTTAAAAAGTATTAAAAGGGTGCAAAGGGTGAATATAAAGTATTTGGTCTTGCTCAACTTGTCAAAAAATAAGAAAACGTCATCACTGTTGCGCGCGATTTTGCACGAGACGTAAGTCTAGATGTAGAATGCTCGTGAGGATTTTTTTTTTCAAACTAAAACAAATTTTCTCACGTGCATTCTTTCCATGATCATACGAATTTGAGCGCGAGCGTAATTTTTCCACACTAGAAACGTCACTAGTGACGATTTGTTATATTTTTCAATTAAGTCCACCTACTTTATATTTTTACCTATTTAAGAACACACTTTTTACACAGTTAAAACACTCAAAATAGAGTGATATTACCTTTAGTTTTTAAGGCCAATTTAAGGTTAAAATTTGGTGTAAAATATAACTTTAAGGGGGAAGACAACTGAAGACTAATCAAAATAGCCCGTTTTAGTTCGAGTCAAGTCCCCAAAATAATAGCCCTATACGGATAAAATTTTACTGACTTATAGTTCAAGCCTTCTCCTAACGATTAAAATATTTTTCATTATTTTTAACTCAATATTTAAGTCAGAATATTTTTTCCCGCCGGTGAAGTTTAGGATGTAGTTATTCGAGTCCAACTCTTACAATTCAATACCTAATGTTTTGTCCAATATGTCATTCGAAAGACAATTTTGAGCTGTATCGATTAAAATAATTTTCAATTAAATCCGTCCACTAATAAAAGAGCTGCACCAGAAAAACTTCAAATTTAGACAGCTTCAATACTTAATTCCTAGAGGGCACCCTATCTGGGTATAGGCTAAACTCTGAACTTCTCATACTATGTAGAAGTTTTCCTTCTATGCTGGTTTAAAGACTGGCGGAACGACGGGAAAAGGTAAAACTGGTCGGCTGGCTCCCGCAGCGAGATTTTGAAGTTCTTTTGTTGTACAGAACTACCGAGGGGAGAGGTTAATACGGGATACTGTGAATGCGATTTTGAAAGGCTTCATTCGTTTCGTCAAAGAATTTTGCTGCTCGTGGATTTCGGGGCTATTCCCGCTTATCACCAACAAAATTCTCGTTTATCCTTCTTGAAATTAGGCCTCACTGACCCTCTCCCGGGTTTTCAAATAAAATTTACTTTACTTACAGCCGTAGTAACCAACGTGGTTTAACCCATTGAATTAGGTCAAACCACGGTTTTGGGTCAAAGGAAATGGTTTGGGTTGAATTTTGGTAGTAACCACGTCCTAGTTTCTAAAGGTTAGGGTTACCTGTAACCCTAACCCTAACCCACCGAAATCGGTGGGTTAGGGTTTGGGTTAGGGTTAAATTTTCATTTTTACGTGCTTAAACAAAATGGCGGGTGGTCTTTTTGAAGATTACGCGGATTTAGAAGAATTAGATGAATTAGAAGAATTAGAAAACATTCGCCGACCAAGAAAGAATCATCCAAATCGTCGCAATGATTTAGAGCTTTTAGATGACTCCATCTGGGCTCGCTCTTGTAAGAGGGGATACTGTACGCGCCCAGTAAGGGGATGACACTGAGCTAAGAGAGAAGAGTATGACGTTATATAATTTTGGAAAATTATAATATGAGGGTAGAAATTGAATAATTTGATTCTGAAATGAAGTCCTGCATTTTTATTAATGTTTTAATTTTGAAGTCAATCCACACAATAAAATAATCAATGAAAAAACTTAATTGTTCGTAATAAATGAAAATTAACTAGTTTTTTTAAAGATGATATTCATGAAAGAAAATATTTAAACTTCTTAAAAAAAAAATTTAACCACATATTAAGGGCTCGGATTTTAGTTCAGTGGATTATTTTTCAAAACAGTAAACATAATACGAGAATCGTTACATCCAATCAAAAAACCACCCTTACATATGAAAGGCTACCGCAATCATAGAATTAACTAAAAAATTTGTAACACTTAAAAGTCTTATGCGACTATGTTATTGGTTTTATACGACTATATTGTATGTTTTATACGACTATATTATATGTTTTATACGACTATATTATACGTTTTATACGACTATATTATACGTTTTATACGACTATATTATACGTTTTATACGACTATATTATACGTTTTATACGACTATATTATACGTTTTATACGACTATATTATACGTTTTATACGACTATATTACACGTTTTATACGACTATATTACATGTTTTATACGACTATATTACATGTTTTATACGACTATATTATATGTTTTATAAGACTATTATACGTTTTATACGACTCTCTTAAAAGTGTTATTTTAAACTCGCAAAAATGGTATGCCTCATCCATAAGGAATTGCACAACACTCATGAAAGAGTGACAATTAACTTTTAGTTCCATATAGGTGTCAAAAAGATGTTAAACTGCATCTTTGATGAGCAATTACTACTCTTATCCCATTGTTCAAATAAGTGTCATTAAATTTTTTCAGGGTAGTAACAACCATCAGTCTGGTCCATTATTGTTTGGAAACGCTCTGTTGCCAGCATTTTCCATTGATCGAAGTAGATAGGTATATTGTTTGCGAGACACGCGAAACCTAAATACCAAAGTTCACTTGACACGTGTTCGCAACCGACATAGTTCGAATTTTCAAGTTTGGCCTTTCAACGAAAAAGATGTGCCACCCTGCTCCAAATTTAACAATGCTCACGTCTTACAAATAGTTTATTTTAATAAATTAGGGTATAGTTTTCATTTCTGATTATGATTTATTCCTTTTGGAAAGTTCTATGAATATAATTAAGATAATCGAAAGTAGAGTGGAACGTAAATGAGTCATTATAGTCATGTTCACAATTGACACTTTGAAACCGTTTTCAGTAGGTTTTGAAAGTTCAAAATTTAAAATCTGGCTGTTAATCATAGAAATCTTTCATGAGACCATGCAATTATTATTTTTAAAGATTATTAGACCCTCTTAAAACCATTGAAAACGGTTTCAAAGTGTTAAGTGTGAACATGGCTTGTGTTTTACATGACACTAAATGTTAATACGCTTATACTATATCAGTGAGGTAGCCTGAGTTGTCCATTAAGAACTATTTTTTCCATTTTTTGGGCAGCCACTTTGAAAGATGTCAGAATGCATAATGTTATAAATAAATAATCGTGTTGTTATTTTTGTTTGATTTATAATTTTATATCAATAAAAGTTTTTAAATAATCACAAATGTCGCTAGTTAGTATATGTAAAATTCTGTCTGGTGCAAGTTTGGTTATGTGAACCCTAATAGTATTAATTCAGGTAATTTTAGGTTAATTTACGTTGTTTGAACTTTAGGTACGGTTAGGTTACGCTTGGTTATTTGAACCCTGGTATTGTTAGCTCAGGTTATGTTTTGAATCCTGATCCCCATTGTTCAGGTAACGTTAAGTAAGGCTTGCTTAAACAAACCCGTTAGTATTAGCAGAAGTCCATTAAATTAGACTAGGAACCCCTGCAACAAAAATCAACTGCGGGGACAGTACTGAATTTTAAATAGCTGGACGGTTTTTTGTTGATTTGTGACCTTAGACCGTACCCTACAGTGCGAAATGTCCGCCCAGATAAGTGTCTTGCTATCCCAGTATCTACGCACGTTTACTACGGTTGATTGCAAAATACACCTAATGGATACGAAATCGGTAAGCGAATGGACAAGAGATTTGCAACCAAACGGTCATATAATTAGCAGGCGGATGAACACGAAATTGGTAGTCTAGAGGGCACGAAATTTGCAATCAAACGGTCAGAAAATCGGCAAGTGGGTGGACGCGAAATCAACCGGTAAACGGTTATGAAATCGCAAGGTGAATAGACGCAAAAACGGCTTGCGGATGGACACCATGATGGCTGGCGAATGGACACCATGATGGCTGGCGAATGGACACCATGATGGCTGGCGAATGGACACGATATCGGCTGGGAAAAGGACACGATATCGGCTGGGAAAAGGACACGATATCGGCTGGGAAAAGGACACGATATCGGCTGGGAAAAGGACTCGATATCGGCTGGCGAATAAACACGACATCGGCTGGCGAATGAACACGATATCGGCTGGCGAATAGACTCGATACCGGCTGGTAAATGGACACGATATAGGCTGGCAAATGGACAGGATATCGGTTGGCAAATGGACAAGATATCGGCTGGCAAATGGACGACATATGGGATTGCGAATGGACACGATACCAGCTGGTAAACGGACAGTTCCAAGCATTTCGATCGAAACCATAATTGGGAGGGCCCATTGGACCGAAATCCCGCAGTTTTGGCGACTTTCGAAAAGTGTTAAATAGCTTCTTAAGACTGCACTTATCGAAGGTGTTCATTGCTATTTAATCTCCAATAATAACAGAGTAGCAAAGAGTTATATTTTCAAACGATTTGAAGGCTTATGTAAATATAAGGGAATGGTGAAATAAGCCATAATCCGTAACACTTTCTTTGATATTATTGTAAAATTATGCTTATAAAAATAAATTTATATTAAAATTTTGGTAAATTAACATTTTAGAGTAAGTTGTTGAAATATAATGGATTTTTAAAGAAAGTTTTGTTTTAAGTTCAAATTTACATCAGCAGAATCGTGGAACTTTAGTGGAGAATAAGTTTCGATATTATTTGGGTTTTCTAAACTTTTAACTCAACCGAAATTCTACACCTTGGGAAGTTCACGAAGAGTGTGGGAGTCGTGAGCACTTGACGAGCATACCGCTATCCGCCCGCTGCTAGTAATCTGTCACCATGGAGTATTATTAAAAGGAAACCACACGATTCCATAAACTTTTATCATTAAAATAAAATAACAGAAGTTTACAATGAAAAATGGAACAAATTGAAAATGTCGAACGTTGACATGATATAGATACAATCCAGATAAATTCCAACAAACTCGACGACGTTGGAACCTCAAAAATAGAGCAGCCGGCAGTTGTTCCATTACAAGTCTAAATTGAGCACGCGCGAAACTTAATATATCGTAACTAGTGGACTGTCTGATTGGAGTACTAAAATAAGGAAGTCTTAGTCTTATTATGGGAAAGCCAGGGGGATGTCTCATTACAAGATTAAACCAAGGAAGTCAGCGACTGATATAATGAATAAAATAAAAACCCATGACACCTACAATATCAAATATCAATACTATATAATGGATATCAGATACTGAAATGTAGCGAAGCCAGCGGACAGTCCGTCGGCTTCTCTATATTAAGTCCCGCATTTTCAGTTTTAGACTGGTTATGAAACAGTCCGCCGGCTTCTCTACATTAAAGGCCTGTCCAGACTGACACATTTTGCAAGTTCGCATCTTCGCTTTGCTTGTTTGCAAGATAGCACTACTGTCCACATTGGGTTTTCGCTACTTTGCGTCCTCACCTCGCGAAAATACAAATTTCTTGCGACTAGGCCAAGAATTTCGCGCCTTCGCGAGAAAAGCACCAATCACAGACGAGAGGAAGGGTGGGGCGATTAGTTTCGTTTTTCTCTTTGGACAACGTCGATGGAGAATGGCAGATGGGGCAATGATTGCTCAAACTTTATTGGCTCTCAGAATTGGTAAAGCAAAATTTTTGCGTGTATCAGAACAGAAGTGCAAATGTTTTTCGTGATCTGTTGCAAAGATGCGAATAGACGAAGGCGCGACTACGCGAACGCGAGTTCAATGTGGACAAAGCTTTAGTCTCGCATTTTCAGTTATAGTCTTGCTATGAGACAGTCCGCCGGCTTCTCGCGTTTTCAGCTTTAGTCTGGTTATGAGAGAGTACACCGGCTTCTCTAGCCTAAATTAAGTCTCGCATTTTCAGTTATAGTCTAGCTACGAGACAGTCCACCGGCTTCTCTATATTAAGTCTCGCATTTTCAGTTTTAGTTTGGTTATGAGAGAGTACACCGGCTTCTCTATATTAAGTCTCGCATTTTCAGTTTTAGTCTGGTTATGAGACAGTCCGCCGGCTTCTATATATTAAGTCTCGCATTTTCAGATATAGTCTAGCTATGAGAAAGTCCGCCGGCTTCCCTATATTAAGTGTCGCATTTTCAGTTTTAGTCTGGTTATGAGAGAGTACACCGGCTTCTCTAGCCTTTATTAAGTCTCGCATTTTCAGTTATAGTCTAGCTACGAGACAGTCCGCCGGCTTCTATATTAAGTCTCGCATTTTCAGTTATAGTCTAGCTATGAGACAGTACGCCGGCTTCTCTATATTAAGTCTCGCATTTTCAGTTTTAGTCTTGTTATGAGACAGTCCGCCGGCTTCTATATATTTAGTCTTGAATTTTTAGTTATAGTATGGTTATGAGACAGTCCACCGTCTTCTCTGTATTGAGTGTGGCGCGTTCAAGCTATACTCTTGTTTTGAGAAACTAGAACTTAAACATGCCAGACTTAGAGAAGCCGGCGGACTGTCTCATAACAAGACTAATACTTGAATGAGAAAGACTTAATATAGAATAGCTTGCGCACTGTCTCAAAACCAGAGTATTACTTGAACGCGCCACACTTAATACAGAGAAACCGGCGGGCTATCTCATAACCAGACTATAACTGAAAATGAGAGACTTAATATAGTCAAGCCGGCGGACTGTCTCCTAACCAGACTAAAACTGAAAATGTGAGACTTTATATAGTCAAGCTGGCGGACTGTCTCATCACCAGACTAAAACTGAAAATCCGAGACTTAATATAGTTAAGCCGGCGGACTATCTCATAACAAGACTAAAACTGAAAATGCGAGACTTAATATAGTTAAGCCGGCGGACTGACTTAATACATTCTAGTGTAAAAAAAAACAGGCTGAATTTAGAGCATTCGGAGTGACTAATAAAATTAGTAATAATAATGGACTGTTTACTTTATTGCTTTTAGGCTTGTGTTTACGTGTATTATCAGTCCCGAGTTTTTAAGACACCTAGCAGACACAAGGACTGTTAAAAGATTGTACTGCGGAGCGCATGTGCTACTGGGGAAGTAACGAAAAGCCGGATTTTGGGACTCCCCTCTCTTGTCTAGCAATACTGAAGAAGGGCGACACATTCGCCACCTCGCGATAATTTTTCTCAGATCTCCAGTTTAGGTGCGACTCGTACGCCAAAATTTGCCCTATTGGGAGAGAAACAGCTATTGGCTGAAAATGAACCCTGGATCTCTACAGTGACCGGAATACTCCCCCTTCCACTGTAAAACCGAGCTCTCTTTAGCATAGAATAAGGAGAAGTGATGGAGGTGTGAATTTTGGAACAGTCAAGGTCATTCAGTTTTTTTTATAATTCTTCAAAAGTCTATTGAAAAAAAAAACAATTTAAGCAAACGTGCCATATAGAGGGATCTACCCCGTTTTCCGGTCCCTTCAGAGATTCAGCCTTCATGGGCTGAAGAAGTACGCCCCCTCACGTGAAGAACGACTTTCGTGAGAAGAGCTCGAGATTTCTAACAGTGATAAGAAAGGGGAAAAAACTAACCCCCTATCCATTGAGTTAAAGGGCGTTTTTACCCCAGCAGAGACGTACGTTATACCAGCATAATTGTAATTGTTTACGTCTTAGATCAAGTTATGTTTTATATCTTGAACCGCAGGTTTGGTTTGGTTTTTTATATGAACCTAAATAGTTGAAATCAGTTAGGTTTGGTTATTTCAACCCCAATTTATTTTACTTGCGAACCAATTGAATTTGGTCAGGTAAGCTTACGTTAGGTTTGGTTTGGATATTTAAACCTTAAAAGTATTAGAATAGTAACAAGACGACCCAAGGGCTCGTATTAGAAGCCACATCGTACCATACTTAACAGGAGTACAGAAAATTTGAGTGAATAGCCCCTCAATGCACTACTGTTTTAAAATTATTACTGAATTTTTTTACTTCAGTTTTAATTCTACAGGGCCGCTAGGCCCTTGTAGGTATGATTTGACATTCTACAGGGCCGGTAGGCCCTTGTAGATAAGACTTGACACCCTTCCGTATTGTTAAAGGAAAATTCACAGTTTTTAGGGTTAGCGTCCCATAGAAAAAGCATTAAAAAATTTTCGGTTTTTTAAGGCAATATTCACTGGCCATACGGAAAAACTATAGCGAAGTTAGTTTTCGGAATATTTCTAAATTAACAAGCATTTCTTAAATGAGAAACTTACCTGTTTCGATTTTTAATTAATTTAGTACGACATCACCCGTTGGCAGTATTGGGGGTTGAACATAAAGGAAGCTGCTGGTCTGCACTGTATATGTATACAGTGTACGAAACAAATATTTTTCTTCCATACTTGAAATACCGTCGTTTTTAAGCTTCTTTCATAAATAAAGTGCAACATTATATGCTTATCGAAATCAATGTTATTGGATATAAGTTAAATGTAATTAACGATACTGAAGTACTTCTTTAAGCAATTAGAAATAGATCAACCCCAAATGTATGACGGTAAAGCAAACATAATTATTCAAAATTTAATTACATTAAGACTGAAGTAACAGATATTATGAAAAAACCTCTTGGTTTGGACCAAGGCCGAAAAAACAAACGATATGTGTGAGGTTTATCAATTGGCTGAAGTTTCAGATATTGAATTTTTTTTAAGTTATTTTTATCCATTTAATCCTTAATCAATATTAAATTCAATCAACTGATTTTACTGTTAATCGATCCATTCCCTCTAAATTAATTGAAAAAATTACATATCTACGCTTTTTCAAGAACAATTACATTTTCCGAAAACATTTTATCATGAAATTAGTTATTTTGAAGGGATTTCCTATAAGCACCTTGACGGACATAGTTTTAATTGTTGCTGGCTTGACAAATTTTCAAGTTTGCATCAAAAAAAAATTAAATCGGTAAGTTGCTATGAAGACTGAGGTTAAAAAAATATGATAATTGAAATTTATTTTGTTCAGACTAGTTAATAAACGAATGCCGTATACTTAAGACAAAGCAACATCGTTTATCCTGTGTGGTTTTTGTTAGTAGGTAGCACTGGAAAAATATGATATCGATATAAATATAACCAAAGGTATAGGTAAAGATTACATAAAAAGAAATACGTTTCAGTACCAATGGCTTGTTTTATTCATTTCCATTCATTACCAGTTAAACGAAGAAGGTCACATTTAACTTAACCCCCCCACCCAAGAAAGTCTAAAGTACGAAGAGGGAAATTGCAGTGCAACCTTTCTTTCATAGTCGCGACATTAGAAATGTAGCATTTCGATATACGAAATTAAATGTATGAATTCGTGCAACACCCTGGTTTGGAATCGACTTTTAAAAATTTACATTTTCCGCTTGGTCTTTTTAGACACAATATTTCAAATATTCAATATTGATCTCCCAACACGTACTCCCTTCAAAATAATTAATTTCATGATAAAATGTTTTCGGAAAATGTAATTGTTCTTAAAAAAGCGTAGATATGTAATTTAGAGGGAATGGATCGATTAACAGTAAAATCAGTTGATTGAATTTAATATTGATTAAGGATTAAATGGATAAAAATAACTAAAAAATTGCAATATCTGAAACTTCAGCCAATTGATAAACCTCACACATATCGTTTGTTTTTCGGCCTTGGTCCAAACCAAGACGTTTTTATATAATACTAGAGTGGTGCGATCCAGAACCTTTTGTTAAGCCTATACAGTAGATTTAGCCGCGAGATTTAACTTTGTTCCAACACCCCTCTCAAAGTTATAGAATATTACAGCACTTGTACTATTTTAGTCGCAGGGACGATGATAGTTCTTTTTATTTTACTCGCACTAACAGCTTCATAAGTAAGTCTGCGAGAATTACGTCAGTTGGCCAATACTCGAAACTTAAAACATTTCTCAAGTCCTTTACAAAATGGTGCCTCGTGTCAATGTGTTTCGTTTGTCCACCATTTTCAAGCAACTTTGGTTGTCCTCGAATATTTTAGTTCACTATAGTTAGCTTCGCAGCGACAAGTTTATAATACCCATAACCAAGAAATTATTCATTTACACGAATATATATGTCAGTTTCCCTCAAACGTGGGAGTTCCTTGTAACCTTTCAAAACTCTCGATCGGTTTTCTTTAAAGTTAGTGTTAATAAGTCTAGTGCTGTCGGACTTGTTGTAAAGGTCTTGGCCCAGCATCATATCAAGAGCTTCAAAAATTCCTATTTGCTTGCACGTCAAAGATTTCAATCTATAGGCAAATAATTTTTTGGACAAACTTTCGTTGCCTAAGTCGGCAAAGGTTTGGTCCATGTCAGCCCGGTCTCCCTTTGTCACGTAAGCCGTAACATAGTTTGCCACTATTTCCGATTTGTCAGCGAAAAATTGCAAATCCATGTTGGCTTTGGAAGCCAATAGTAGCGAGGGATTATAATCATTTATTAAATCTTCGTGCTGTTTTCTCGGCAAGTCGTACAACCGTTTTTGCACCTTTTTCATCTCACGGTGACGAGTAACTGATCTAACGGAATTCATAGTCGCTACGTTTGTTACGTTACGAGGGAAACCGTAACGACACACTCTCGATCCTTTTTTAGAATTTTTCACCTTCTTGTAACAACTAGAGGTGCATTTGTGAAATTGAAATTTTTTTACCAGCCGGTGCAATTCTGGACTTGCCGATGCGCTTGGCATCGAACACGTGACGTGTTTTTGCACGTAATCCAAAATAGCCTCGGGCGAAGAAGTTCCAATCTTTGGAGCGTCCTTGGCCCACAAAAGCATATGGTAGTGAGGTAAACCCCGAGATTGGTATTCAACCCTCCAAAAATGATGTTCTATCATGCCAAGAACTGGATTTTGCTTACACAAGACAAAGTTGTTTAACAGCGACCGCACTTTGTTGTGAAAGTGCAAATTGACGCTAAGTGGGTCTAAATTCAACAATTCTGCCACCGTCATCGACTCTACTCCTGGAACGTCTGAATTCACTTTTCTCAAGTGATCATGCAGTTCCATATCATCGTACTCGGCCGAAATAAAAGTTAGAAGCCTGGTGGGAGGACCAAATTCCCGTATCATCGCCAAAACGCACCTAAGGACCTTGTACCAGTAGTCCTTCGTTCCTCGAATATGACCCAAGAAAGTAGCTAAATTACTCTCAAGTTCTTTATCGCCAGATTCAACTCGATTGAGCAAATTTTCAACCGCAATTGGCATGGGTTTTTAACACGAAGAACGTAGTTCAAACTGCTAGAAATCGCTTTTATTTCGCATTCTTGACTGCTGTTTAAGATTACTGAAAAAATCTGATTTAAGAGCGGTAGAAAAACTGGTAAACAGTGCCGTTTTTGATAACGAGGCCTATATGATTTTAAGAGCTGGTTGGATAATGAATAATTCCGAGACGAGAGAAGCAGACTTGCTTCTATGTCGTTACTGCGCCACGGATTTGGGAAAGGGTAAAGTTCCCATTAGATGTTTTCTGAACAACTTGGCGGTTGACAATCCTCCGCCAGATGTCACCTCTTTAAACATGTTTGAGAAAGTTTTATTTCAGCTTGTGAAGCCGTTCCACACTGTGGTGCGGTTAGGCACCAAAACCAATTCCAACATGCAGTTTGGTACGGTTAAAGCTTTAAAGGGAAGAGTAATTTATCTTCCAATACCCGTGGAGAAAAATTTGAAGATGATTCCTAAGACGTTGCCCACAAATCACAAACTGCATATCTTGGTGAATGGCGTTCCCACTGCGGACAAAAAAGTTTGGCAGCAGGTTGTTTGCCTCGAAAAAGTGTTGAAAGCATTCAGTGTGCTAAAAAAATTAATCCTTTTTACAAAGGCATTGATATTTCGGCAATGAATCTGGATTATATTTGTGGGACGCAAAAATGTTGATGGCGGAGAAAATTCATTGACTCCCGATGAATTACTGACAGATCCACTAGCGCTGATCAACGATGGCTGTGATGCGGTGCCACCTGCTCCCGCTGCGCTTCCAATGGAAGCGTTGAATAGCAGTCACGACATCCATCTGGCCAAAACGCTTCAAATATGGGCGTGCAGGGTGAAAATCACTTGAACCTTGCAGCAGACGACGCCACCGCAATTTTAACGCAGCCCGATGCTTTGTTACGAAAACTTTCCGAATACGAAGCCAATGATCTGTACGATCACTACTCTATTCATCCGGTGAACGTCCAACCACCGAAGGATTTATTGGTTGGTTACCAAATGAAGGGCGTCGAAGCCGAGCCGGTCAGCACTTGGGACAAAAAACTGGAATACGTGAGCTTCGTTCATTTGTTCCCTCGGGGTCGCTTTGGCAAGCACGATAATAGACCATTTGGGAAAATAACGGAAACCGAGTATCGTTTATCCCGTCTTTTGAACAAAAGTCCAATTTTTAGACGAGATTACGCCTATTTGTTCCATTCTTATCAAGAATGCGAAATGAAAGCGATTTCTAGCAGTTTGAACTACGTTCTTCGTGTTAAAAACCCATGCCAATTGGGATTGAAAATTTGCTCAATCGAGTTGAATCTGGCGATAAAGAACTTGAGAGTAATTTAGCTACTTTCTTGGGTCATATTCGAGGAACGAAGGACTACTGGTACAAGGTCCTTAGGTGCGTTTTGGCGATGATACGGGAATTTGGTCCTCCCACCTGGATTCTAACTTTTAATCCGGCCGAGTACGATGATATGAAACTGCACGATCACTTGAGAAAAGTGAATTCAGACGTTCCAGGAGTAGAGTCGATGACGGTGGCAGAATTGTTGAATTTAGACCCACATAGCGTCAATTTGCACTTTCACAACAAAGTGCGGTCGCTGTTAAACAACATTGTCTTGTGTAAGCAAAATCCAGTTCTTGGCATGATAGAACATCATTTTTGGAGGGTTGAATACCAATCTCGGGGTTTACCTCACTACCATATGCTTTTGTGGGCCAAGGACGCTCCAAAGATTGGAACTTCTTCGACCGAGACTATTTTGGATTACGTGCAAAAACACGTCACGTGTTCGATGCCAAGAGCATCGGTAAGTCCGGAACTGCAACGGCTGGTAAAAAAATTCCAAACTAACAAATGCACCTCCAGTTGTTAAAAGAAGGTGAAAAATTCTAAAAAAGGATTGAAAGTGTGTCGTTACGGTTTCCCTCGAAACGAAACAAACATTGGCACTATGTATTCTGTTAGATCAGCTACTCGTCACCGTAAAATGAAAAAGGTGCAGAAACGACTGTACGACTTGCCGAGAAAACAGCACGAAGTTTTAATCAATGATTACAATCCCACGCTACTTTTGGCTTCCAAAGCCAACATGGATTTGCAATTTGTCGCTGACAAATCGGAAATCGTGGCAAACTATGTCACGGCTTTCGTGACAAAGGGAGACCGGGCTGACATGGACCAAACTTTTGCCGACTTAGGCAACGAAAGTTTGTCCAAAAAATTATTTGCCCATAGATTGAAATCTTTGACGTGCAAGCAAATAGGAATTTATGAAGCTCTCTATATGATGCTGGGCCAAGACCTTTACAACAAGTCTGACAGCACTTAATTTATAAACACTAACTTGAAAGAAAACCGATCGAGAATTTTGAAAGGTTACAAGGAATTCGCTCGTTTGAGGGAAACAGACCCCGAAAGCAAGGACACTTGCCAAAAAGGGTTCGTCGACGACAAGTATCCGAATCGTCCCGACAGCTTGGAAAATCTTAGTTTGCGGGAATTTGGTCAGTTTTACGATTATGCATCGGAGGAAGTGATCTTTGGAAGTTTTTTAAATACGATGAACTAACGCAAAATGTTAGACAAGCCAATGATCAAAGTTACAGCGACATTTTAAGCAGAGTTAGAATTGGAAATATTTCTAGAGCTGATGTTGCAACCTTAGAAAGTAGATTGGTTGCTCGAGGAGAAAACATGGAAGTGGCTATGGACCTTTTCATTAAGCTGTCCAATGAAGGGTTTCACCCGATTTGTTTGATGTCTAAATTAGCCATGTGCGAAAAATTCAACTGTGAAATGCTGCGAAAAAAACGGCGTGAAAGTTGAAGTCATTCCTTGCCAGGATAGACTCGCTGACTATGGCAAAAAAATGAATAAAAACATTTTGAGGAGACTTCAAAGTCTAGAAAACGAACCGTCCAAAACGGGCGGTTTGGAGAGCGAGTTAATTCTTTGCGTTGACTGCCGAATAATGGTCAGAAGGAATATCAGTTTTGAAAAAGGCGTTGTAAATGGTACGATGGGTTTCGTAACTGGATTCAAGAAGGACGAACAAGGAAACGTTGTTGGTATTTTTCTCAGAGTAGATCGCGAACCGAATAACGACAACGACAACGCTAACACTGACTTTTTAGTTGAGAAAATTTCCGTCAAATTTTTGCTCATGACAAACATTTACGTTAAGCGGTCCCAGTTTCCCGTCATCCTGGCATACGCAATTACGATACACAAAAGCCAAGGCATGAGTCTAAAATGCGCCATTATGGATTTGGGTCCGAATTTATTCGGAACGGGCATGGCGTACGTCGCTTTATCGAGAGTGACGTCCTTAGCCGGACTCCATCTATTTCAGTTCGATCCGACTAAAATTAAGGCGGATGGACGAGCCATTATGGAGTATAACAGGCTTCGCAAAAAATATAGGCCAGATCTGCCTCTTTTGGAAATAACGGAGTCGAAAGAAAGTAGAGGTGGGAAAAGAAGTGCGCCTACACTATCTAAAAGCCTTTTAGAAGGCGAGGAAGTGAGATGTGAAGAAACACCGAAGAAGAAAAGGAAAGCCCAACAGAGTTTGGATAGTTTTCCCTTGAAAGGTTTAGCTAACGATGATCAAGTAACGTGCTATTCTAATAGCGTTTTGCAACTACTCTTATTAGTGCCGGAATTAAGAGAATTGGTTAAGTCTTACAATGGATCATTCGTTGAAAAACCAGTTTTACGTTGCCTCCATAACACGATAAACGACATCGAGAGTTCTCAAGGAAGTTTCAGTCGAAAAGGGTTGGAACTGAGAATGGCTGTTGGAAATCATTTTACGCAAAACTATCAACAAGACGCCAGTGAGTTTTTGATGGTGCTCTAGAGAAATGGAAGCCAAATACTCTAAGGCTCTAAAAGATCTTTTTTGGTCAAAGTCGCGAAACTTTACCAAATGCCCCAAATGTCAAGTTGAACAAAATTCGGAGAATATTGTTGAAAGCAACATTTTCAATCTTCCACTAGAAAACCTAGATAAAATTGATTGAAAATCTTTAGAAAAAAGGATGAGATTAACAGAGGTGCCATGCGTATTTTGTAACAACCCAAAAATACAAGAGCGTGATGTATTGATATCCAGCGGGAAGTACGTATTTTTGTGTCTTCTCCGTGGCGATTACAAAGATGGTCGTCCAGTTAAGATTTCGACCAAAATATCAAGTTTCGAAAATCAAAATGTCACTTTGAGCAAGATGCTTTTTAAAACTAAAGGGGTGATTATTCATAAAGGTCAATCGTTGGCCGAGGGACATTATGTGAACTTTGTGAGAAAAGACAACGGTTGGTACGAGGTCAGTGATGCAGTGATCAGAAAAAGGGAGAGATTCGTCAGTAACTTGACTGACGTCACTGTTCTGCTCTTGGAAAGAGTCCAGACACATTAAAGGATCTAACGTGATTGAAGAATCCATATCAAATTTACCCCGGGTAAAGCTTAAAATTTCAATATTCGTACCAGAAAGGAGCATCATATCTGTCAAAGATATACAAATAGTTTCATATTCCCTTTAAAGTATTTTATGACTGGGTTAGATTGTTAATCCTAGAGCAAGTTAAAGGTTAACGATGGTTTTGGAGTAATTTTGATGTTGCCTACTATAATCACCGTGAAAGGGAGAGGAGGGAGGATTGTAGGGCCATGCTATTGTTACGAAAAAAGGCGATGGTTCTTGATTAATTTTAGAATTTTCTAGTGAAGGGTTTTTAGTACTCTGTATTATTCTTGCCCCAATGGTGTTTTATGTAAAAAACACGCTAAAAAACGTAACCCCTGTTGGTAATGCTATGTGATTAAATATAATTCTTTAATAAGCTGGTGAAACCATTAAGACAAACTCGTACTATTGGTTAACATTGAACAGATATTTTGAACTGAGATTTAGACACTCGTATCCAAATTTTAAATAAATACTGATTAAATTTAATATATTCGAAGAGTTTTCTAAATATCAGTTTCGCACTTCCAATTTTGTTTCTGTTTTAAGCACGCTTATATTATTTTTTTAAAATTAAGACGCCCATAACTTTTTTACATTAACAATTTAAAACCATTCAAAAACATTAAATTAAATTAATCTAATCTAATATTATCCTGTTACAATATCAAAGATTAGCAAAGATTTTATGTTTAAATATTATCTATTAATATAAGCTTTTCTTTCTATAACTTATCAATAATGTTTACCCGTCCCATTCCGTTGCCACTTACAAAAATTGATTTTTAAACTATTTATTAGTTAAGCTTAAAAAAAGCCATATGAACTTATTAATTTGTCCTATAACTAATATCCTACTATTGTTGTATAATTTGTTTTTATAAAGTGTGAAAATTATTTCCCAAATTGTGGTTACCAATATATATAGACATTACCCTTGTAATTAAAACAACTAAACCATTTTTCCAATTAATATTCCAGTAAGTTTTGCATAATCTCTTTGTGTTTCTCACCAGCTGGGGTAGTCTGCGTGGCAGGTTGCATTGCGTAAATCCAACAGGGGTACAATTTGCAAAGCGTTCTGGAATATTTTTTTCCCAAAAATTAAAAAATTTTTCATTGTCCCTTTGGTAACCCACGCGCAAAACAATAATTGCCATGTTCTAGCAGCAATGTTTACAAACTTAAAGTTAAGAGTTGCGTGACAAAATTTTAGAAATAGACCCTCAAAATCTTATATTTAAATGAACATATAATTGCCAGTAAATTGTAAAGTTTTCTTTCAACCCCCGCCCCTTTACATAACTAATATAACGAAGATTAAAATTATTTCGACATAAATACTACAAGCAGTGCATATTTTCAAGTTTGAAACATACAATTTAAAGACAAATTTCGTGCAACTACATGCGTATCGTATCAACACGTGCCAACTGCTAAGCTTCAACAGAAAGATTATTCATCATAGCTACTATTACCAGTATTATAAAAATAAAAGATTAAAACTACACATCTCAAAAATATGATGATCATCATCATTATAAAAAAAACCACAACAAGACTTCGATAGACAAATCAAAAAGTATATTCAACTTCTCCACCGAAATAACAGACACTTTAGACTGGCATGTTCAAAGAGTGAGAGCGTCTTTGGATTGAGACCAGCAAAGATATTCAAAGAAATAACCTTTCTATTGGTTTGAGTCAGTGTCTAAAGAACATCAAGCCGTATCAAGGCCAAATAATACATGTCAACTCTTTGGTTTCCCTATATAATTACGTTACGGCTTGGCAAGCCGTGCCTACAAGTTCATCAACACAATAGAAGTTCATAACAGCTATGGATTCGCAAAGAAACCTTTTTCGGGCAAACGTTGCCTCAACGTTGTTAAAATTTAGAACAGCAATGGTTTGTTACTAAAATTATGTACTTGACTATGTTGGGAGTTGGGCGCACTCCTGTAAGTAAAGGTTGTGGGCGACAAAGTTTTGAGGGAATAAGGGACTTGTCAGCATGCCTACCCTACAGGAACTGACTACCCCGCGTCCGCGTGTGGTGAAATACCCTAAATCCCCCCTCCTTCACCACCCGATTAAACCTCAAGTACTTCACTCGTCACTCTAAAATACCAACTGATTAACCTTGGACTTCAATTTTCATCAAAAAGCCTTAAAGGTAATATACCATGATGGTATATTACATTGTTTAACGGACGTTTGCCAAACAAAACAAGGTCGAGAGAACCAGTAAAAAATGCTGCCAATTAATGACGTTAAGCAGTAATGCCATCTGAGTTCAATAGTAATAAATATAGAAAAAAAACTAAAATCAACTGGATTGGAGATGTCACTGACGAAATACAAGGCACCTCAATAACTCTCTGAACTAAACTGCAGATTCTACAATAGCAAATCACTACCCTTTTAAAAAGCATCTTTAAGTAAATTAGGAGTAATTTAACAAACTCCAATTCCCTTTTTTTATACCTTAAAAAATATAATATTAAAACACATGCTTACTATTTTTCTGGCAATTATATAGTCTCAATTTGACAATCCTAGGATTAAATGTGTGTAAATATTTTTTCATCATTGAATTGTTCACTTGAGAGATTAACAAAATTATTTTAGGCATTCATACGATGATGTTGAACTCTCACTTTTTACCTCTCCGAGTGCCCTATGTCACGGAGAGGCTCTAATTTCGACGTGTCTGTGTGTCTGTCTGTCTGTCCGTTGTTACACCCACGTGACCACGTTCGCAGTTTCCAAATCCGAGCAAAGGTGTATTCAATTTCCAGACCGCATTTACAGTCCCGGAAATTGTATTCCACTTACAGGCTATTACTCCATTGCCTGTCTAACAACTCTGTTCATTTGTCCACCCCACATGGACACCAGTCTGAACTTACTGGCTTCTAAACACCACCATCTTCTAGTCTTTCGCCCATTCCACATGGACACCAGTCTGTACTTACTGGCTTCTAAACACCACCACCTTCTCGTCTTTGTCCATTCCACATGGACACCAGTCTGTACACCTGGCTTCTAACACCACCATCTTCTGGTCTTTGTTTTTGTCCATCCCACATGGACACCAGTCTGTACACCTGGCTTCTAACACCACCATCTTCTGGTCTTTGTTTTTGTCCATCCCACATGGACACCAGTCTGTACACCTAGCTTCTAACACCACCATCTTCTGGTCTTTGTTTATGTCCATCCCACATGGACACCAGTCTGTACACCAGGCTTCTAACACCACCATCATCCTTAAGGTTAAGACGTACGCGGCGATCGGCTAGGGTTACGAGAAACGTCTAGCCTTCCAATGGAGGGGTCTTCCTCCAAGGTTCACGCAATTGCGATGTTCTTATCTACAGCTGCGATTCGAATCGTTTATATACTACCTATTTGAGTAAGGCGAAGCAACAGGCGTATGCTTCATTTTAAACGTCAATATTAGTCAAGTCTTTCAAGAATGTTTAATTGTTCTTTTTTAAAACGATGTAACGCTCACTAAAGCGAACAACTAACGAAGAAAATATTAAATATTAATTATATTTATTTTAATATTTAAGATAATCTCTTTTCTCAATTCAAAATTAATACGGAAAGAGTTAAAAAGCAGTCTATTTTTTGTCTGTGTGTGTCTATCCGTTGTCACACTAGTGCGCCGAGTTAGCAGTTCGCTTTGTTTTGATGTGTTGAGAAATCCTACAGAACCTTAATATTCACTTTTTCCATAATATAAGTGAATATGTGGAAATCTTTTTCGTAATTACGATGCATTTAGTACTTTTGTAGCTTTAAAGCTCTGTTTCATTTTGATATTCCAAGGATGTTTTTTAATATTATTATTTGAAATGGCTGTTTATATGTTACTTAAGCTATACTACATCTGTATATAGAATAATCCTTGGTTTAGTTATTTCAAGAAGAAATCTAAGGCCTGGATTCTGTCGGGTAAATCAAGTTTGATCCGCAATAGGCTTAGTGAACCAAAGAGTAAATAATTGAGATCTGAGGTGGAGTAAACTTTGGGTTTTGATTATCGTGTCTGTAATGAAGGGACATTAACGGTTCAGAGTGAGCCGAAAGTTAAATACACGTTTAAATAATCAGATTTAGATTTTATAATAGAAGAAAGCATCATGGTAGCAATTAGATCAGTGAAAGGGCTAATCGTTATCGGGTTAGTGGTATGCATCAGAGAATAAAATTTAACATAGAACTTTATATTCTTTGTAAATAATTATTTGAAACCTTGGATTAGCGGATGATTATATATTTTCACAATGTAGAGAAAACTATTCAATGACTTAAGCCTCGTTAGACAAAACCAAGCGAAAAAATGTTGGTCTAGTATTTCTATATTGAGTAGAGGTCGGAATCGGATATCCATTATCGTTTGTTATTCACGTTTATGATGACAAATTATTCGCGGTTAATTTACCCAGATATAAAATATAGTAGCTTCTATTTTATAGGTTCGCCTATGCGGTTGTAGGTTGAAAAATGTACTGTTTGCAAGCCCATATCTATCAAATGTATCCATTCGGATAAACGTTGAGTAAGTTACATTACGTATAGATAAGCTTACATATTACGTAATAGGGTAATTTTTCTTAACTAAACATCAAAACTATTTAATGAATAGCATTCGTATAAACTAAAACACTGCAAAGCATTAATATAATTGAGATAAGTCTGTTTGCCTATTAAAAAATTATAAACCTGGTTTCAACATCTTATTCTAAAATAAGTATACAGTACAGTCATAACTTTATGATATTTGAACTTTGTGTCCTTGTTCATGGTTAGAATCTGAAGTTATAAAGGACTATTCTCAATTACAGACGTACTTATAAGTCATCTTAAGATACTTGTACATGTCCCTCGAAGTCACAATTGTGCAAAAAATGCCTCGTTAGTTACTTTTCTGGTTGCTCTTCATTGCAAATTAGCAATGTAATTGCGCAAACATCCAGTGAATTTATACATATTTATTTCGAAAAAAAATTGTTGGTTGTTCACATTAGTAATGTATTAATAAAAATACTCCGTTTTCACCACTATTATATACAAGTGAAATATTAAATTTTGTCTGGTGTCATAGTAAAACGCTTCTCCGGAATTCGATAAGTGTCACCAGAAAAATGTCCCTCAAAAGCAACTGAAGCACTGAGCCTTTGATTATCCGTCGAGATCTATTGGATGAACGCTGTTCAGGCCGTCAATGCCAGCGAAAGCTCCGTGAATATCCATTGTCGACTCTTCACTGCAATTATAGTATTCGTTAAAATCGTTCAGAGAATGAAATTTTGAATTTCTTAACTTAAGAGACAGTTGGCCAGCCTAATATCCCATTTGCTGAGCGCAATAATGTTTCTAGTCCGAGACCCACAGGGACCATTAGCGAACTGTTTCGTCTGTCTCTGGCCCTCCATATTATGCCAGAGCTGATTCTTAATGACGGTCAACCTGTCATGCAGACCCCGTCTAGCGTACCCGTACGGGATGTGGACGAACTGCGCCTGTCCTAAGAACTTGGCCTACGCCCCCCCCCCTTTTAGCAAACCTATCGGCTTGCTCATGGCCAACCGCTGTGACGGGCACCCAGTACAGCTGAGCCCTGTTGCGGTCTGCCAGTCGCGCAAGCAGATCAAGGCAACTGCAAACCAGTTGAGAAGTGATCTGACACTGGTTCAGCGCTTCCAAGGCGGCCTGACTGTCAACATAAATTCTTACAGTCCGTCCTGTATAACCTTTATTGACGCAATAGTCCGCGCAATAACAGATCATGGGAATCTCCGCCTGAAACACACTTGCATAGGTGCCCAGACTCTCAGAAAAACCGACCTTTGTGGTTTGGCAGTAGTAACCGGCACCAGCGCCGGAATCAGTCTTAGAACCCGTTACCAAGCGGCAGCAGGTTAGTCCTCTCGGCCCGACTGCGAAAGTGGGTGCTTAATGGTTTTGTAAAATCAAAACTGGTAACGGTTTTGTCAGAGCGCATCGTCAGTGACGGCTCAAGTGCGGCATGCTCCCAAAAGAGCTTGGTATGGCTGTGATCTCAAAGTCTGTGTACCCAACAGCCATTATTGTAGAGCCTGTAGGCCCCCATGACGGCCTCCTCCTCAACGAAGAGATGAAGAGGAAGCTTTTCAAGGAGTATCTCCAGGGTCGATCTGATGGCCCCCGTCGGCATCATTTAAAACGTGGATAACAAATATAATAAAAAGAGACTGAGTAGATAATGCCTCTATTTGTAATCTTTAAGTATTTTAATCCCAGCACTAGCTCAACTTTTTAAACTAAAGACGGCAACATAGAATAACTTGAATAACCGAACTTTAAGAGGATATGTTCTTCTGCAATCGATTCGCGGATATAAGGTTAGTCTCTTAATATGCTAGGTAGATGGGGGTACAGCAACCGACAGAGAATATGATATGCTACATTGGTAAATCAAAGATACAAAGGAACTTAAAGCTCAACTCATGTGCACGTCACTATAGTCAAATGTCAAAAAACCAGTTCTATTGGTACAGAGTGGACACCCAGAAGATAATAGTTGCATTTCACTTTAGCTACAGTATTGCCAATGCTTGACTCCAAGTTTGAAATCACAATGTCTTCAGGATCACACTCTTCTTCAATATTGCTTCAATATTGCAAGAAGGCTGGCATTTAGGGTGGTCATGTGAGCAAGGCAACTAATTCAATTTCCAGTCCTGAATCTAAGTCCTAATTGTGGCCTTCTCTGGTCAAGCTTCTTCTTAAACCTTTTGTTATCAGAGGCATTGTCCACTGTAATTGCTAACACTTGTAAAACATACTATTACTGAAGTGTGAACAAAGAGTGTTGAATAGTCTAGTTTCTAATGAATGGGACCTATACATGTTGTTTCTGATTAGTCTGCTATAAATTAAAGGACATTTTTCTGGATAAAACTAAGTGGAAAGTTTCAAAAATATGGGGTCTACACTATTTAGTTACGGATATATGGGCTCCCAAACGATGACCCATAAAATAAGGAAAAAGTCCCACACGTGAACCAAGACATCATCCTCGCCTTCTGATTTAGAAGAAATACAGCACTTCGATATTACCTTTTGCGCTACAGCGGGCCACTGCAAACTAGTCTTTGTTATAACCGCGCCTTTGTTAGTAGTTAAAAAGAGCAGCGTCACGTTTTTCCCCTCTCGCTACAATGCTATTGAACCTTTATCTTGTATAAATAGATGGATTGCAGTGTGCTTAAGTAGGTAAAATTAAGCTAAATGAAAGTGTTGCAGTGTTTTAACATCTTCCAAAGACTTCCATCTCTTCTGAACAAGATGGGCAGGCTAGTACGTATTATTGCAAGTTTGAAACTTTTTCTTGTTTTAGGGACCTATGTTTGGGTGCCCGTATATTTGTTATTAAATATTGTAGACGCCAGGTTCTAGGACATTTTGATCTCAGTTTGACCGAACCCAGTAGAAAACTAGTCGGGCCGACACCAAACCTGATCAATCGGCCCGAATGACTTATCGCGCTGTCGGTCTACAATACTTCATGTTCCTGCCATTTAGTAGGCAAGGTGCATTCCACGTCGTGTTTTGAGACGTGTATCCGACTTAAGGTGGTTTGAAGACGTTTACCGACAATTAACCGATTCGGACAACTAACCGACTACAAAACGGATAGAAAATGCTACTAGGGAAAGAACACACCTTAAAATTAGCTCAAGAAGCATGATCAAGAGATATGAGATCCTGATAAACAGCGACATTGAAGGCGCTTTTGTAGAAACGCGGTTAGGTACAGTCCCGGACAAAAGTTTCTGGACACTTTCTTTTGGCTGCCATTTTGTTCCTATTTGAGCTAGAGTAACAAAATATTACTTTCTAGATAGGTAGCCTTCTCAAAATTATTTTAAAATTAAAAATGACACGGTGGCACTGATAGGGCGTAAGCCATAGCGCAATAGTAAAGCCCCCCGATAATGACGTCACGAAATAATGCTTCAAAAGGATCAGCAATCATGTAGAATCCAAAACTGTTTTCAAATTTTCAATCGGTTCAGACAATCAAAAGTTATAACAAAAAACGTGACCTTAAAAACATTGGCAAATAAGCCTAACGAATATTTATTTCATCTATATCAACTTAGCTCAGTAGTAAAACATTACGATCAGAAAAACAGGATGTTCAAGCCATAGCATAGTTTTACTCTGAAATTATAGAAATGAGGTTTTAAGAATTACGTTCAGTAATGTGGCGATTTATTAGTTAATTGCCAGTAGGGTCTCGATTTTAAAAGGATAATAGGGTTCCAACTTAAAAATAAAATTTTTGGAAGGCGCTTTGGAAAGTAGAAATTTTGGATTTGTGTGCAGGGTAGTGTTAAGTCTGTGAATTTGGAATAATAAGCAAGTTGTGATTGCTAAAGTGGAAGGATTTGCGACATTAAAAATTTTGCAAATATTAGATAATGCGCGAAGTTTGCGTTTTGGGTTGAATTCTTTCTGAAGTAAAGTTTTAAGCTCTTTAAGAAAAAATATTTTGTGTAGCTTCCGGGTGGGTGGGTTTTCGATGATTAATGTTTTTGTGTCTTTTCGGTAAATAATGTTTAGGTGTCTTTTCGGTATAAAAATGTTTGGTTGGATTTTGTTAGGAAATGTTTTGAGTGCTTGGAGAATAAATATCGTGTCAGAACTCCAGTTTGCAGAATAGGTGACGTGTCTACCATGGAAATGTAGCGGAGAATCGGGAATGAAGATTCACGATGACATGAATTAGAGAAGAATGTAACAACGACAAATTCTTGAAGAAGGATGCCAATATTAATCCTCATTGTGAAATGGATGGTAATCTCCGAAGATAATGGTTCGAATTATTATATTATTTAAATTAAAAAGACTCACTTGTCCTAATGACATGAAAATATTTATATTCGAATATTTCTCCTTTTGTCTGGAAGTTTAATTTTTCCACCACTTTTGAAATTAGACAACTATCTCTTTAAATTTTAGAATGCCATATAATTTTTGTTAAATCTAAGGTTAATTATAGAACGTTGTATTTAAAAAAGTAGTTTTCAAATAATGAATGAAATGGATTTTTAATGTGTGTATAAATGGATTTTTAATTTGTATATAAAAACTATATAAGTAGTTCACTGGAAATTACACAGTCATCAACATCATAATAATAGGGGCTGGGCTCCATGAAACGAGAAATAAATACCTTTTGTATTTTATTTCCGAGTAGGTAGGCTGCCTTGTTTTTTAAGCTTGCAGCATGGCAATCACTTAATTCATCAGCCACGCCAAAGTGTATAATCACGGTAAACAAGTGCCTGCCTACGTTGGAGATGATGTTACGATTTACGTTTATTCACTAATGAAAATATTCAGGAATTTTTTCATGAATGTTTGCAAAAATTTAATCATGAATATTTTTGAAAATTTGATCATGAACATTTATAAGAATCTCATCATGAATATTTTCAAGAATTTAATCATGAAAATTTAGAAAAATTAATCATGAATATGTAGAAAAATCCATCTTGAATATTTGAAAAAAAAATTCTCCATGAATATATAGATAAAAAATGCATCATGAATATTTTCAAATTATAACGAATGGTTTTATAAATGATAAGCCTAAAAGTGTCTGACCTTTCCTAGACCAGAGCTGTGCTAATTACCTGACAACTAATTGAATTAGAATTAGCAATTAGGGAAATATTTATGAACTAATTAATTAGCCAATTAGCAATTAGGGAAATATTTATGAACTAATTAATTAGCCAATTAGTAATTAGACATAGAAACTGATTCAATTCAATTAGAAATTAGACATTTATTTATCAAACTAATTAATTAGAATTACTATTTTCTAATTAAGGTAAAAAAAAACCATAAGTAAACATAAAAGTTTAAAGTGCCCATGGATTTAGTACTTTGGTAATGCAAAGTTTAATGTTTTAATGCCATTGAAAAACGGGTACGGAAGCCGTGAATTATTCTCGAAAAATGAGACAGGCCTCGAGTGTTCCGTCATGTTAAAATTTGTCTCATTTCTTCATTTTTTTGCATAGTTCCTATAATGGACTCCTGAGTAGTAAATACATGCGCACTGCTATTAATTCGAGTAGGAAAAACAGTCGAAATTTCGAAATGGGACAGTTACGATCTACGAAATTTTCTACTAGTACTAGTATTCTCTCATGTTTTAGAGGAGCTGAAATATTTAGAGTAGCACTAAGTTTTCCTCATCGATATAATAAGACCGTTTTCATTTTCAAATAGATGAATCAAGAGTTAATTCCTCGAGTTTTAGTTTTTACTAAATTAAAAGATTAATTGAAAATCCAATTGGCTAATTAGTAAATCCTAAATCTAATTAAATTTTAATTAGATAATTACCTTTCCTATTCATACTAATTAATTAGAATTATTTCTCAATTAGCACTAAGGTAATTAAAATTCAATTACCATTTTCAATTAGTAAATGTTACTAATTAATTAGAAATTCAAGTAGCTAACTAATTAATTAGCACAGCTCTGGATTATTTTGCATGGGGCTAAGGTTACATTTTTTCATTGGCCTAAAACATTCGTCTGCTTTTTTTACTCTAGTCTTAAGACTAAGTTTAGTTTACAGTAACGAGTTATTACGGGAGTAGGGACTAGAGTAACTGTTTGGTACCTGAGTGTTGAAATGTCCATTTTTAGTTCCTTTCCTCTTCTAAAACGCTTCTTTTAGAAATCTGAGGCTGTTTCTTTTAATTTGTCATATAGAACCTAGACAACCACTAACCATGCACTAAAGACAGTTTCTCCGCCATGATATCTGAGAAAATCTGACACTAAAATTCTGCTTCTGCGCATTTCTAAGCGAACCAATAAGATCACCCCTCATTCGTGAAAGCCCGGTTAGAATTTCATATGGCCGTTGTAAATTTTGAATGAATTTATTTTTAGGTGTATTGAGTCTCAAATAGTTTTGAGTATTTTCTTCAACATATTTATACTTATGCTAATGATAAAGCAGAAGTACTTCAGTTCCTTATAATAGCAAATAAATTAAGAAAAGAATTTAATTTTGAAATTGATGAAATGAACAGTAAAGATGTGCAAGAATTATTCAACTTTTACTTGTGTAGTGTATACAGGTAATTATTGTTTTAAGATCTTTTCTATTGATTTATACTTGTTACTCCTATGCACCATAATGTGCTATCCACATGCACCATGTTTAGGCTATCCACACGCACCCTTTCTATCAGTCCATATCGATATATAGTTTATGCATTGCTATACCAGTATTTACTATTGTTTGAGATTAAAGTTAGTTCTCTCTAGTCCGCCACGATGTAAAGTTTGATAAAGATTTCACGATAGATGAGGGACGTGATGGTAGTAGGTTATTAAATTCCTTTGATTTGTTATTTTAACGTTAGTTATGTTTTAATAAGAATTAATAAATAGTTATGTTTGTTTTTTAATTGAGCCTGGTTATTCAAGTAGTGTAAGTCAGCCTAAGCCTTGGACATTATGTCTAATAGAAAGATACTGCCTACCCCTTCCCTCAACAAGTGGTAGCAGAGCGTGGTTAGGGTTAAGGTCGTGAAAGAGAACACGTGGTGAGACAAAAGAATTCGAAATGGCTGACGGGTATGGCTCAATACCATTTAGAAGACTGAACGGAGAAAATTATGAACAATGGGCGATTGATACAAGAGCATGGTTGTTGGACGGAGGATTATGGAAAATAGTCAGTGGAACAGAAGTTAAACCGGATGCAACTACAGCCAAGGAGGAGAAGATTGAGAGATACGAACAGAGATGCGAACAAGCCTTGTCACGTTTAACGCTAGCAGTGGATGACCAGCACAAGCGGATCATAAGAGAGTACACCACAGCAAAGGAAGTCTGGGAAGGATTGCAAGACCTCTATGAACCTAAATCACTGGCTCGCATAGGATCACTTAGGGCCGAGTTTATTAGCGTACGGTTTACACCACCTGAGACGATGGCGGTTTATTTGGCACGAGTTAAAGAGATTGCGCATCAGTTGGAAAATGCCAATAAGGACGTGCCCGATGAGGAGATTGCGTTTCAAATGGTACATGATCTTCCACCCGAATATGAAAACACCGTGCAATTTCTATTCAACCAGGGACGAGCAAGTTTTACTTCAGCAAAGGTAAAAGAGATTTTAATTGCGGAATATGATAGACAGAAGAGGATGCCAGGGCCTAGACCAGTAGAAGATTTAAGTACAAAAGCTATGGTATCACAGAGGGGTTCAAATCAGAAATTTAGAATTACAAGATCTCAAGAACAAGAGAATAGACAAGGCCCTTATTGTACAAATTGTAAGAAGACTGGGCATATGAATAGAGATTGCAGGAATAATGATAGATGTCATAACTGTAATAGAAAAGGGCATTGGGCGAAGAATTGTAGAGGAAAGCGTAATAATTATGGGAATAGTCAAAGGCCTAGCAGCCGACCTCAAGAACATACCTTCTTATCGGCATTATCAGGGGGAATAGAAGATTTTGAAATTCATGGAGTTAATGATGGAAGGGACTTCAAGGGTCATTCAATGTATAGTGCTATGGTAGCTTGTTTATCAAGTAGCAAGGAATTGGACGGATGGGTGTATGATTCAGCCGCCACACACCATTTCTGTAATAAAAGGGAATATTTTTACAACTACTACGAAGAAGAGATGGCGATTACGATAGCTCAAGGTACTGCAAAAGCGGTCGGTAGAGGGGACATAGTTTTAGAGTATAAGAAGATGAATCGTATAACACTGAGAGATGTAGTATATGTTCCTGGATATTGCAGAAATTTGATATCAGCTAGGTTAATTGACGAAACAGGATATAGAGCAGTTATCAATGATGGGAAGATAGAAGTATTTGCAAGGACGGACAGGACGTTGATGATCTCATATTTAAGCCCAGAAAGTAATTTATATGTTGCCGACGTCACGGTTAATAACAGTCTACATACAGTACCAAAGATAACTCACTATCCTGATAATAAGCGTTCAGAAAGTCAGATTAGTCATTTGAGCGAAATAGAGATGTGGCATAAAAGGTTGGGACATCCGAATATCAGAAGATTACAAGAATTAGAGAAGAAAAACATGGTCATAGGCTTACCAAATTTTAGAGGGGAAATGGACACATGTATCTCATGCAGGCTTTCAAAGGCAACAAAGTCAGTTTCAAAGGCTATCAAGGATATTAAATCTGATAGAGTACTACAGCTTGTACATTCGGATATATGGGGGCCCGCGCCTAAGAAGACTATGGGAGGATTTTCATACTTCATAACCTTTATTGCTGATTACTCACGAAAAGCAATGGTTTATTTAATGAATTCCAAGAATGATGCTTTCAAGAAATATCAAGAATACAAGGCCTGGGCAGAAAGACAAACAGGGGAAAAATTGAAGCATCTTAGAACTGATAATGGATTGGAATATACGGCAAGGTATTTTGAAGATAAATGTACAAGGGATGGAGTTCAAGTAGAAAGGTCAAATATTTATTCTCCTGAGATGAATGGAGTAGCTGAAAGATACAATCGTACCATAATGGATGGGGTTAGAACCTTATTAGAAGATGGAAAGTTACCGCAATCATTATGGGGTGAGGCACTGTGTGCATTTAACTATTTATCAAGTCGACTACCTCATTCAAAGATCAAAGATGAAGTACCGGAAGAAAGATGGTCACGACGAAAACCATCTGTAAGACACCTCAAGCGATATGGATGCTTGGCGTTTACCTATTTACCCAAGCACCATCGTAGTAAGCTGGAAAATCGAGCGAAATTGGGGATCATGGTCGGTTACGCGTTCCGTACCAAAGGTTATCGTATTTGGTTTCCAAGGGAGAGAAGAGTTATTGAAACCAAACACGTATCTTTTAACGAATCTAAATTGGGTGTTGAAGAACTTCGAGAAACTAAGAATGAAGAGTATATTTACAATTTTAATAAGTACTGGCCAGAACATCATAGCACAGACAAGTCTGATAACGAGGGAACAGATAATGAAGATTCAGAGAAGGAGAATATTGAAACGGACAGAACACTAATACATGAAGATAGAACACGCGCACCTGAAGAAAGAAGACCACAAGACGATAGACAAGTTCATATACAAGAAGCAGAAGATCAGAAGGAGAATGTTTGTCATAACACAAGATTACGTTCTAAGAAAGAGTTACCGGAAGAACGAAGACCACCTGAAGAAAGAAGACTACCTGAAGAACGAAGAACACAAGACGATAGACAAGTTCACATACAAGAAGCAGGAGATCAGAAGGAGAATATTTGTTATAACACAAGATTACGTTCCAAGAAAGAGTTACAGAAATGTAAGACGTCTAGACCGGAAAATATGGAAGCACATTGCATGGAAATTCCAAATTCGTTTGACGAAGCAATCAGAAGTCCAGAAGAAATGAAATGGAGAGAGGCGATGACTACAGAGATGGATTCAATTACCAAAAGAGACGTTTGGGATGTGGTACCAGCTCCAGAAGGAAGGAAGATAGTCGGATGCCGCTGGGTGTATGTAGTTAAGACGAAGGCAACCGGTGAAGTAGCTAGATATAAAGCCCGGTTAGTCGCTCAAGGGTTCACTCAACAATATGGCTATGACTACAATCACACATATGCTCCAGTTGTAAACTTTGCTTTAATTCGATTGATGATTGCACTATTCGTATCGAGTCTTGGATGGCTACATAGACAGTTAGATGTGAAATGTGCTTATTTATATGGTACCTTGGAAGAAGATGTTTACATGCGGCAGCCGAAAGGATATGAAATACCTGGGAAAACTGATTACGTACTCAAGTTGAAGAAGGCTTTATATGGTCTGAAGCAGAGTGGGAGGCAATGGTTCGCCGAATTGGAAAACTTGCTGATAAAATTAAAGTATACAAGACTACGGGGATGTAATTGCATTTATCGATATAACTCTGATGCACTTATCATTGTATATGTCGATGATATAATCGTATTATCAAGAAATGAAGAAACCCAGACAGAATTAATAAATCAACTGAAAAGGAACATTGAAATAACTGATTTAGGACCATTACATTATTTCCTGGGAGTACAGTTCGATTTTCAAGAAGACGGGAGAGTAAAGATTCACCAGGAAGCATACCTCGAGAAAATTGCAAAGGAGTTTGAAGTATCCTTAGAACAGTCAACTGATATACCACTTCCAACAGGAGTTTTATTAACAAAGAAGGATTTGGCTGTAAACAATAACTTGGAAACTCCATATCGAAAACTGATTGGCACTTTATTGTATTTGGCACAAAGAACCAGACCGGATATAGCTTTTGTCGTATCTGCTTTATCAAGATTCTCAACGAGTCCAGGACAAATACATTACAAATACCTGACCAACGTGTTAAATTACGTTTGTTCAACAAGATCCTATGGACTACATTATACATCAGCTAAAACACTTCGATTGGAGGCTTTCACTGATGCGTCTTATGGATCCGATCTGGACGATGGTAGATCGACAAGTGGCTACGTAGTTCTGCTAGGGGAAAATGTCATTGATTGGAGATCAACAAAACAAGAATGCGTTGCAAGATCAACGATGGAATCTGAATATATGGCATTAGCTGACGCCGGAAAGGAAGTTATCTGGTTGGACCGAATACTAAATGAAATTCTACCGTTATGTTCACAAGTCAATAATCCTGAACTTTTACCAATCATCAAATGTGATAATCAGTCCACAATACATTTTGCTGAAAATAGAATTGAGAACCGCCGATCAAAACACATAGACATTAAATATCATTGGTTAAGAGAATGTGTTGAAAAGAAAATGTTTAAAATAACCTATGTTAGAACGGATGATAATCTGGCAGATGTTTTTACAAAATTGTTAGTTAAAAGAAAATTTGAAGATTTTGTATTTAAGTTACATTTAATAGAATAACATGTTGTAAAGAAAAATATATGTTGTGAGGGCATAGAAGTATCAAGTAGGGAGAGTATTGATTTATACTTGTTACTCCTATGCACCATAATGTGCTATCCACATGCACCATGTTTAGGCTATCCACACGCACCCTATCTATCAGTCCATATCGATATATAGTTTATGCATTGCTATACCAGTATTTACTATTGTTTGAGATTAAAGTTAGTTCTCTCTAGTCCGCCACGATGTAAAGTTTGATAAAGATTTCACGATAGATGAGGGACGTGATGGTAGTAGGTTATTAAATTCCTTTGATTTGTTATTTTAACGTTAGTTATGTTTTAATAAGAATTAATAAATAGTTATGTTTGTTTTTTAATTGAGCCTGGTTATTCAAGTAGTGTAAGTCAGCCTAAGCCTTGGACATTATGTCTAATAGAAAGATACTGCCTACCCCTTCCCTCAACATTTTCTTTATTGTAGTGCATGGAAAGGTAGCAAATCTTATTAGATTATCATATTAGATTTGCCTGTTGTGATAAAAATATTGTTGAAAAATGTGATAATGAAACCGTCAATTTGGAGAGATGTGATGATGATAAATATATCAAAGAAGAGACGGAATGTTTTGAAAAGAATGAAGAAATTAAATTTAGACCTTCAAACTTCTTGCAAGAAAGTTTATGTGGAATTTTGAGACTTGGCGAACGAACTTTGGGGGAGATGTTGGGGGGTGTCTAAACGATTAAGGAGTTCAGATCACTACAATATGAAACCTAAAATTCTATATCAGAATGTCCATAGGACTGTGTTTCAAAATTTCACTAGACGATGAAAAGAAAGAACAGCAACTACCAATAGACTTGAAACAACAAGATAGAGGTGGAATGTTTTATCCCAAAGAGTGTTCGAGAGATTTTGTAAAGGAAGTAAATAACACTGTTCGTTTATTTGCAAACTCTGACCCTTTAAGTGAACACGGGAAAGACATGATCAAGGTAGATTAACTTAATAATTAGGCTATTGATTACAAGCAGCTAGTTAATTTTATTTTTATTTTTATCTGAGGTTAAAGAAAATCAAGAAATCTAAAGATTATTCTGGGAAGGAGTAGAGTGCATTCCTGACTTGTTGACTCAATTTGACCTTCTTTTATAAGATCTGGCTGTGAAAATTGACGCATGCAAGAATTCAGGAATTCATCATTGTTTGAAGTGGAAGTATTAGTAAAGGGGGCCACAATCTCTGAAACAATTTATACGGTCAACTGAAGAAGCTTTATGCCAAAACTAAAACTGTCAAAAAGGACTCTAAAGAAACCAAAGGGGCAAAAAAGAGGAAAAAGTTAAAATTGGTAAGGGGATAAGAAAATCACCCGAAAAATTAGATAATCAAGAATGTACCACGAAAACCCCAAAGTTAAATCAAAGGAAAGCTCCAAAAATTAATAAAACGGAAGTTTCAAAGAAGGCTGGTAAGAAAACCCCAGCTTAAGTATAAGATTTGTAATGATGGGAAAGCGATAAAAATTAGTATGAAAGCTGGCACGATTGTTCAGAATGTTTCAATTTCTTGCCCTTCTAAAAGATACCGAAAAAGGATTTATTAATTAAAGTATTTGTTAGTATGTAAATAAGAAGGCTGAAAAGAAAAACCCAAAGGTAGCTGTAAATAAGAAGACTGAAAAGAAAAGACCAAATGTAGCTGTAAATAAGAAGACTGAAAAAACCCCAAAGGTTGCTGTAAATAAGAAGGCTGAAAACCAAACCCCAAAGGTAGCTGTAAATTAGAAGACTGAAAAGAAAACCCCCAAGGTAGCTGTAAATAAGAAGACTGAAAAGAAAACCCCAAAGGTAGCTGTGGATAAGAAGGCTGAAAACCAAACTGGCAACCCATCAATATCGAAAACTAAACCAAAATGCTGTTTACGCGTAAATTCGAAATATTTAACGCTATTTATTCCTTGTTTCAAGTTAGTGAGGAGTGCAAAGTTTGAGAAGAAATATTCAACATTCCACTCTCTTTTGGTATGTTTAAATGTTAATGCATATGAACCAATCCATTGCAGTTACAAGGAAATCAAAGCCCGTGATTCAACTGAAATATATATCCAGCTCCATTTCTCTGAGAGCTTGCTCTACCCTTGATTTCTTCCGCGTATACCAGATTTCAGCGAAAAATATAAAAATGGACAGTATGTTTAAAACCGCGAATAGTATAAACATGATGCTGATATCATGAAAGGACGTCTTCGAGAATACTATGCTTTGTTCTTTCTTCATATACTTTGAGCACGCTTTCCCATGCATTAGATACTTCTGTCGGATTTGATGTCCAGTTTCCCAATAATTCTGAATTCTGAAATCAGAATTTAAAGCAAATCTCAAAAATACATTACGTACATTGATGGAATATGACGAGGTAAGTTTGTTTAAGCAAACTAAGAAATATATATTATAGGAAAGATACCGACATTAAAATATTTTTTAAAGAAATTTACACAATTTCTAGTATGTTGCTGGGGTTAAGTTACTAACCGTCCAGGTCGAGCATGTACGAGAAAGAGCAAGACGAAGCCCAGAGTTATGAGAAAACATGTGTACTTTCTTCCAACAAGATGACCCCGGTTCGCATTACACTTTTTCGCGCCTTCTAGTGACTGAAATTAGAGTCCGACGCCGCCGATAGTACGCCGGCGCGCCGCCACATTTCTAGTTTTTAACCCCGCCGCCGCCGTACGTACTTTTAATCAGCGCGACGCCGAAATATCACCGGCGTACGCCGGCGTGCCAACCAGTCTTGGAAATAGCACAGGTCCAAAACCAGTTTATTAATTGCTCGGACCAGTTTTTTTTTATTCTAAATCCGGGGGTTACAGGTCCTTGGGATCACTTTATTAATTGAGAACTTTTAAGAAAATTGAGGAGGGACCAGTTTAAAAATTCTAGTCATTATAAATTTGTACTCCACGGATCTAGACAACCACAGCCCACTGGATCACTATTTGGCTTCCCACGCCAATGTTTTTCCTATGTAAAAGCGCGTGTTGGTAATTTTGGGCTTTATGGCTTGAAAAATCGAAGGAGCCATAGGCCGGCTATGGGAGGAACACAGTTATTTAGCCTGAATGTTGAAACTACTGGTTCAAATCTCTGAAAATTTTAAAGAGATGTGCAAAACAACGTTTGCTATTATTTAGAATTTTTCATACCATTTACTTTTATAGTTTTTTATAAATATTAAAACGAAAATTAGCCCTAATTAAAGGGCTTGGTCTTCGAACGGTTTAAAAGTTTTATGTGGTTTCACTTGATCGAATCTCTTGAAATTTTAGTGAGAGGCATATTGAAGGGTTCGAACGAACCATTCACTTCCAAAAAGTTCAATAAAATTTTGTTTGTGCATAATCCTACAACCTATTTAGTCGCTTAGGAAAATTTTAGGAAAAGAACTATTCGTTTCAAAATTTTGAAATATTGCACGATAATTTAACACCTTTCAGTATGCCTCTCACTAAAATTTCAAGAGATTCGAACCAGTGAAGCTGAAGGAAACAAATTTAGACTGTTTGAGACTGCTTCTATGAGGTTCCTCGCAGATAATCCTGCCCTGGCGGATAAAAAGGCCAGTCTCACCCTGATGGCGGCGGTGACGTAGCTCAGCGACGAGTCGCCTTCGAGCCTCACGCTGTTCGACCGTGCGGTCAGGGGCGATTGGGTACTAAAATTCACCAAGGTGGCGATAGTAATTGATGTATTTAATAAAGTACTGACGATGGCTGACAGATTGGAAGGTGAGACGCAAGGGACGGTTTTGACCTTGTTGAAATTGACCAAGTCTTTTAAGGACAATACGTTCACCCTGGGTGTAATTAAAATCGAGATATTGAAGTGTCTCATATGAAAAATCACATATAGTCATTGTAGTCGGGCACGTGAAAAAGTATTGCATTGTATTTTAAGGAATTTGTGGACGACTGGCCATTCACTTGGTGGTTGAAGGTGCCAGTAGGCGGGTTGGTGCTGTTTGAGTTACGAGAGGAGTGTTTATTAGGCCAGTTTGCCTGAGAGGTATGAATGTGAGGTTCTTTAGGGGTCGTTAGATGAGGTTCTTCGACTGGGGTTTCTTTGTTAGTTGACAGTCTAGATTTAAGTTTCAAAATTTCATCACTCTGGGCTTGTAGTTGTAGTGCAAGGATCTCATGGAACGTTTTTAGAGATGCTATTTCCTTTGCAATTTGGTCATCAGCGTTGGAAAGGGGGGAGCAGTGGGTACATCATTCTTTGTAGTGTGAAGCTCATTTTGAAGTTGCTTGAAGCGATCTTCTAAGTCTTGAAGACGAGACGAGGTAGGCATGGTAGTTTGTAGGTCCTGAAGTTCTTTCTTAAGAGCAGCAATGTCTGTAGCTATCACTGGAGCAGAGGTTCTAAGGGGGGCAGCAACCATCTTAGTAGAGGCCAGTTCTTGGGAAAGAGTAGCAATAACCTTGAGAATCTTGGGACCGAGTATGATACAGGACGGGCAGAAGAAAACCAGATTTTTACAGGGGTGAGAGTTGTGATAATCAAAGAGGTCATCGGAGATATTTACACAAATGGTGTGACAGCAGGCTTGTCATGCTTCACATTGGAAGGCTTTGTGATCATCTGCCAATGTTAGTAGGCAGGATGTGCAATTGTTGGAAATCAATTTTGTATTGCGCTTGACAGTAGTGGATAGAGACTTGCTAGTAGTGGAGAGAGACTTGCTAGTGGAAACAGTGAGTTTAGGTCGACCACGTTTCTTTTTTTCGATAGGAGCTGTTGTTTGGCTTGAGGAGTTGCTGCGAGGGGGGGAAAGGTATCATGGTTACTTTGACATTACTTAATGTCATTTGAGACTTTAGGTAATACGTTGACAATAGTATAACCTATGTTTCGAGGAATATAAGTTTTAAATAAATAGGGTGGGGGAAAATAGAGTCGGATCTCTGATTTCAAAAGAGTGAGAAAACTGATGGGGAGATTGATCCAGTAGGAAGCAGAGTCCACATAGGGGAATTAAGTATAATTTTCGGGTTAAGTAACGCACTGAGCAATTGCTTTAGATGTAGACACAACCAGTATCGGATGAATTGTGAATTGTTTATAAAGGATTGACAATTCCTTTATCTGCTCATTATACAATTTGGCACCACACAGGAGGTCAAGGTGTCATATTTAACAATCGAGGCCGTAAAGGGCATTTTGGTTGAGAATTACAAGAAGCCTTTACCCGTCAGCAAATATTTTAGCGCTTCTGAACTAATTGACGGTTTAGTCTATGTTTTTGGTGAGAAGTTTCATACAAGCAAAGAATACTCCTTAATATTATTTCTAAGTAGAGATAAAGTTGATAAAGAGTATTGTAAAATAGATAGAAATTGCATTTTTTGGAAAGTCATTTTCAAGAAAACTATTTCCCCACAAAAAGAATTTTTTCGTGAAAATCAGAGCTTGCTATTTATTGTCATTTTTTTATGAATTTTTAAAGTATTTAATATATGATTTATCAAAGGAAGTTGAGGTTTAAAGCCATTTTCGACTTGGCAAAAAAATTTGCCTTCCTTTTTAGCCACATCGTAAGATGTGAGCTATTTGTTTCACTGGGGAAGGAAGTGGGAGTTGCCGTTGCCGTTTCTGTTGTGGTGGCCGTGGGTGTGTTCGTCCTCCCTCGTAATACATTATAATTAATTAATAAAAAAATATTAGATTTGTATTTAATTGAACAACATAAAATTAATTATGTCATAGAAAAATTTAAACATTGTAGTTTAATTTTTAATATTGTAGTTCAACTTGGTTTAAATAGATGTCACTGTGTAAGTTGCCCTGACACTATGAATACATTACACCCTGAATACATGAATGTACACCAATTACACCCTGAATACATGAATGTACACCAATTACACCCTGAATACACGAATCCTGAATACATGAATGTACACCATTATACATGAATGTACACCATTATACATGAATGTACACCATTATACATGAATGTACACCAATTACACCCTGAATACATGAATGTACACCATTATACATGAATGTACACCAATTACACCCTGAATACATGAATGTCATAAATGGGTTTTGTCGTAGTTTTTTACCATTTCTAGTGTTAACAATCATGCCTATGACAATGAAAAGATTTTCAATTTCTTTTAATCATTTAGCTTTAATGAAAACTTGTTTTAACTGTTCAGTTACAAACATTGAGTGCTTCTTGGATATTTTGTTTTCAATTATATTTTGTTTTCAGTTACTCGTTAAAACTTGTAGCATGTAGTAAAACTAAAAATAAATTGTAGCATATAATAAAAAGAAACTAAACTTGTAGCATGTAAGAAACTAAAAAAAATCCAAAAGTTTTTCTAACAAATTTTTGTTGCGGGCTTTATCATTACGATGATGTCTTGACGATCGCCGTAATCCATGTCTTTGTTGGTGGTTATCATTGCCAATCCGTCCTCGTTCACGGCGATGGTGCCCTCGTTTGACATTAGGACAATGTCTTATTAAATGTTGTGGAGATTTGCAATGATAGCAACGTTTTTCCAAGTTTCTGGAGTTTTCCTTTTTTGTTCCAGTTGTCGGCGATGTTGGATCAGTAGTAGTTTTTTCTAAGTTGTTATCTTCGATATGGAGATCATTCATACGGGCTTCATCCATAGTAATTACTTCATTCATGTGTGCATCATCGATAGTATTTACTTCATTCATATGGGCTTCATCGACGATGTTTTCTTGATTCATTTTATTGTCGTCACTGTCTTTGCCCTCTGAAAGTAACGTGTTATTCCCAAAAATATTTTGAACTATGTTAAACCAAAAAAAAAAAGAAATTAATAACGTATACCTTGAGTATTTGGGAGAGACATATTTGTTTGTGTCCGCTCTTCCACAAAGATTTAGAAAAAATGGCGGATAACTCTGTTTTTTTTTTTGGGAATACTATCGTAGAATCTACTCCTCTACTGTATACCCTCTATGGTAGAACAAACTCTTTTCCGAAAATGGTCTACTCTGGTGGTCTTTTTTATTTTCCAAGAATTTGAAGCTCTTGCACTATAAGGGAAAAGGCTACCCATGACGTAGGTGTTTCGTTATAGGACCACAAGGCCTACGTGACAGTTTCCATCACCTCTCTATACAAATTTTACACGAAAAAAAGTCCCTTCGACCTTCAAATAGAATCCTACTTTACGCTGAAGAATTAAACTATTTTACCCATCCACCACCACCCCCACAACAGGCTCGCGGGACAAACAAAAAATTTCCTTCCTCTAAACCTTCTGTATACCGGCCAGAAACCGTGCTATACAAATTCTCATTTCTGGGAATTTTGGTATTTCAAAAACCAGCGTAAAAATCCTGTTTTTAAAATAGAGCATTCCTAGCCTTAAGTTACAAAGTATCTACGTTATTGAAGAGTTAGCCCTACAAGCCCGAAGTAAATTGGTTTTTTGCTTATAAGTAACCATTCTGAAACAAAAGTTCGTTTCCTTAGTATTTTCATTAAGAAGAAAAAAAATGTCGAAATATGACTATAAGATATTGAACTGACTACATCCGTAACTTTCTAATCGAGCAACACAAGTTCAACATCTCGAAATTTGACCAGTCTCATCGGCGGCGGCTACTGCTGGCTGAGAAATAGAGTAATATCGGTAGAGACGGGGAGTGAACTGTGTATCCCCTTCGTTGGAGGCAACTTTGTTTTAGAGAATACTATTTGCCTTCGGAAGGGGGATATCACTAAGGTAAGAGATAGAGGGTTATGACGTTGCCATATATGTGAAAGATATTACTTTATGCATAAATGCCAAGAAGAGAGAAAACAAAATTCCCAATCCTGTCTTTACCCGCTCCTTGATTTCCCTAACCTAATCCCTGGGGGACTATTCTGTAATTTTCTTAGATGTCGATCTCGATCTCGAAGGGAACACGATCTCGAAGATAGTCGTATCGATCGAGATCCTTCTCGAACGAAAAATGGTATTCTATAACATGTATCGTTCGAGTTCGATACCGGAGTTCTCGATCTTCGAGAACAGCATAGATGTCGAAAGAGTGACGCACTTCCGTTTCATGGGACCAATCATAATAGGACTCTAGGAGGCGCGAAACTTGAAACTATTATTAGCGGACGAAAAAATAAGATCGTTTATTTTTGTTTAAGATGTGAGTGTTTAGTTTAATTCTTGCAGGTTTTAAGCCATCTAATTTGAAGTAGGATAGACAGTATAAAAATAAGTATTTAAAAGTAATTTGGCTAATACCATATTATTATTTACATAACCATAACCTATGATCTACAGGCTAAAGTTTTTATTCGACTGCTCTAAACGGATAGATTTATCTCTAACTAGTAGCAAAGGGGCATAACATTAGTGTTACTTTTTCGACCGCCATTTTAAAAGATGACGGCATGTTAAACCCGAAAACCCATAAGAGACTTTTTATTTTTAGTCGAACGGTTTCGAGAGTAGGACGTTATTCCGAAAGGATAGTTATATTTCTCGCCGCCTTTTTTCAAGATGGCCGTGCATTCAAGCCATATTTCTTGATGTGCACCTACGACTTAAGAGTAACGTCCCTGCATAAATTTCAGCATCGTTGCCCGTCGGGACATCTTTGTTACTTTTTGGGCCGCCATTTTAGAATATGGTTTCAAATCATAACCCAAAACTCACAAATCCTGTATATTTGATAACGTGTACCGGTGTACCTAATGTTCGGGGAATCAGTTGAAAAGCGCAGACATTATTCCACATTTCTTGCAGCATTTTTCAAGATGGCTATAGATTAAAAGCAATTTATTTAACTTCCCTGCAAAATTTAAGGGGGACTGTTTTGCCTGGGCGTTAACATTGCAACACCTGAGGTATATATGAAATTTTATATACTTCTGACAACACGGTGTCTTCGTAAAATTCACCTAATAATTTCTCTAGCTTGATTATCTAACTCAAAGCGAGCTAAATGTAGAAGGGCAGCTAATTACACTAAGATTAAAACTCATGAAAGAAGGGTTACTCGAAACGAAAAGACGATCTCGACAGCTACTACCCTGTCGATATCTAGTTCGACAACTTTGTCGATAATCGAGATAATTAAGTTCGACAACTTCTTACAGAATACCATTTTTGTGATTTTCGAGATCTCAGTTCAAGATCGAGAGAGATGTCGATCGACAACTCGCTTTCGAAGCTTACAGAACAGGCCAATGAATGGTCAAAAATTCATATGTGGTCCATTAGATAGCTATGATTATACAGTGAAAAATATATTATTGTTTATACTAGTAATATCGGCTGTATTACAGCAGGCTTCCTATTTTCGAATATCCAAAACTTTTAATGTTAATTTTAAATTAAACTTCCCCATTTTTTGTATGTTCACGTTTAAATAAATACCTCTCAAAAGCGAGAGTGTACAAACGATGTGGCTTTAATATGGGCTTTGACCATCTTGTTTCCTTAAACGAAGAACAAGAACTCCAACGGAAAGCATTTATCAACACTATCGTAGCCCTAATTGTCAAGCTTCTTCGTAAGTATTTTAAATTAAAAAAACAACTGAACAAGTATATAGCTACCTACACTAAAATTATAGAATAGTGCAACGGTTTAGGCCTACCGTTGCAGACGACCCATTGCAGACGACAGTGGACGGAAGGCTCACATTTTAAAACCGCCGGTTTATGCTCAGTCCACTGCCGTCGCGTAACTACATCAACCCCAAACATCCTAGATCGTTCCGGTTGCCACCCTTCCCCCTTTTGCGGATAGGAGTTAGCATCCAAATGGAATTATACATAAAGAGAAATTTTCTATTGTATAAGGCAGTTCTCATTTACACCCGGGTAAATGTAGTCGTTATAATTTACTGAACCTCATTGTTCAGTCTCTTCAGTTATGTTTAATTTTTTATTTAGTTTATGTGAATAAAATCAAAAGTTTTGATTAACCGCTTGCTATGCCTTCTACTTTAAGTTAAAGGATTTGAAAGCCCTTGTCAACGGAACGGACATTCAATCTTTTCCGTTACAAGCGATCAAGGGATTCGGGTTGATCTTCCTGACCTTTTACCCGAAAGCGTGGTGAGATGCTACGAAAACACCTGCAAAAAAGAGGCATTATGGACGAAGCCCTTTGGTCTGCCATCAAGAGAATTTAAAAATGTAGCCAAATTGCGTAGATTCAACTCATTTGGAACCGCGTTTTGGCGTCCAAGGTTAGATATGCTTTATTTATTTCAGGGTTCGCTGAAAGTTGAAAATGAAAGCCGAAGCTGAAAGATGGGCCTTATTCAATGAGGTTTTTTACGAATGTTGAAACGTTGAGAAGAAACCATCAAATGATATTGATCTTTCAGCTTCGACAGCAGGTTTCAGCGCCATTGCGAGCGCAGGTAAATCTCATCACGTTAATAATAATTTTATGCAAATAGGGGGAATCTTGAAAATGCCTGAGATAAATGTAGACGGCCCCTATTCCTAACTTCCAAGCATAATTGATGCATTGGAAAATGAAAACGCCTTTTTAGAAGCAAACAAATGGAAATATTTAAACGAAGTTAAAATGATTGAGGATAAAATTGAATCGAATCTAAAGAAAATCAACCGTTTAAAGCAAAGAGTTAATGAAGAAGAAGAGAACGAGAGGTTGGGGGCTCCAGTGAAAGAGTCCATGACTCGTTCTTACTTTCAGAAAGAATTGGACATTTTGGGCAGAATAAAAGTTCATTTCGGCGACGAAGATTTTTGCCAAACCTTAAAAAGAATTGATGTAAATCAAGGACTTTTTATTGATTCAGGTTAGTTAGACATTCGAAAATGCATTGGACCAATGAATGTTAAATGATACATGTGGGCCTTTAGGTGATGGCAACACGCGTAAGTGTAAATTTGACAGTTCATTGGTCTAATGCCCTGTGGAATGTACCTACACGAACGCGTTTAGAGGACACTTATACTCTCTACTCTTTATATTCTTTTAATTATATTTATTCTTCTAGAAAGTGAAAGTGAGGATTCGTCGATTCCAGCTACTCCTGGAAGAAATTTCGAAGGTTGGTGATTTACTTACTATTATTTAAAGAAACGCTAACAAGTACATATTTTTAAAGAAGAAGGTTTGGGAGAACCGAGCTGCTCAACGATCACACTAGAGCAAAGAAAAGCGACACCTTCATCCGAAACCTCCAAAAAAAATGAAATTCCAAATGATCATGTAATTGAAAAATCAAAGCTTAAGGCAAACAAAAAAGATAGAGGAGGAGAAAATACAAAAAAATTCAAGAGGACGAAAGAAAGAAGTTACAAGAGGAAGAAAGAAAGAAGTTACAAGAGGAGGAAAGAAAGAAGTTACAAGAGGAAGAAAGAAAGAAGTTACAAGAGGAAGAAAGAAAGAAGTTACAAGAGGAAGAAAGAAAAAATTTTCAAAGGACAAAAGAATAAAAGTTGCAAGAGGAAGAAAGAAAAAATTTTCAAAGGACAAAAGAATAAAAGTTGCAAGAGGAAAAAAGACAGTTCCCAGAAGAGCAGTTCTCGAAATAGCAGCCGCGATTCCAAAAAAAAGCGGCGTTGTTCAAAACTGTTGTTTTAGAAATAGCGGCTGATATTTTGGAAAATAGCAGTGTTTATCTTGTACCTCGAAGTATCTCAAAGGATTGACTCGTTAAAAAAGAGATTTGACAATAATGAAATAACGGTAAAATAATATGTCGTAGGAATATCATAAAATATACGTAACCCCTAGGATTTTAAAATCATGGAAGAAAATTAAGCAAGAATAAACAAAGTTATCATAGAAGAGGCTTATTAAACATCTTTTATAATTATTTAACGCCAAATTAAAACTTTCACACCATTAGTCACCCTAAAAAAGGCCATTTTCTGCAATTAAATTGCTTAATCTTCAATTATCAAGGACTCCTAACACAATAATATTACAAATATAACTTTAATTTAACTAGTAACCTCAACACAACGATATCCAAATATGATAAATATTTTGACTTTTAGTTTTTTTAAGACTAGCATTTTTAATCGCTTTTAAAAATACAGTAAGGTATTCTCCAAATACCATTTCAATCACGATACTAATCTTAATTAAAACTAATCATTAAGTTTCATCGTATTTATTGCGGTACGATAAAAGCTCGACAGATGCCGGGAGTTCATCCGATAAATGTATCTTCAACTTAACTCCGCCCACAATTCTGTACTTATGTAAGCTTAGGCCCCGGTTGTGTTTCTTAATTATCCCGGCCTAATTAATTTAATTATTTAAATATAAAGAATTGGTATAAATATTAAAACACCCCTTTTCATCCCTTCCACTTTCCACTTTATTTTCTCAAGTAATCCTTATTAAAACCACCCCAAGCCACCCTTAGGCACCCGCTGAGTAGGATATATTTTGTCAACCAATAATTAAACAGGGTCTTTCAGCCGCGCGATTCAAAAATTCTGTACTTTAGTCAGTACTCAGTAGATCAAATTCTAGTTTATTCGCTAAAATCGAGAAATTAGTTAAAACAATTGATTTAGAACGACTAATTAAAACGGAAAAAGACTTATTCAACATCTAGTAAAATTAGTCGACGCCAATTTAAAATTTTCGCCCCCTTAGGCACCCTGAAAAAAGCCATTTTTTGAATTTAAACGCTTGAACTTTAATTACCAATGTCTCCTAACACAATATAGATTAAAAAGATAATTGTAATTAATTTAATTAATAAGATTAATCTTTATTTCTACCCTTTGGTAACCTCAAATCAGCCTAAACCAAATATGAAAAATATTCGACTTTTTAATCGCTTTTAAAAGTACAATAAGCTAGTCTTCAAATATCATATCAATCACGATACTAAACTTCATTAAAACTAGTTAATTATTTATATCCCCTTAATTAATGGCGTTACGTAAAAGGCTCTACAGGTGTCGGGAGTGAACTTAACTCCGCCCACAATTCTGTACTTTAGTCATCATAGGCCAATTTATGTTTCTTAATTATCCTGGCTTAATTCATTTAATTTTACCAATATAAACAAGTGGTATTATTAAAAACAAATTACCATGTTTCACCCCCTGTAACTTTGCACTCTTATTTCCTCAAGTAATCCTTATTAAAACCACTCCAAACCACCCATAGGCACCCACTGAGTAAGATATATTTGGTCAACCAATAATCAAACCGGATCTTTCTTGCGGGTGAGTTGAAAAATTCGAGTTTATTCCTCTACTAATTTCCTTGTCAGTCTCACCGATCATTTCCTTAAACCCTTCGACCACTGCCAATGTCTTGTGTTCTCACGCCATAAAGTCACCCACCTTTCTTCCTACTTTTCAAGCTTTTTGCCCATAGCAAAAGCTTTATACGGAGACCCCTGGAAGCAGGCTAGCTGGCAGGACGGCTAGCTGTTTCGCGTTCGCGTAAATTTTCGTAAATTTAAATTACGCGGCAGAGCTCGCCGGAATTTGAATCTCCACCGCACTAGCGACACATATACTAAATTCGATCATATTTTCGACGAGAAGATGCGGTCTCTCGGAGGTAGCGGGATTCGAACTGACGTCGCCGGTGTGCGATGCGGATACTTTACGTCTGCGCCACTACGGATTGTTGTTAAGCTATCGATACTTTTCCTATACTTTTCCACGCCTTTGCTTCGAACTGACGTTGCCGGTGTGAATATCCCTAATTTCGGGTTTCGTTAAAGACAATATCACACTGCAAAAAGCGTTAATATGCCTTGGGGCATATCTTGTCTTAATTTAGGTCCGACTCACTGTCGCCAACATCGTGCACCTTTCTTCTCATTTCTTCTCAACTCACCTTCGCCATAGTGCAATTATTTTTACCCTTTGACCCTTTTACTTTTATGTATTACTACTGTATTGGCAACCATGCAAATGGTTTTAACGTAGGAGTGTTATATTTAAAAAAAAAGAACTTAAGGTAGGTCTAAGATGTGCGTCGTGCTATTGTTATTCATTCTTTACTTCATAAAAACTCAACGCGCGGAGACGCTTTATATTAGATTCTCGTAGCCATAGAAAATGTATAGTGTGGGTTCCATAGGGTTCCCTATGAGAAATAACATGGTTGTACCGCGAGTTAGAACCCCCCTTTTCTCCCTACTCCCGGGCAGACTGCCAACCGACTAATCGATAAGACCATCAAAAGAGAAGTTGGCCGAATAATCGGTTTGTTGAAATGTATTCCTTAAAAAAATGGCCAACAAAAGGAGTGTCGGCAGACCGCATATAATTAGAGCTCAGAAAAATGTGTAGAATCACACTGATAAACGCTGTTGGCGAACAATGTGATTTGACCTCTAATATAATTTCAAGATTGTACGTCTCTAGCACGACTGCTGAGACTCTATCCCAATTCTCATTAGAACTTCACGTGCTACTGGGGTATTTTCAAATTTGGTGAAAATGAAACTTCATGTTAACATCCCTACATGAACTCAACAATCGTCCTCACCATTGAGGGTGTAATTAGCTGCTGGAATCAATTTCTCGTAGGCTCATTTCATTTCTACTTGTCGGTTAGATTTCGCAAGGTGGCATATTTAAATCTAGGTAAAATAATAAATGAATTAAATAAGTTTTATGAGTCGGTGTTTCTGTTGCAATTAGGAGGACCAATTTAGTAAACAATTTCTTGTTCTTTTTATTTTATATGTTTAAATAACGAAGAATTTTGACAAACATGGACATTTAATATTTATTTAATTGCAAAATACAAGGTGTATGAAAAATGTTTTTGTTCCAACTCTTACAGATAAAACAATATAAACTTAAATAAATCGATACTTTCGACATTATTGATGGCATCAACTTTTAGATAAAGTTAAACAATTCTAATGATGGCTCTGATTTAAAATCCGAAACAATTCCAAGTAAAGCCCAGATTCCAAATTATAGAAAATCCCAATAAACGCTCAAGCTACCTTCGCAAAGGAGTGCAAATCAGAAACCTAATTTCAAAAGCAGACGATCAAATCAGGTCTTTTTAAACCAAGCTCAAAAATCAATTTCATTTTGATATTTCACGTGAATTTCACTAGCCAATAAAGAGAAGGTAAAAGGAAGAAAAGGGGATATCTCTTTTTTTGGCGCGAAGTGACCTTTTCGTGTTGAGCCATCACAATTAATGCTATAGTCAAGTTCACCATATGGGATGTTCCCACGATCGCACCTTTTTGGTTTCTTGTTCTCTTTCTTTAGCAGAAATTATTTCCATTACAATAATATCAGTAATAAAACTTCCTTGTTTAACGTCGGCATTTTACTTTGACCGATTTCTTGTTTTTAATTAAACCCGATTCTTAAAACATCTCATTTGCAAAAGGTCCGAAGGGAAGATGAAAGTGGTTTCGTAAACTCAAAATTGGTTTCCTACAAAAATAAGCCAGCTTTTAAGACCAGTTTCAGCTTCAGCTTTAAGCTTCCCTCACCTTATCTGCTTCCTTGCGAAGGTAGCTTTAGATTCAAAATCCTAAACAGTTCTATAACCGTTCAGGTTTAAAAATTAAACAATTTGAAAATAAAATTTGAATTGTTGGTTAACTAGAATTGGTGTTTAAGTCTTAATAGATAACTAAGTACATCCAATTGCAGACCTGCATAAGAATTTTAAAAACGCTACCCTTTTACCGCTTGAATTACCGGTAAATAGTAGATGATTCTTATTAATGCACTATTACTGTTCTTACACTCTAAAAATACTGTGCATTCAAAAACCGTGTATGCTTTTTTCGACGCCAACTATTACACCATTTAAAGTGTACTTTAACACCATTTTTATGTTTAATTTAAAAATATTATTTACAAATACTAAATAATTATTACGCATTTATAGTGCTTTTTAACATTTTCTTTGGGCAGTCTGTTGGACTTCTAATATTACTACTAAGTTAAATGGTGTTAAAATTAGGCAAAATCACGCCACGTCACATTACTAATCCAAATGAAGTGAATTAGTTAAATATTTATTTTTCTATATTAGCAGCACGATTGTGGTGTAAAACAAACCCATTAAAACACCATTTCAAGTTCCTATTTCTCCCATTTCAAGTTCCTATTTCTCCCATTTCAAGTTCCTATTTCTCCCATTTCAAGTTCCTATTTCTCCCATTTCAAGTTCCTATTTCTCCCATTTCAAGTTCCTATTTCTCCCATTTCAAGTTCCTATTTCTCCCATTTCAAGTTCCTCTTTCTCCCATTTCAAGTCCCTATTTCTCCCATTTCAAGTCCCTATTTCTCCCATTTCAAGTCCCTATTTCTCCCATTTCAAGTCCCTATTTCTCCCATTTCAAGTCCCTATTTCTCCCATTTCAAGTTCTTATATACCCCATTTCTAGTCTACATTTACCTCCCTCCCGTTCAAACCTTTATTTATCCCTTTGACAGTTCCTATTTACACCATTTCAAAACGGCCCTAATCACCATATTTCTAATAATTGTTTACACCATTTCAAAGCGGCCCTAATCACCATATTTCTAATAATTGTTTACCCCACTTCAAGTCCACATTTACCCATATTTCGAGCCTTTATATACACCAATTCAAACCCCTATTTTCCCTATTTCAAGGCCTAATTCATCCCATTTCTAGTTACTATTTGATGCACTATTTAAATTTCATTGAATAAATGGTGGCTTCTTTACGCTTTTTATTTAATCAAATGGCATATAAGAATTTAGCTTCTGTTCCAAATTAGTTTAACACATTTTATTGTGGTGTGCAAAGGGTTATTTTATTTAACATAAGTATCATTTGCGCACCTCTAAATGGAGTTTTTTTACACCTTATTTGTGAGCAAATGGTTTTTAAAGAATTAGCTCCAATTTCATGTTATTTTAACACCATTTATTGGTATAATCGACGGGGTTATTTTAATCCATTGAGCACCTTTTATCGAACGATGTTTTTTGAATACTTTTTTTATTCCATTCATTATAGCTAATGCTGTTAATAAAATATGGCACTATTTTCATACCATTTCAATGACCGGTCAAGGTGTACAAATAGTGCCGAATAACATTTTCACCACTACAACACTATTTAGGTACCATAATTTTTAAAGTGTAGCTTTACCAATAATTAACCAATACACGTTACTTAACAGTGGATTAACGAGTGGAGTGGAATTTCAATAGGTGCAAATTTACGCTTAAAACACACGCTTAGTAAGTCGTATATGAACAATAACTGGATATTTTATTATGTAGTAACGTTGGAATATTGATGAGTTAACACGATTGTTTTTGATGATTGACACAAGCGGGAACAAATGGAATATGCTAATTGACTAATTTAAGCTTCGAAAAACTTTATAGGTCTTGGGAAAAACACAAAAACCAATGGATTTCTTTATTGATTAATTTGACAATTATTTTAAGCTATGTTCAAAATTACATGGGAATTGGTTCAAAACTGGTTTTCCAACTAGTTTTGAAATTTCTTCTAAGGTTGAAATTTTAAGCGAGTTTGACAGTCCTAGCTCACACTTAAAGACGTTCTAATAATTACTGTCTGCAGAGGCTCTTATTATTCTCACTGCATTAGGGTGGTTTCGGTATTTGTGGCCAATAGCTTCTATGGGATAGTAAAAGTCTACAGAATATATATATTTTCTTTGGTGTTGCAAGAAGCTAACGTGTGTACTTAAGACTATCATAATCTCAGTTGACAATATCCTTAATAGTAGAACTTAAACTCCAAACCACCTTCAAGTTGGTTCGTAGAGAAAGTAAGGAAAGAGTAGTTGTAATTAGGTTCACGATTATCAGTTTACAATTAAATTTGGAAGGTTTTCGAACCTCAAGTGTGTGAATAAGGACTTTAGGTTTGACAAAGTCCCTTAAACTGTTTAATCGCTGCAACATCGTTTTACTATACATTTCTAGCCTTTAATGTAGGGCAATGTCAAACGTGCACTATTTGAGTTGGTTTGAACTTTCGCGTCAAGAGCAAAAAAATATTTATACATTGTGGCGCGCAGAAATAATAACTTTAAAACAATTGTTATTGTTCCACTTAAGTCAATAT
>JAEQBA010002976.1:0-44496 GCA_019434445.1 Phalangium opilio
AAAACTAGGAGATCCTATTCTTCAAAACAGTCTTCAACGAAGCTGGAAACTATTACTACCATTTTTATTGCTCCTTGGGAGCGCTCCACGAGGACCCAAAGGAAAACGCTATAAGACGCAAAAGGCAAAATATGAGAAGAGATTTTTGGGTGAACCTGATTTTTAAATTACTTAAAAAAATTGTATCTTGGTGAAATGTTAACCGATTTTTACAAAACTTGATTTACTTTAAAGGGTCTGTAAAGTGGGATTGGCGGGTGGGTAAAAATTATTTGAAATAAGTCAGAGGCACGTGACTGAGAAACTTTGTTCGTTTTATTTCGTAAACTACCACTTCGGGGAATTGGCGCTGAAATCTCGCGAAAAACAAGGACTTGGTGTCCAGTCCCACTCCTTGTTGAGACCTTGTATCTTGGCGTTTTGTAGTGCCTGTGACTTATTTCAAATAATTTTAACCCATACGTCGATGCCCATCTTCACAGTCCCTTTAAGGACAAAAATACTCTCTACCTCACTAAATTTTGTGCAAAAATATAATTTTAAATTAGACTTGCCCTTTAATTTTCATGTTAAAGGCCGACTTCCATCGAAAAGGGTTCTAGCGAACTGAAAACCGAGCATCGAGACTAACAATGGAGCGACCGTGCCGATTTTTGAATCGCCGCTGGGTCAAAAGTTGGAAGGGTTCTAGCTAACTGAAAGCCGTGCAATGTGGTTCTAGCGAACTGAAGATGCACAATAGAGAATTTCCTTCAGGGGAAAGCAACAATTCGAGAGGAAATAAATTTAAAAGGATTTCATTTGTTCATCTTCAGTTCGCTAGAACCACATTGCACGGCTTTCAGTTAGCGAGAACCCTTCCAACTTTTGACCCAATGGGGCTTCGAAAATCGGCACGGTCGCTTCATTGTTAGTCTTGATGCTTGGTTTTCAGTTCGCTAGAACCCTTTTCGCTGGAAGTCGGCCTTTAAGCTCTCTTAAATCTACGACCATTAGAGACGTCACGAAAAAAAAGGCGAATTCAATGGTGGGTAGCAAAAATAAATAGGATAGAAAGTGAGGGACTATAGAAAACGTAGGCGACGTGATATTCTCGTTGCCTCTGAGCCACGGAGAAATATATTTCCTGCCCCCCGCGGTATTCTGGGGGACTCGCGTATGAATACTGGCACCGAGCGACAAGCCCCGACCAAATTGCATGTAACGGATACGAATGCGCAGTGTAAATATAGTTCACGCGGCGTGAAGTCGTAAGCTAGCCGCCCGCTAGCCTCTTAAGCCCGGGACGGGAGTCGGGAGTCGGGACTCGGGAGACGGCTTTTTAAGTTTGTGTTAGGGTAGTTTAGAAAAAAAAATAAAATGTCCATACAAGGCCAAGGGTTAAGCGTTTCGTCAATTATTGACAAGTATGAAAACGACACTTCTTCACAACAGACAGATCTGGAAAAAGGAATGATATAATTCAATATTTAGTTAAAAATGAAAAACTGGATCCTATTTTAAAGGCTATGTGGGAACAATTTTCACGTTTTGAAGGATCAATTTCAAGACTCTAAACGCGAAGATTCAGGAAACTATTCGGGCTTCCAGTACTCTTTTTACCAATGGATTACTAACTAAACAATACTTGCGTTATCACTTAAAAACTTAACGCGACTTAGTTAAGAGCACAACAGTACGATTTTCAGTCGTCTGCACTCTGTAGCAGGAAAAATAAGGTTTCGTCATCTATGGCGAAAAATATTTGAGCATCCCAGAGATCCTCGAACGCTGAACTATTTGCAGAAAGATAACGTAATAAAGGAGAGCGCTGATTGGTCGGCCAAAAGCGCCAGAGAGAAAACGAGAATTTGCTTCGTAAATATCATAACACACGCTGCGGAAGGCTTTCTCTCCCTAGAGTCCCTCACTTTTTATCCTATTTATTTTTGGTGGGTAGGAAGTTAGGAAGAGGATGAAAAAAGGACTCGATAACTTCGGTTCATTTACTTCTGAAATAATGAAATGCTATACCCTTATGTTATTATTAGTTTCAGTTGATTCAGCTCAGTGTAGAAGCAATTGAGGCCTTAGTAGTCGAAGTTCAAGAATGTATTTAACAAGGGAACTTTTCAAGACGTTTTAAAATAGTAGCCTTTGAACCATCTTAATCTTTGCTATACTGTACTACTGAGTTTGGGTTGGCGTTCATTGTGTAGTTTAAATCATGAATTTCACTACGGATAATTGCGATTTAAATTTAACTTTAACTTTAAGTAATTCAACTGAAAATGGAGTTCCACTTATTAAAACAATACACGACGTATTAATCGTTACGCTCTTAGTAATGATCATGTTTTCCATGGGATGTTTAATCACAATCAATGAGGTAAAAATTCTAATTTTACAATTCAAATTAAGTTTAAAACTACATAAGATACTAGCCTAGCTGTGTAATTTCAAGACTAAATATTTATCTAAGCTAAAAATTTGTTCTAAATAAAACCATGGAGGCTGTATGACAACACAGCTTCAATGATAAAACCTTGAAGGATGGAGGTGAGCTGGAGTTGTAATGTTGGTTGGCCATGTGCTGCAATGAGAGTCTCCCACGAGTCACGGTACCTTGGGCACGCCCCTACCTTTGTTATGAGGTTGTTAAGTGCTGCCGCCTAGAGTCATTTAAAATAGAAGCTAGATCTCATGAATTAGCTCCTATTTTAAGACACAGTGGGCATTGTCGACGTTTTCATACAAAACGCCGAGGATGTTGGGAGGACTTACGTGGCCATAGATGGGAGTAGAGACTGCGTTATATGTATGGAGATTCTACTCCATCTCAACTCTTTCCTCCAGGAAAAACACTTCCCTTGTCTTGGCCACACAAACAGGGTGTTTCTGAAAGGTATGTCAGAAATCAAGGGCAGTGTTCTTTGAACGATTTCAAGTCGAAAATGTTTTATGACATTTTGCCGTCCGGTCCACCGTTTCCCAGTTATAAATAGACTGTTTTACGGATGATCCCTTAAATTTAATTAATAAACTGAAAGACAATGATTTCTAATTGAATTAAGGGGTCATCAGTAAAATACTCCAAACGTAATTTGAAAACGGTGGTACGGACAGAAAAACGTCATAGAAGCTGAATTTTCGACTTGAAATCGCTCAAAGAACACCCCCATAATTTATGGCAGACTTTTCAGAAACACCCTGTCTGCAACACACCTCGAGTAAGGTATCTCATTCAGAGTCACGCTTATTTGTTGTTGTTGTTATGTTGCTTATGATATAAAGTGTTTTATGTTACAATAAATGTCTATTAAATGAACTTCTAACCTTGTTTTTCGATATATATCTACTTACATTATTTCTCAGAAACTGATACCTGGAATTTATGATATTGGATTTTTCGCGACCTCATTTTGGGACACAATGTATTCGTCCTTAGCCCCAATTTTGCAATATTGATTTTGACTTCAAGTCATAAATTTCCCCCAAGTTGCTTTGGAAAACAATGCCTTGTTTGCATTCATAAACTCTCCAATTTTCTCTTAATACTTAAGACTTTGTATTTTGCTCTTAGAATGTCGTAACTTTAGTTAGAACAATGACGCTTTAAATTGTTTCAATGAGATAAGAGATAGGAAACCAAAGTGTGTGCAGGGATAGATGTAATTTTAGAAGCAGGAATGGAGAACAGAGTAATCTGGGCAAGCGTCAAAGTCCCGGACCCCTTCTCCGGGAAGGGGGGGGGCGTATGAAAGAAGAGGCAGGTCATAGCGACAGAGGTAAAAAGAATTACGGAATCAAGTATTTTTCGCCATCCCCGACAGCAACGTCATCAGAACGTAGTTTAAGTGAGCGAATATAAGACAATTTAAACTTTTCGTTACGTGTTGGAGGGAGGGGCTTTTTACTGGGCTATGAGTCGAACTGAAGTAAATACTAACCGTTCTCCATTCCTTCTTCTAAAATTACATCTATCCCTGCTGTGTTACCTGTGTAAGATCGTTGTAATTTCAGATTCGAAGCTCTATGCCGAAAGAAAATCCACTTTCAGTATGGACTAAGATTGTAAACCTACGGGTTTGGCGTAACCATAACCACGGCTCGTGCAGGGGAGATTAGGGTCAAGGTTATTCCAAATTTCGCAGCGCTTTCAAAAGCTACGCGTGGGCGACGCATATGAGCAAATGTATATTTGTTGTTTTTTAAGTAGCGCTTAAAGATGGGCGAGAATGGAGGAGATGAATATCGCAAAGGTGTTCATGAATGACGCTATGTTACTCAATTAAAAAGCTAACGGGGAAAGGCTGACTCCTTTGTATTCAGATTGTTTTAGGTATAGGATAGGTTTAGGCTTGCCTAGCTTAGGTTAGCTTGCTGTCTTCTTGTAACAGTTACATGGTTTTGAATTTAGATATGGGTTCACTTACGTCGACCAATAGGAGTAATTATCGGCATGGTCAGTCAGTTCGTGCTACTACCATTCGCGGCTTTCAGCTTAGTTAAAATTTTCGGAACTGATTCGTTACAAGCCACAGGAGTACTCATTTTGGCGTCTTCACCCGGAGGTGTCTCTTCAAATATTTTTACTTACTTTACCGAAGGAGACCTATCTCTAAGGTAAATATAATAAATTAGCTAAACTATACCGACGCCGCCCCGGTTTTAAAGGCAGAATTCCAGCGAAAAGGGTTCTAGCGAACTGAAAATCGAGCATCGAGACTAACAATGAAGCGACCGTGCCGATTTTCGAAGCCCCACTGGGGCAAAAGTTGGAAGGGTTCTCGCTAACTGAAAGCCTTGCAATGTGGTTCTAGCGAACTGAAGATGAACAACAGAAATCCTTTTAAATTTATTTCCTCTCGAATTTTTGCTTTCCCCAGAAGGAAATTCTCTATTGTGTATCTTAAGTTCGCTAGAACCACATTGCAGGCTTTCAGTTAGCTAGAACCCTTCCATCTTTTCACCCAGAGGGGATTCGAAAATCGGCACGGTCGCTCCATTGTTAGTCTCGATGAGCACTCGGTTTTCAGTTCGCTTGAACTCTTTTCGATGGAAGAAGGCCTTTAAAAGAAGAGGCTAAACATTAAACAGTCTTTGGGTCCAACCCTAATAAATATCTGCATGATATTTTTTACTAATTTCAAATTCAATGCAACGATGTTTTAATCATAAAGCTAATTAAATTATACTGGTCTAGAAATTGAATGTCCTTAACAGGCTTAATGGCTAGAGGTTGGCCTACGTTCCAACCTTCGACCTTAAAGGGATAGTAGATATTTTTCTTTCTTAATCGAAAGAGCGTATAAAATAGTGAATATATCAATTGGAACCATGTTTCTATCTAAAATAATAAAGAAGATACGAGCAATTAAATTTCCGTTATGGACACTACGCGTTAGGCTTTCCCGCGATGCACTGGGGAGTACCCCTATTGGAGGCCTAGTACCAATTGACGTTTTCTTCCAATAGGGGTACTCCTCAGTGCTTCACGGGAAAGACTAAAACGCGTAGTATCCATTACGGAATTTTAATTGCTTGTATCATCTTTAATATTGCAGATAGGAACATGGTTCCAATTGACATATTCATTATATAAGCTCCTTCGATTAAAACGAAAAAGTCTTGTCTTCAAGAAACCTTCCTTAGTCACTGTTCTGGCAGCCATGATTGTTGGGTTTCAGCTTTCCCCCCCTGCATTCAAACCACAAATATGGCCGTGGAAATCATCTCACGAATTTTAGCTCCTCTCCGAAACATGGTCTTTGAATTTTCTTGTCACATTTATCCATTACAGCGTTTCTATGACAACTTGTTCAACTATCTTGGCACTAGGTATGATGCCCACTAATGTATGGCTTTACGGGCAACTAATTGAGAGCCAAGGATGCATTAAAATTCCGTACAGTAAGATTGGCCTCTCCATTGTATTTGTAACCACTCCAGTCGCATTTGGTATACTGACCAAACGGATATTACCCAGAGTGGCCGAAATCTCCTCAAAAGTAAACTCAACCCTGACCTTTAGAGATCCTTTTAATAATATTTTGAACTCGGCAGGTTGGTACTTACTGCGGATTTGCGCTGATTTTTTTAGCGCAAGCGCTTGAACTAATCATCTATCCGGATATCTTCAGCACCATCAATTCGGACCTATACGCCATACTACTGATCTTACCAGGAGTTAGTTTTATTTTGGGGTATGTCTTAGCACTGGTTTTTCGGCAGACGCCAAAAATACGACGTACCATCGCCATGGAATGCAGTATGCAGAATGTTGGACTTTCATTGACTGTTATTGCCTTATCGTTTTCTTATCAGGTGCGACAGGGCCAGAGTAAATCAACTAAGAGTTAGGAACTCGAGAAAATTACAGTTTCCTTATGTGATTTTACAATCTTTCTACAAAGGAGAGGGATAGAGTTACCTACAACGTTGCAGTCTGTACCCACATCTACGGCAACGAAGTCTTCCCAGCATGCTCAGCGTTTCGGTAGGGTCGTACTCTACGGAAACGTAAAGGATGCCCCCTTTGTCTTGAAAAGAGAAGCTAGTTCTCATTGAAATACAATGGCGCTATAAGGCGCAGCATTTAACAATCGCCTCTTCCGAAGAGTAAGGGGCGTGCACTGGGTGACTTTCATTGCCGCAGGTCGGCCATCCTCATTACCACTCCATCTCACCTATTTTCTCCCTCTTTAAACAAAACGTTATTACAGTGCGTTTATTTATGGTACAGTACCAAAAACTCGAAGATGGTTCCTGTATCTTAAAATAAAAATAGATGCTAGTTTTTATGCAATAAATGGAAAACAGTTTCCAAAAAAGACGCTACGCACAAGCACTCGTAAGTCCCTTACCATAGGTAGAAGCGTGCACAAGTCGCAATGTATCCTTTGTGAGACATTTTCCCAAGCACAAATCCCACCAACCAGTCTGGGAAATAGCACACTTCCTCTGGTCCGAAACCAGTTTATTTATTTATTGACTGGACCAGTTTTTAAATCAGAAATTGCGGTTTCTGATCCTTTTGACCAGTTTATTTTTGCAAATCTAGTATAGGAAAACTAAGGGGGGGGGACAAGTTGAAGGACCGGTTTATTATTTTGGACACTAGGGGGTCACTGGTCCCAATTAAGAAATAGTTTAAATTATATTCTGATATCCCAGACTGCCACCAAAGAGGGTAGAAAGAGGGGGAGTTAAAGCTAACGGCTTTGGCAAGAAATTTTGGGTGTTCTCGCTTTTATTTTTTATTTATTTGTTATATTTTCCTCCTAATATCCGGTTCACCGTATTTCAACCAATAAGAGAGCAGAGAAAGATGCGCGCGCACACCGGAAGCTTAGAGGAAAACTTTCAAAGCGAGAACACTCCAGCCAAGCCTTCTACTCCCCACTTTATACCCTCTTTGCTGCCACCAACATATTTAGTCTATCCCATTCTCCCCACAAACATTAATGCGACCTGAGGTGCTTTGATCGTATCTTGTTTACAAATGTCTCTTTTTCTTATGCAGCTGATATAACCAGTATTAAAGTTCCTCACTCTTAGTAATTTACTCTCGCAAACTAATTGATAGGTTTAATTACACATTTTTATATTTGACTATTTTTCAGACGCAAAAGTCGGTAATTGCATTTACATATCTTTACCCGGTGCCTATGTTAGCAACAGCCACTATCGCGGTAATCGTGTATAAAGTATATAAAAGGTTTCACGTTGAAACCCAAGACGTTTTTAAGGAATATCCAAATTAATGTAACAATTAAATACCTTCAGTTTCTTTAAATTAAAGGAACTCTAAAGTACTCGGTGGATGTGCAAAAATCTTCTAATACGTCAATTATATTTTTTCTTTATTTTTAAACACAATAATAATTGTTATTGTACGCCATTTAATTGGAGTAATGATCTTCTTATTTGGGTTTGAACACGCACTCAGGCTGATATCAAGGAACACGTGTTAGATTAAACATTCAAGTTTTGGGTGTAACGTCAAGTAATATCAAAAGGAAATATAAATAACAGAGAGTGACGCTTCCGTAAAGGCCTTTGTCTAATGTTTTCGACGCCAAGACTAGCTTTCTCTCTAGCTTCTACGGTCGACCAATCAGCGTTCTCTCGAACGAAAATAGTTCGACTTCAGAGGCACTCGGTATATTTATAATTTGGTTTGTCCATGCTACTAGCGTTAATATTTGTAGGTAAGTTTCCCTCTACTATATCGCGGGCGGGGGACAATAAATATCTTCCGTTATCTATGAGGCAAAGCTCTCACGTCAACTACAAACACTTTCTGAAATTCATATTTGCCTTTGATCATATCTACACTTACTTCCAGACTATCGAAAAATTTTAAAGATATCTGTAAAGTAAATGTTAGCAAAGTTTAAATTTTAAATTAGGCTGACGAATTTGTTATAACTTATAATTAAAAACCGATTTGTGGCTGACTTACCTCTTCTAGATTCCCAAGTGTCTAAAATTATAAAACATAAAAATTAAAATATTGGCAGGGATAGATGTAATTTTAGAAGTAGGAATGGAGAACAGAGTAATGTGGGCGCGCGTCAAAGTCCCGGGCCCCCTTCCACGGGACGGAGGGGTATGAAAGAAGAGGTGGGTCATATCGATAGAGGTAAAAAGGAATAACGTATTTTTAGCCGTCCCCGTTAGCAACGTCATCAAAACGTAGTTTAAGTGAACCAATAAGATAATTTAACATTTTCGTTACGTGTAGCTCTATACTGGGCTATGACTCGGACTGAAGTAAATATTAACCCTTCTCCATTCCTGATTCTAAAATTACATCTATCCCTGATATTGGTGAATTTAAAGTTAAAATGGCTAATAAATACTATCAACGTTTTATCTTTAAACTGTGAAATTAGAGTAATAAAATAATGTTTTGAAATATATAATTAAGGTAATTTTTCTATCTTTTACCTCGCAGGCTATTTCCATTTTTTTTAACATTGCAGGGCGCTCTGCTAGAACTTTCTGTTATAAAGATATCAGCAAGTGCCACAATTAAGCAGTCGAAATTAACGCTACCATCCCTTTAATTTGTTTAAAGCAGACCTTTTTACAAGCATCCGTCATAACATATCCCACTTTTGACATATTAATCATGAAATTTTCATCATCTATAAATACAATTTTTATTTCTCTTTATTTTTTTAGTTTAATGCCATATTTTAAACAATTTGTAGTACATACCTTCTTGCTTTCGGCACGATTTTTCAACGTCATCGAAGCACAGGTTGGACGACATGCATATTTTCTGATATTGGTATATAATAATAATAGAAGTAAGATAAGGGACTAGAAGTAAAGTGCTCTAGCATTGGTTTTAGATCCTGGCACTAGTGAACAAATTTGAGGATTTTATGCCGCTTCCATCGCGCCTACACTAGAGAGAGAAAAAAAGTTCCTACCCCCTTCCCCTCAACCTAAAGCCGCGGAACACGGACGCGCGTGCTTGAATCTAGTTCGGCCGTCTACCGCCACGAGCGTCTCACGTTTTGGAAGGAAAATTCAGAAACCGCTACCAGAGGGCCAACTGTTGGTGTGTTATCAAGAATATTCACTTTCGTCAAGTGAAGAATTTGGTTACCTCGATACTTCTAGTCCCTTATCTTACTTCTGATAATAATAAAAATGTACTTTAAAGGGTCTGTATTGAAGACGGCGGACCGTTGAATTTTATATTTTTAAAAAAGTCGTTATCGACGTCACAACCCCCCGTGGGAAGCAAAACGAAAGTTTTTCCGAGAGAAGAATGTAAAGACATTTTGCCATTTTTGTGTTAGTCAACCCTATCCGGCAGGAGAAATAATAGACCCAACCAACAAATAAACAAGTTGACATGGGATAGGATCACGTGACTAACGAAGTTGACTGTAGTACCATCTGTCGTTTAGCAACAATAATAAATCTCTTATTTTTCTGATTGGATTAGAGTCTGACTCTTGGGGTTCTGCGCATGGCAAAATCAAGCCAATCAGGTTATCCCTTTCTCGCCTCAAAACCCAAGAACGAGATCTGAGCCGTTATAAAAATTTAAAAGATTTGTTGGTTGGGTCTATTGGGCCAATCACAGCTCGACGGTTCTAGCAAACGCAGAGGGGGTGTCAAAATCTCGGAAACGCCGGAGCTGGGCGGTTCACCGGATGTGTGGAACCGCTTTACAACCACGAATTAATTCGTCTTTGGCGCGTTTTACATCAGTTGCTGACGTCAATGATGGTGGTGGGGGTTATCTTTTTCAAAAACAATTTCAACGGTCCACCGACTTTTTACAGTTCCTTTAATTGTCAGGGGGGCTATATTTCAATGGTGGTGGGTGGCTAGAATGCTACATCTAACTGACAGCGCCCTATACATAGTTTTCAGACTAGAAGGATTGATACAATTTGTCAATTTACATCAGGACTCCAGGCTACTTTCCAGACAAAGTGCAGTACAAAGTAGTCTGACCTCCTGATGTAAATGGTATCAATCCGCCTAGTCTGAAAACTATGTACAGAACCCATCACAAGTTTTAGTTGAAACTCTAACAGACTAACGACTTGTAGAGCAACCAACACATAAACGGAAGGCCGCCTTACTAGGTTATTTCCCGCGTGCAATTCGCGCCAAGAGGCAAAGCTAGGTGGAGCCCGAGTTCACTACACGCGGGAGGCTAGTCGACTCGTGCTGCCTCTAGCGGTGTTTCTTGGCGCGATTGAAATAAGCCAAGAAAGCGGCTCAGCCCCTCAGGCGTTTGCTTCTTTTTTGGAATTAACGGAAAGGTCTATATTTGTTATTCAGAGTTAGACTCTCGGTTTTTGGTTCGCCTAGAACCTTTTTCGTTAGATCAAGAAGTGATATCTAGTTTATTAGGGAGAAGGTATAAGGTGCCTAAGTATTCGCGCGCCATAGTCCCAGTCCCCTTTCAAAATACAAGGGGGGACGTAAAAGGAGGCCGGGCTATTTCGCCTCTCCTCAGTCGGAAAATACTTAATTTTCGTCATTCGCGTCGCGCTGACGTGAGTTTTCAAGAACCAATGAGATGCTGGTTGTTATTTAGAGACGGGGATTAACTCGGGACCTACGTTTGGACTGGAGATAAAGCTAGAAATATGGCCAATTTATACCTTCCCCCTAATAAACTAGATATCACTTCTTGGTTAGATATCACCCTTTAACTGACAAAAATAGAAATCAAATTTATATTACTTACTCCCATTTTTTTGGTGTATTCTTTAAAGACCTAATTTAACATATACATTTATAAAAATATCATTTGATGCTCTACAGCATCGAGGGACCAATCACTCGGTGTAATCCGAAAGAGATTAGCCCCTCTAACAAAATGAAGGGACTACTCTTACCGCATCCAGAGCGTCACAAGTCTAAAGATAGTTTAATTAAATTTATATTTATATTTAAAATTAAACTAATATTAAATAAATAAGTAAATAAATAAATATGTCTCACCTTTTTTATATCATCTTTTCCCTGAAATTTAAATTGAATTAATAGAGATTAAGTGTAGCTAACAGTGCTATAACTTACCGCGCATGCTTCGACATATTTTTTACTTATTTCGTCATTGATTCCATCTTCTCTCTGTAAATTACAAATAGGTATAGGTACAGTTTACCGGACACTTTTTCAAATTGAAAATAAAGTCCATATTCGTGTTCAGCATCCTCAAATTATTCAGGAACAGTGAAATTTGTTTGTCGAAATTATTTGGGTTAGTAAAACGCTTACCTTTTGAACTAAGCCGTTTACGGTCTACCCCATGTCATCAACTCAATTTAAAGAATGAAAGCGTGTAAGTCTTAGATTCAGGTTAGGTTGAGTTAGTGATATTTGAAAAAATATTCTACATTACAATTTTTCGTTTTTCAAGATTTTCCGACAAAGTGTTTTAGTTGTTTCTAGCTATTTTGAGGGTGATGATGAATATCAACTTTATTTTCTATTTTAAAGAGTGCCTGGTAAACTGCACTTGTTCCGATTGGAAAGGAAAATGAAGTTATTTTTAACGATTCTTTTACTAATTATATGACCTTTCTGCATAGTGAAACATCCAATAAATAACACTGAATGATTTAAAACGATAAAAATAATGGGGAAGGCTGCCTCGCAACTATGAATAAATTGACAAAATTAAAAAAAAAACATTTTGTTAATATATTCATAGTTTCAAGGTGAAATATTTATTATATTATCAGAAATAGATTTAATTCTAGAAGTAGGAATTAAGAACGGTCCAACTCGTAGCCCAGTATAGAGTCCCTCCCTTCAACACGTAACGAAAATTTTAAATTATCTTATTGGCTCACTTAAACTAAGTTTTGATGACGTTGCTAACGGGGACGGCGAAAAATACGTAGTTACATTTTACCTCTGTCGCTATGACCCGCCTCTTCTTTCATGCCCCTCCGTCCCGGGGAAGGAGGTCCGGGACTTTCACGCGCACCCAGATTACTATCTGTTCTCCATTCCTACTTCTAAAATTAAATCTATCCCTGTGCTAATATATTCATAGTTTAGTTTCAAGGTGAAATATTTATTATATACTATTATGATTATTATGTAATGAACACATTTTGATTGGAAAGAATGAAATACTACCTTCTTGCAGTCTTTGGAATAATTTTCGCGTTGAGTTGCTTGAAATGCCTTGTCTAAGAAAATATAGCAAAAATATTTAACAATTAGTATAATATACACCTGATTTTCCGTCTTTTGATACTGTAACAAGTATTTTTACTAAGAGCCTTGTACCCAGAAGCAACCATAAAATATTTGTAAATTTTAATAATATTCTAAATTAATAATTTATATATCGGTCCGAAGTTAATTTACCGATTTTGAATATTAATCGGTTAAAATAGGTATCGGTTCCAGTAAAACTTCGACAGCGAAATCAGTTAATTTATGATATCGGCCATGTATATGAATCAATTTCATCTTGATAGAAACGCTCTCTTCCTAAAATACATGTTGAGACATTAGACAATCAATCTTACATTGTTTTCCGCAAATTGTCTTAATAATAATTTTACACCCTGCTGCAGTATTCTTTTCATTCTCAACTTTAGCTATAACTAGCCCTAATCCAACCAAACCGAAAATACAAACGAACAAAGCCCTCATTTTATGGTTGCAAGTAACCTTTCAAATTTGAAATTATTTTAAACTCTCAACTCTATTTTAAATATTAGATATTTTCGTGACTAAATCCCATTTGGTTTAATGACTTTTCTATCCTAGTTAGTTTGTAAATCGTTTATTTTATCACATTTAGTTAAGCAAATATTAAAGGTTTATCGCAGACGTAATTAAGCAAATCACTACGATCAAAGGCAAATTGGAAATAACCGAAAGTGGGGCAGGGAGGAGACCATAGACGATATGCGGGATTAGTTTTACCTCTGAGCCAAAGAAAAAATATTTACTGTCCCCCCCCCCCTGCGTAGTACTAGGGGGTACCTTACCCATGAATACACCTCTTAGATGTAACTAAAAAGAGAAAGACACAAAGGGAAACTTTGCCATCCGTCTCGCTTCTTGGCGCCTGCGCTCTAGGGGTTTCAAACCAGAGATTGCGCAGAGACGGTAATAGATCAACCAACCCCATTGTACCCCTTGATACTAAGGGTTGCCTCCTCCCTTTTTTACATCGAATAGTACACAAGGTACTGAACTAGGTTTACCAGGAGATTTATGAACTAAAAAAAAAACAAAAATTGTTCTATTGAAACAAATGCCTTAAAAGCCGAACTATTTTCGTCGGACGGTCGGAGAAAGGTAAAAGATAAGGACAGAGATGAGTAGAACTATGATTGGTCGAAAAGAGAAGCTAGAGAGAAAGCGATACTTTGCTAATACGTAGCACTACGAAAGGCTTTCCGCGACCCAAGTAACTAATTACTTTCCGTTATTTGTGTTTGCCTTTGACATTTGGTGCACACGCGAATGTTTTACAAGGTAAATTATACGAAAATTATACCATTTTGTAACAGATACTTCAAGACTATGATAAACCAAGTTGGGAAACTTAAATATTACCTCTCCGAGACGAAAGGACTACCACTTATTTACCTGAATATAACAGCCTGATAGTTTTTGTTGTTTTGTCATACATCCTCGATCGGCGAATGGCGATCGGATAGAAGATTTTTTTTTAAATTCCCTCATCCTTTAACCGTTACCTGCCCACATCCCTAAATAAAAACCTCACTTCTAAATTTTTTCCCTAATGTCTCTATATTGCAACAGAGGATTCCAACGAGAATGAGATAAAATTAAGTGCAAAAACGGATTTATGTACTAAGAACGTCGGATCATAGCTTTAGCCTCTAGTACCATCCTCGCATACTTTATTGAGAAACTTCGTCTGCTTATATTTTGACTCCACCCACAAATTTTGTATATAGCGACTTCTAGTGGTCGAAAATGTCATTCTTATCTCTATTTTCGAGGTTAAATAATATATTTTTTTTTTCGAAATGCGCTAGTACTGGCAAAAAAGCAAAGTGGACAACAATGCGATATAACTCCCGATTTAGTGGAATTAAGTTTTAAAGTTAAGAATTTAAACAATTGATGTTTCTTCAAATATTTACTTTAAGTATCTGGTTTTTCTTTCTTTGTACTAAAATTATTATTGTAGTACATTTATAAGTTATTATTATTATTTACTTGCTTTATGCAGTATCTATATTTAAAGCCCAAAATATACGAGAATAAGGCCGATAGATGGAGAGCGCGAGTTTTGAAATTATAAGCCACTCTCATCAAAAAATACAAAGTAGTCGACGATGGGTAGGGAATTTGCTACGTTCAACGTTCTTCCTACATAAATCCGTTTTTGCTAAGTGCAATAGAGATTTACAAAATTTCTGTGAACCTTGAACTTGCTCCAGAAATTGGAAACACCTTGTTAAAATTAGCAAACTCCAAACATGGTCACGGACACACGGATACGGTCAGACAGACAGATATACAGCATCCTATGTAATACCTCTCCCTGACGCCATCGACACTCGGAGGGGTAAGGAAACAAGTTTAAAAAAATCCCTAAAACTAATAGGATAATGATGTAGAAATTTCTAGTTTCTTATTTCGAAACGAATTATTTAAACAGATTGTTAACTTCATTGCTACATGACTTTAATGATGGTATAGTACAAGTACAAGACGGTGATATTCCCAGAACCTTCAATGGTAAATGGGGTATATTTAAACAGCGCGGATTAAAATTTAGGATATTATAGCCATAAGTGTATAAGATATGTTCCATAAGTATGACAATACATTTACTTCGTAATGGTAGAGACTTAAGCAAGTAGTCCACAAAGCCTTGCGAAACCGTATCGTTAACGTAACGTCACGTATCCAAATAGGAACAGAACGCCATCTGATAACGTTTCTTAACGATGCTTTCGGACTTAGGTAATGGGCGCCCTCTTTCGGATGATTTACGAACTTAAAACGGTAACGATACGGTTTCGCAAGGCTAAGTGGACTACTTGCTTTACTGAGATTTAGTTCGAGAACGGCGCGAGAATTGAATACACTCGGTTAATTTTGCAGTAAATCTTTCTATTTAGTCTGCATTACTAAGCCTTTGACAGCGCTTCACCAGTCATCGCTTTACGAGAATCTGTGACGTTTCACCTACGTAACGTCACTTCATGACAAGCTCTCAGTAACCAGTAACAAACTTATGGAACAAATCTTATGGTATAGCGAACTGAAAACTAGTCATGGGCCAGTATTTCGAGTAACTCGATTCAGTATCGATAACAGTATCGATTTTTGTGGATGGTTTGTTGGCTAATTCATTCTCCAATAAAAATATTTCTTTTCAGAAAATGCCATGCAAAATACGAATAGATTCTAGTTTTCATTATTTTTAAATGTATATTTCGTAAATTTCCCGGGTTTAAATGGCGGTCTAGAAACTAAAAACCTTCTTTATATAATGATGTCTGCACGTTTCAACCGAGTTCAAAAAGAATTAGTGTACCGGTCTTGTTTCGTATATACGGGCCTTATGGCTTTTGTTGTTTTATTTGACGTCTGCTCTTAAAATTGAGTCTCGAAAACTAACAAAAATGTCCCGGCTCCCGACTGGATGACGGGCTAAGCCGGGAGCCTTAAAAAATACAATAAATATATAAATTGAAAGCATTTAAAGAATATATTCTCTTTTTGCTTTATTTTTTAAACACAATTTTAATTTTTCATGTACGCCATTTAATTGGAACGATGATCTTCTTATTTAGGTTTCATCACGCACTCAGGCTGATATAAAGGAACACTTGTTAGATGAAACATTCAAGTTTGTGTGTAACGTCAAGTCATATCAAAGGCAAATATAAAAAACAGAGAGTGACGCTTTCGTGAAGCCCAAGGTCTAACGTTTTCGACACCTCTCTAGCTTCTTTGGTCCGACTTTAAGGGCACGTTTCAATATTTTTGGTTGTTGGTGATCATAATGCAAACTTGGTACTTATAATTTGGTTTGTCCATGTATCTTCGCTTGTATCAGAAGTTTATGACTTCTTATCCTGGGAAGTATTGGACTCTAACCATATCCGGAACCATCTCTGTTAGCCAACTTCTTATTAGGTCCGATCACCGCGCCACTTACGGCGCTTCTCTCATTTTGAGCTGACATGCAGGCTGATTTGCGCGCCAGCTGCGGGCAAGTAACGAAACTTTAAGGTGTGCCCTGTGGTTTGAGGTAACGAATCAGAAACGGTGACAAGAACAGCTGTTTGCTAGAAATTCCGGTCAAACTAGTGTGGGGTCCTAGGCCCACAGATTGTAATGGAATTGCATAGAGTTCTAGACAGACGGCTATTCAACGATCGGCTCTGAAGAAGTTTTGAACACGCCCCACAGTTTGAGAGCCACAGCCTCTCGGCGTGGGATTTTTTTCAGTAGACTAGATCGTTTTCCAAGTGGTTAGGAAACTTTCGACCCTCTTTTACGATTGCCATAGGCAATTTTGATTAGCAGGGATGGATACTGTATAAAGTCTTAGTGTCCAATACTTCCCAGGATAAGAAGTCAATAACTTCTGCTAGTATTTATAGACCACTTCGATATAACTAAACAGGGAAGGCACGAAGGTAAAACTTTGCCTTCTATCTCGTTTTTTAGCGCCTGCGCTGTGGGCTTGGGAGATCATTAGTGAGCGAACGTAGAGTCAGCTAGGAATCAACCCACTTGTACGTCCCGATCCTGAGGGTTGTCTACCCCCTTATTCACATCGAAACGGTCTATACGCGAATTTCCTCTATATCAGTTGAAGGGGGAAACGTCACAGTTGGGCCTGTAAATAAACGGGTTTCACCTTCACTCCGTGCGACCCGCTAAAGAAGCACAAAATGCGCCTGGGGGGGGGGAACTGGGGAAAACCCGCCTCAAAAACTAGCCTTTCCCCCCGAATTGAAATAGATCTATAACGCGCTGGGCAGGGGGGGGCGTGGCAATAAATATTTTCCGTTATTTCTGAGCAGGGAGCACAAATATTTGTACTCGCTGCTCCGAGGCAAAGCTCTCACTTCAAATACGCACACTTTCTAATATTACTATTTGCCTTTGATTATATTTACACTTACACTCAGACTAACCATAATATTCACAATTATCTGTCAAGTAAATGTTAGCAAAACTTTTAATTTTGAAAACAGGCTGACGAATTTGTTAATAATTTATAATTACAAAATTTTACTGACTTACCCTACCTAGAGTCATACCTGCCTAAAATTATAATGAGTAAAAATAAATACATAAATGAATTTAAAGTATAAATGGATATTATTTACTAACTTTCAACAAGTCAGCTTTAAACTGTGAAATTAGAGTAATAAAATGAGGTTTTGAAATGCATAATTAAGGTAGATTTTACTAATTGTTACCTCGCAGGCCATTTTTATTTTTTTGGCTGCTCCTGGGCGCACTGCTAGAACTTTCTGTTGAAACGAAATTGACAAGTGCCATAAGTAAAATCATGAATCTATACAACAATGAATATACAACCGATTGCTAGACCCTTTCTAGCCTGTTGATTTGATTTTAGTGTTGGTTTACTAAGCCTATGACGCGTTTTGAGTAGCCAACAGGAGGAGTGCGAATTTTGAGTCTAAGAAGCGCGAGATAGCTTTGGGAACATTTTAACGCGTTATGTTTTGAGATAGAGCGATTTTTATATGAAAAATCACATAATATCGTATAAAAACCTAATTTAATAATGTCAGGGGTCGCGATAACATACAACAAATTGTTAAATGCGATTTTAACAAGTTTACGTTACCCTAGAAACCAAAATCGCTCGAAGCCTTGAGTCTCACCAGAGGTATTGCTCACGCATATTCATTGTTTTATAGATTCGTGTTAAAATGTTAACTCTCAAGTGTACAATATCCAAGTCGAAAATAAGTTAATATGTTTAAAGCAGACCTTTTTACAAGCATCCGTAACAAGATAATATTGTGACATCAACTTCAATAAATTTTCATCATCCAATTCTACAGTTTTATTTTCCATTAATTTATCAGTTTAATGCCAAATTTTAAACATTGGTGGTGTTCGAACTAGAATTACCTTCTTGCTTTCGACACGATTCTTCTACTGCTTGAATCCTCGGGTTGGACGACATACATTTTCCCTGGTATTCGTATATAATAATAATCATGCTTAAGTGCCAGGGGGCTTAAACTCAATGCATAGAAAGGTGGTGGACCCTATGTCACGTATAACCAACAGCACCCTATACTATTACCATGGAGCAAACCAGGAGAGACGACTTTGGCAGTTTCCGTAACTGTCCGGTAGAGGCATGACAGAAGAGTTGCAGAAGCTAGTGCTTAGCGGTCTCTAGTTTTCCTACGGAACATAATTAGATGCGCAGTGGGGGGGGGGCAGAGAGACCAGTTTCTCCAATCTTATTACCCCCTTGTTTTTCCGTATGAAAAAAGGGGCGCCACAGTTTCGAAAATCGGTTACCATAGAGTCGACAATCCTCGTTTCATCCATGCTATTACCCAAGCACTACCAACGAGATATACAAGGCCCATGCACGCTCTCTTCGAAGGGGGGGGGGTCCCTTTCTCCTATATATATTTGACTTGTGTGATTCATAGATGGCGCTTCTTAGTCTCTTTAATACACTTACTAATTAGGCTTAATTCACATGAAATCCCGTCGCGCGCTCCTTCGCTCGAGGTTCGAAACTTAGAGCAGGCTGCTGGTCACATGAGGTTTACGTAATTTTTTTAGACTTAAACGCGCCTCTAGCGGAGAATCGTGGCGATTTAAAAGGTCCGGAAAAAAATAGAAAAATTGGCGCCCACATGGGCCTCGTATATCTCCTTGGTAGTGACCCAAGCAAGTTTTATTTGGAAAAAGAAAACCCGAGTAACACCGTAAATGAAAACTACTTTTAACTTGCAAACTCGAAGCGGAATGGTATGTTCGGTTTCGAACTTGGGACCCTCTTGCTATTCACCTGATAGCTATTTTTCCCCACCCGACCTCACTAGTTTCGCCTCGATTTACATCCGCGGGTGTAACCTCAGACCACCTAACCATGGAAAGGCAACTGGATAGGGAGTTCGGTTTGCTTAGCAGCGCCTGTGCAGCAAGTTTATCACCAAACCTACTAAAATCGTAATACAACTGGCGATAAATTGCTAAGCATTGCCTTTTGTTAACGCGGGTTTAACTCAGCTTTCCCTGTCCATGGTTAGGTGGTCTGAAGTGTAACGCATATTTTGTGGCCAGCTTCTTGGCTTTGTTGGAAATTCACAATACGATAATATTAGTATCCATGGTCGGAGCACCCGCTTTGTGAAAGTTTTGGGGAGTTGAAGATGGAACAAAAAGCTTGACTACAGTTATACTAGAACCAGTTTGCACACCTTTCAGTTATCATGGAACCCCTCAAACATTTCAGCTGATACTCTAATAGACCATCCCATTAATTATCTGCAGAGAAAACAAAACATAGGCGGAAGGCAGCACTTTAAGAATATTTGCTTCGTGCCGAGAGGCCCGAGAGACTACACGCGGAAGGAGGTTAGTCGACTCGCACTACCTCTAGCGTTAGTTCTTGGCACGAAAAGAATTAACCCAAGAAGGTGATCTCCCCCGGCTCCTTTGACGTTTGTTTCTACTCTGGAATTAATGGAATGGTCTATTTTTACATTCATAGTTAGATTAACAGTTTTTGGTTTAGGTTCCCGGTTTTTGGTTCGCCTAGAACCCTTTTAGTTGGATAACACCCTTCATAACTGACTAAAATATAAATTAAATTTATGTTACTTACTCCCATTTTTTTGGCATATTCATTATAGATCTAATTTGATATAATTATAAAAGTATCAATTGTACGCAATATCATTTGATACTGTAGAACAACGAGGGGCCAATCACTCTTGGCAATCAGACAGAGATTAGCCCCTCTAACAAAATGAAGTAACTATACTCTTACCGCATTCAGGGCTTTGCAAGTCTAAAGAAAGTTTAATTAAATGCACATTTCAAATTAAACAGATGTCAAATAAATAATTACATCTCACCTTATTAAAATCGTTTTTAAACTGAAATTTAAATTTAATTAATAGAGATGAAGTGTAGGTTATAGTAATAATTAACAATAACTTACCGCGCATGTTTTGACATATTTTTTACCTATTTCGCCTTTGATACCTTCTGCTATCTGTAAATTACAAATAGGTATAAGTACAGTTTACAGGGAATACCGGGCACTTTTTTAAAGGCCGACTTCCAGCGAAAAGGGTTCTAGCGAACTGAAAACCGAGCATCGAGACTAACAATGAAGCGACCGTGTCGATTTTCGAATCCCCGCTGGGGTAAAAGATGGAAGGGTTCTAGTTAACTGAAAGCCGTGCAATGTGGTTCTAGCGAACTGAAGATGAACAATAGAAATCATTTTAAATTTATTTCCTCTCGAATTTTTGCTTTCCCCTGAAGGAAATTCTCTATCGTGTATCTTCAGTTCGCTAGAACCGCCACATAGCACGGCTTTCAGTTAGCCCCCTGAACCCTTCCATCTTTTACCCCAGCGGGAATTCGAAAATCGGCACGGTCGCTCCATTGTTAGTCTCGATGAGCACTCGGTTTTCAGTTCGCTAGAACTCTTTTCGATGGAAGTCGGCCTTTAAATTGAAAATAAAGTCAATGTGAATTACTCTTTATATTATATACTCTAAAAAATATTATATATTATTACGATGTGTAAACGTTTATAGTGAAAAGAAAAAATTCTTACCTTCTTGCAGTCTTCGGAATAGTATTTGCCTTGATCTCTGTTAAAGCGAACGTCTAAGAAAATATAGCGAAAAAATATTCAAGAATTAGTCCGATATACTCCGTCTTTTTATACTGCAACAAGTATTTTTTTACTAAGAGCGTTATACACAGAAGCAACCATAAAAATATTTATAAATTTCAGTAATATTTTCTTTCAATAAAATACGAATTTATATGTATCATAATATAGTGATTGGCACAAACCGATATGATATCGAAGATCGATATGGCACTTAAACCGATATATCGGTTCAAGATTAATTGACCGATTTTTATGGAAATTAAATAATCTGTTAAAATCGGTATCGGTTCCAGTTAAACTTAACGGTATCGGTTAATTTACGATATCGGCCATATAAAAGAATCATAATTTCATCTTGATAGAAACGCTCTCTTCCTAAAATACATGTTGAGACATTAGACAAAGAATCAATCTTACAATGTTCACTGCAAATAGTCTCTATCATTGTTGCACATATTTCATTCACACCATCATCAAAAGCTATAACTAGCCCCAATCCAATCAAACCAAAAATGCTAACGAACAAAGCTCCCATTTTAAAGTAGCGCGGAACCTTTCAAATTTGGGAATATTTTAAACTCTCAAATCTATTTTATACTCGCTAATGCTCATTAGACATTTGCGTGATAGTTCGTATTTGGTTAAAAGATTTTTTTCTCCTAGTTCGTTTCTAAATCGTTTATTTTACCACATTTAGTTAAGCAAATAATAAAGGTTTATCGCACACGTAATTAAGCGAATCACTACGATCAAAGGCAAATGGAAATAACCGAAAGTGAGGCAGGGTGGAGACCGTAGGCGATATGCGGGATTCGTTTTACCTCTGTTCCGTCGAAAAATTATATACTACCCCCCCCCCGCGTAGTACTAGGGGAAACCTTTCCCATGAATAAGCATCTTAGATGTAATTAGACAGTAGAGATGGCCGATATCAGGCTTAACCCGATACCGATCGATACCGATGCAAACATGAACCGATACCGATCGATACCGATGCAAACATGAACCGATACCGATCGATACCGATGCAAACATGAACCGATACCGATGCAAACATGAACCGATACCGATCGATACCGATGCAAACATGAACCGATACCGATCGACACCGATGCGAACACGAACCGATACCAGTCGATTCCGATATTTACTCACTTTGATCCAAAAACCCGATACTTCATCCGATACCCATATTTTTAGTATGACAGTGCCATTTACACAGGTTTTAAAAATACAAGGAAATAATTTAAAGAGTAACTTCGTGGATTATACTACTAAGTATTATGTTTAGAGGTATTTTCAAAATAATATTACGGCTTGTCTTTTGTAACTAGTATATGCTGAGAGGCCCTTTTATACTTTAACTTCTATTAAACTTAGTTATTAGATAAACTAAATTCAGGTACTTTCTAAATGAGAAATCATCACGATTGACATTCATAGAAATGAGATTACTGAAAGTAGTGATGCCACGAATATTCGGTTGCTATTCGGTATTCGGCCTATTCGGCCATTTTTTTCGTATTCGGTATTCGGCCGAATATTTCGTAATATTCGGCCGAATACCGAATCTCCAATCATGAAGGAAAAAAACGGAAAAATTACTCAAAAATTATTTATTTCAATAACAATTTTTACTTTAATATTTATAATCTAATATTTATAATCATAATATTTCCAAACAGGCGATTTTTTGTTTGCCGATGACATTTTGTAAAGCATATAGTGACACGATCTTCTCGCAAATGAACCAAAAACCTAAAGACGCTAGAGACGGGTCCTACTCCTATAGTGTTAAAGAGAGCGCGTTGAAAAGTCGTAACTTCCCCCTTTTCATTCCCTAGTTCCAGAGTTTATCACCAACATTGAAAGCTTCCGCGCAGGCGCGCTGAAGCAGAGGCGGTAGAGAGCGGATCTAAATCTAAACAGTGGGTACGTTCAGTAACGAAAATCTCAAGGAAATCGCTGTTTTCTTGATGTTCACTTGATGGGCTCGAGACGTCACAGTGACGTAAAAGGTTGTTGTACGGAAAAGTGACATTTTGAAGTTAGCGCTGTTTTCGAAAATGTAGTTGGGGAACTTGGGGAAACGTCTTACTGACCCTCAAAATGTCACGAAGCGCAAATGGCGCTATTCAATTATTAAAATGACCTCGCAAAAAATCCATTTTTTAAAAAAATTATGTCTATTTGAATTGTAGAAGTATTTTTGTAATGAAAACTAATACTATTACTATAGGAATAGCATTGTTGGAATTTAATTTTTAAATCCCGCGCCAACTTTTCGTCTGTCAAATTTTCAACAGTCAAGCGCTACGTCACGCCATCAAAAAAAAACCATATCGATTAGATGGTTTTTTTGATGAGCAAGCGCTGAGCATCATGACGTCAAAACCGGAAACACGAAAAAGCGTACAGTGGGGAAAATTTGGCATCGCTTAGTAAGCGCTGTCATCAAAGAGGGTTTACAGAACGTAGTATCCCTCTCTCTGCTTGCGCGCCAATACTGCGCAGAGCAGTAATCGCGTTACAGCTAGTGCCGAGAGGAGAGGAGAGTTTTCCCACGTGACCCTACATTTCGTGTATCCGTCTGCCTATTCACCTCACCATTCCATACCCTTCTTCTTCCATGATGAGACCTGTCCCATTGCGGTCCGTGCGGGGGATGTACGTATTTCGCGGAACGGGTTACAGCTCATAACCGGTTTCGTGCGAGTTGCACATATCTCAAGCCCGAATATTCGGTGGCCGAATATTCGGTGCTTCGGCCGAGAGCATGGCCGAATATTCGGTATTCGGTATTCGGCAAAATCAATATTCGCGGCATCACTAACTGAAAGACCTAAAAATGTCATATAGCACCATATAACGTATTTTAAACGAGTATCGGTTTAGTATCGTATTAAACCAACCGATCCGATACTATCGGGAAACCAAAGTATCGGTGCCGATACCGATATGGTATCGGTACCGGTTCATCCCAACTAGAAAGGGAAAGACACGAGGGGAGGGGAAAACGTTACCATCCATCTCGCTTCTTAGCGCCTGCGCTCTAGGCGTTTCAAATCTACCGAAAAGCCGAACTATTTTCGTTGGAGAGAGGTTAAAGATAAGGAAAGGAAATAGATGAGTAGAACTCTGATTGGTCGATAAAAGAAGCCAGAAAGGAAGCGATACTTTGCTAATAGAGACTTGGCAGTACTACGTCATGCAACGTCAGGCTACCTTCAACTAATACTAAAAAACATACCAGGAGGAGGTGCTTATATAGCTTTCATTCTGTAAAAAAACATACCATAACGGTGCTGGGGACGGAGTAAACTGCCCTATACGTAGGACTTCGAAAGGCTTTTCGCGACCCCAGTAACTAATTACTTTCCGTTATTTCCATTTGCCTTTGATATTTGGTGCACACGCGAATGTTTTACAAGGTAAATTATAGGAGAATTATACCGTTTTGTAACAGGTACTTCAAGACTATGATAAAACAAGTTGAGAAACTTAAATATTACCTCGCCGAGGCGAGAGGACTACCACTTATTTACCTAAAAATAACAGCCTGATAGTTTTTGTTGTTTTGTCATATATCCGCGATCGGATAGACGAAATTTTTTTAAATTCCCTCATCCCTTAACCGTTACCTGCCCACATCTTCTTTATATCTATATAAATCAAAGTCCTGACTGACTGATTGACTGACTGACTGACAGACTGACTGATAATCAACGCCCAGCCCAAACCACTGGCCCTAGAAGGCTGAAAATTTGCAGGAACGTTACACATAAGTAGTAAGCGCGTACTAAGAAAGGTTTTTCCAATCAGCCGCCATCTTAAAAAATGGCGCCCAGAAATGCAAAAAAATCTTTTCTATGCAACAACGTCCGCGCGTTTCAACCGATTTCGCAAATATTTAGTACACTGCTTTCCTTTAACCTATAGATGGGCTGAATGCTCTTTTGGGCTCGATTTGTTGCCATATTTTAAAATGGCGGCCAGAAATTTAAAAACCCTTCTTTATAAAATAATGTCCGCGTGAAAAGTAATAAAAAAATGTTCCGACGGGCTGACGGGCAACGTCGAGTGCCTTCGCTCCTAGGGTGCTACAAAAAAATTGGTCATCAGTAAAATCTGCCCATTCTTTGTATCATTTTGATGGAAGTTCTTATTATACGCGAGCGACGCCGCGGGTAACGCTTGTCCCTAAATAAAAACCTCGCTTCTAAATTTTTTTCCCTAATGTCTCTATATTGTAACAGAATATTTCAACGAAAATGAGATGAACCAATGATCTAAATGCAATAGATATTTACAAAATTTCTGTGAACCTTGAACTTGCTCCAGAAATTTGCGAACTCCAAACATTGTCACGGACACACGGACAGCGTAATACAGTTATACATGTCCTATGTAATACCTCTCAGTGACGTTATCGTCACTCGGAGGGGCAAGGAAACAAGTTTAAATAAATCCCTAAAACTAATACGTTGATGATGTAGAAATTTCTAGTCTCTTATTTCGAAACGAAATATTTAAAAAGATTGTTAACTTCATTGCGACATGACTTTAATGATGGTATAGTACAAGACGGTGATATCCCCAGAACCTTCAATGGTACATGGGGTATATTTAAACAGCGTGGATTAAAATTTAGGATATTATAGCCATAATTGTATAAGATATGTTCCATAAGTATGACAATACATTTACTTCGTAATTTTAGAGACTTACTGAGATCTAAGACCATTAACAACCCTCGGGACTCGCAACGCAAGCTTTCTACCTTTCGTGGCTTTCTGTTACGCGCGATCCTAGCGACCCTTGCGGTATATTGAGGAAACTTTTAGGGTGTACCGAATTTCCGGCTTACAGGTTCCTCTCTTTGCTATTTAAAAATGGCGGATCACGACGAAGAAGATGAGAATGAAAATGTTAGCGTGTACATGTTTCTTTAACTACCATATTGCAGATATCAAGCTAATTTAGCGATATATTATTTTGCTATTTTATCATAATTGTACATTAAACCGTTGCGGCCTCGGTCTCCAAATTTAGAAGAAGACGATCTTATTTCTTTTTTTAAGCGTTATACAAAACCAGAAGTTCTGTACACCCTATAAGTTTCTATCCGTTGCCGCTCGGTGGCACCCTTGTCGCGAAAAGAGCCGTAACTCCTAGAGGCGGAAACTTCAATACGAGGATCATATTGCGTTGCCAGTCCCGGGGGTTGTTAATGGTCTTAGCTGAGATTTAGTTCGAGAACGGCGCGAGAATTTAATACACTCGGTTTTGCAGTACATCTTCCTTGAGTCTTTACTAAGCCTTTGACAGCGCTTCACCAGGCTTTACGAGAATCTATGACGTTTCACCTACGTCACTTTATTAGAAGCTCTCAGTAACAAACTCATGGAATATATCTTATGAACTAATGGTTTATCTTAAGAATTGATCATTAAATCTTTGATCTAATATTTGCCGATTTCTAGCGAACTGAAAACTAGTCATGGGCCTGTATTCGTTTCAATCGAGTAACTCGATCGATTCAGTATCGATAACAGTATCGATTTTTGTGGATGGTTTGTTGGCTAATTCATTCTCCCATAAAAATATTTCTTTTTAGAAAATGCCATGAAAAATATGAATAGATTCTAGTTTGACCTGGTGTGTAGATGAAGAAGAAGAAGCATGCAGAAAAAGAAGAAGAAGAAGATGATGATGATGATGTTGTTTCGTTCGCTATTTTTAAATAGTACTTCGAAAAATCACTTCTAGGTGGCGCTGGCTCCATATTTTTCATGTGAACGATTTTTGAAATTTATAATATTTATTTGTTTCTCCACCGCCACCGGAACCGAAACCGGGCCCTATGGCATGCCAGCCTGATACTAAACTGCCTTCTCTACAGTCGCATATTGTAAGAGGGTTGCAGCTCAGACCTCTAATATAGGGATAGTCATCTTAATAGGAGGCTAGGTTAGAATAGAGTAACGCCTGATTGCAGCGCCGCGGTGGCGACTTTGGAATATTTCGAACTCTAACAGATGCACGTACCTCTAAACAGTAGTAAACACGGTTATGTAGGCTGTGATTTAGGTCAGGTCTTGCCTCAATGAGCTCGAACTAATACGAGCCTCAAGGATGAACATTAGGATGAAATTAAGCGAAGGAGGATTTTAATTAAATAATTATATTAAGGTGAGTTAAAAGTTATTATTATTTTCAAATTTACGTAGATGTTAGTGGTCTGAGGACTAACGTTACACGTAACTGTTTGAAATTGATGAGCAGACGAACTGAAAATTTTAATGGTCACATGACACAGGGTACGATAATTTCACGCTTTCGACGCGAGGTGGCGGTTGCTACGCGTTGCCATATGTAAACTGGCGATTACCATTGAGTTTACTGTCCCTATATTAGTGGTCAGAGGTTGCAGAGATAGGAGAGAGAACGAAAGTATCTACGAGCTATGTTGAGTGAGCTCTAAGAGAGAAAGAGGGAGAGAGGAATGGGATGGATGTAGAATCGGTCCAAGCGGGCGAGAATTCTAGAAGCGCGCTTGGTAAATTCTTTGGTTTCTTCTTAGCTACAAGGTATCGATGGGACTAATAGTTTTACCTGAGTAGTAGTGGTAGTAGTAGTATTAGTAATTTAGTAACGGGCGTTGGCGATATTTGATTCTCTTTGCCAAGCAGCCATTGAAAAATTATTCCCTCTGACCGGTATATTAGGGGATATTTCACTAGAAGTTTATTTATTGTAGTAGGGATAGCGAGAGTACGTAAACGATGTGGCTTCATTATGGGCTAGACCATCTTGTTAAATGTATTTTTCTTAAACTTCCTGGGTTTCAATTGACGCTATCTTTTAAATGGCGGTCCAAAAAGTAAAAACCTTCTTTATACAGTATAATAGTGTCTGCGCGTTTCAACCGAGTTCAATAAGAATTAGTGTACCGGTCTTGTTTCGTATATACGGTCCTTATGGCTTTTGTTGTTCGATTTGACGTCAGCTCTTAAAATTGAGTCTCGAAAACTAACAAAAATGTCCCGACTCCCGACTGGATGACGGGAGCCTTAAAAAATACAATAAATATAAAAATTATTATTATTGCTTTATTTTTTAAACACAATTTTAATTTTTCATGTACGCCATTTAATTGGAACGATGATCTTCTTATTTAGGTTTCATCACGCACTCAGGCTGATATAAAGGAACACTTGTTAGATGAAACATTCAAGTTTGTGTGTAACGTCAAGTCATATCAAAGGCAAATATAAAAAACAGAGAGTGACGCTTTCGTGAAGCCCAAGGTCTAACGTTTTCGACACCTCTCTAGCTTCTTTGGTCCGACTTTAAGGGCACGTTTCAATATTTTTGGTTGTTGGTGATCATAATGCAAAATTGGTACTTATAATTTGGTTTGTCCATGTATCTTCGCTTGTATCAGAAGTTTATGACTTCTTATCCTGGGAAGTATTGGACTCAAACCATATCCGGAACCATCTCTGTTAGCCAACTTCTTATTAGGTCCGATCACCGCGCCACTTATGGCGCTTCTCTCATTTTGAGCTGACATGCAGGCTGATTTGCGCGCCAGCTGCGGGCAAGTAACGAAACTTTAAGGTGTGTCCTGTGGATTGAGGTAACGAATCAGAAACGGTGACAAGAACAGCTTTTTGCTAGAAATTCCGTTCAAAGTAGTGTGGGGTCCTAGGCCCACAGATTGTAATGGATTTGCATAGATTTCTAGACAGACGGCTATTCAACGATTGGCGCTGAAGAAGTTTTGAACACGCCCCACAGTTTGAGAGCCACAGCCTCTCGGCGTGGGATTTTTTTCAGTAGACTAGATCGTTTTCCAAGTGGTTAGGAAACTTTCGACCCTCTTTTACGATTGCCATAGGCAATTTTGACTAGCAGGGATGGATACTGTATAAAGTCTTAGTGTCCAATACTTCCCAGGATAAGAAGTCAATAACTTCTGCTAGTATTTATAGACCACTTCGATATAACTAAACAGGAAAGGCACGAAGGTAAAACTTTGCCTTCTATCCCGTTTTTTAGCGCCTGCGCTGTGGGCTTGGGAGATCATTAGTGTGCGAACGTAGAGTCAGCTAGGAATCAACCCACTTATACGTCCCGATACTGAGGGTTGTCTACCCCCTTATTCACATCGAAACGGTCTATACGCGAATTTCCTCTATATCAGTTGAAAGGGGAAACGTCACAGATGGGCCTGCCAATAAACGGTTTTCACCCTCCCTCCGTGCGACCCGCTAAAGAAGCTAAATTTCAGGTACAAAATGCGCCTGGGGGGGGGGACTGGGGAAAACCCGCCTCAAAAACTAGCCTTTCCCCCCGAATTGAAATAGATCTATACCGCGCTGGGCAGGGGGGGGGGGCGTGGCAATAAATATTTTCCGTTATCTCTGAGCAGGGAGCACAAATATTTGTACTCACTGGTCCGAGGCAAAGCTCTCACTTCAAATACGCACACTCTCTAATAATCACTATTTGCCTTTGATTATATTTACACTTACACCCAGACTAGTTAAAAATTTCTCAAATATCTGTCAAGTAAATGTTAGCAAAACTTTTAATTTTGAAAACAGGCTGACGAATTTGTTAATAACTTATAATTACAAAATTTCACTGACTTACCCCACCTAGAATCATACCTGCCTACAATTATAATGAGTAAAAATAAATACATAAATGAATTTAAAGAATAAATGGATATTATCAGAAGTGATATGATACTAGAAGTATTGAGCAAACCAAATTCTTCACTCGGCATTAGTGAAAAGACTTGATAAAACACAAACGGTTGGCCCTCTAGTGGCGGTTTCAGAATTTTCCCTCCAAAACGTGAGACGCTCGCGGTGGTAGACGGCCGAACTAGATTCAAGGAGCCGGGTCCGTGTTCTGCGGCTTTAGGTTGAGGGGAAGGGGGTAGGAAATGTTTTTGGAACTCGACCAATTTTTCTCTCTCTAGTTTTAGCGCGTGGGAAGCGGCAAAAAATCCTCAAATTTGTTCACTAGTGCCAGGATCTATTACCAATGCTAGAGCCCTTCACTTCTAGTCTCATACCACTTCTGATATTATTTACTAACTTTCAACAAGTCAGCTTCAAACTGTGAAATTAGAGTAATAAAATGAGGTTTTGAAATGCATATTAAGGTAGATTTTACTAATTGTTACCTCGCAGGCCATTTCCATTTGTTTCAATGTTCCTGGGCGCAATGCTAGAATTTTCTGATGAAACGAAATTGACAAATGCCATAAGTAAAATCATGAATCTATACAGCTATGAATATACATCCGTATGCTAGACCCTTTCTAACCTGTCCATTTGATTTTAGTATTGGTTTACTAAGCCTATGACGCGTTTTGAGTAGCCAAGAGAAGGAGGGCGCCTTTTGAGTCTGGGTGTTGGAAGCGCGATATAGCTTTGGGAACATTTTAACGCGTTATGTTTTGAGATAGAGCGATTTTCATATGAAAAATAACATAACATCGTATAAAATACTAATTTAATAATGTCAGGGGTCGCGATAACGTATAACAAATTGTTAAAAGCGATTTTAACAAGTTTACGTTTACGTTACCCTATCGCTCGAAGCCTTGACTCTCACTAGAGGCAAATGTGGATGAGAGGGAAAGTATGACAATGGCCACAGAGCCTGTGTTAAAGAACGCGGACATCAAAGTTTCGCCAATAACTATTTAGTTTACTAGTGACTGATGGACTTGCAAACTCTCGACTAAAAGTAGTTCAGACATTTATGCTCCTTGGTTTAACCATAGCCCACTTGATCACGCGCATAACGACGCAACTGCTCGCGCTATAGCTAAATTACCGAGATTTGTTTTAAACGTATCTAGTTTTATGTGCTCTTCTATTGCTTCGATAACCTTACTTAAATTCATATTATACATTGAAATACCTTTTAAAACATTACAAGCTACTCTGTCCTGACTACAAACACAAATCAAGGAAGTTCTAGCATACAAAATAGCAGGCGACGGTAACCGCGTAACCGCGAATTAACACAAGACCTATTTTAAGGGAGTGAACCGGCCCAGTATAGCTACGCCAATAAAACGGTCAACTACGGCGAAACTCTGATGACTCGCGACTTTTGGCCATTTTCATACTTTTCCTCTCATCCACTTTTGCTAGAGGTTAGACGGGGTATTGCGCACGCATATTCATTGTTTTATAGATTCGTGTTAAAATATTAACTCAAGTGTGCAATATTCAAGTCGAAAATAAGTTAATATGTTTAAAGCAGACCTTTTTACAAGCAGTTAATATGTTTAAAGCAGACCTTTTTACAAGCATCCGTAACAAGAAAATTTTGTGACATCACCTTCAAGAAATTTTCATCATCCACTATTACAGTTATATTTTCCATTAATTTTTCAGTTTAAGCCCAAATTTTGAACAATTGGCGGTGTTGGAGTTACAATTACCTTGTTTTTTTCGACACGATTCTTCTACTGCTTGAATCCTCGGGTTGGACAACATACATTTTTCCTGATATTCGTATATAAAAATAATCATGCTTAATTGCCAGGGGGCTTTAATTCAATGCATAGAAGGGTGGTGGACCCTATGTCACAAGGAGTTCATAATAACCCGAAGTATACGAAACTGGTTAAAAAGCCAGTAACAACAAAGTTTCGACGTAAAACTCAACGGATTCATACACCGCTTAACTACGAAAGAAATAGTTACGCCATTTTTTAGCGCCCACGCGCATTAACTTACACACTTCCGGTTTAGCACCATTTTTATCATGTGATTTTGGGAGCGAAAAGGGTTCACGTCTGCTTCTGTCGTAACGGTGTAAATTAAGCCTTGGCTAAGAAGTTGGCTTTTAGTCGGGGTTTCTAGTTTTTTACAAAATATTTAAACGATCGTCAATGATGTTTCGTTGTGATATGTGTGAGTGAGAATTCCGGGGTTAAATTAAAACGGTTTGAACAAATTTATTCGCAGTATCTTTAATATGAGAATTGCAACGTGTTTCTACGTCCACTATATCGCCATTTTTCTTTTCGACGGAGATCCCAGCCAACGGAAGTTTCGGAACGAAAACCAAGGAGCATAGATACCACTACGATATACTGTAAGGTTGTATGTCCATAAACAGGCTAATCCTTTCTATGCGCAACGACAGAATCTTGTTGTTCGCGATTTTTACCATTAGTTCTATGGCCAGTTTCATACTTCCCCCCCGAAGGGGGGTTATTATGAACTCCACACGTATAATCGACAGCACCCTATACTATTACCATGGAGCAAACCAGGAGAGTCGACTCAGGCAGTTTCCGTAACTGTCCGGTAGAGGCATGACAGAAGCGTTGTGGTCTCTAGTTTTCCCACGGAGCATAATAAGTTGCGAAGGGGAAGGGATGCCAGGGACTAGTTTCCTCAATCTTAATATCCCCCTGTTTTTCCGTACTAAAAAAAGGGGCGCCACAGTCGCGTTTCGAAAATCGGTTACCATAGAGTCGACTATCCTGGTTTCATCCATGCTATTAACATTAACTAGAGGTGTACGGTTAACCGTTTCATTCGAATAATTCGATCGAATACCGAACCAAATTATTCGATCCGGTATTCGATAAGCCCCATTTTCAATATTCGATATGAATATGGAATACCGAACTGACTATTCGGTTAAAGTTCGACTACCATAAATTTAGGTCCATAATTGCCACTAGAGAGAACCACCTTGTTTTAAAAATATCATCCCGATTTTATTTGTCCTCCATCAAAAACTACCAGCAAGTGCCTAAGAAAATTTTAAGACACACTTGACCACCAATGAGGAGAGGTATTTTGACATTTAGGAGCTTCTAAATGTTTTTCTCCCTGCTTTGCATTAACTATTCGCGAACATTTGGGTTACCACCCGATTAATCGCGAATAGTTAAGCCTAGTATTCGCGAATACTAGGTTTAACTATTCGCGATTAATCGGTTAGTAAAATATTTACCAAGGCCTAACTAGGTATTCGGTATTCGATTTGGAATTAACTATTCGATTCGGTACCCAAAAACTGGTATTCGCACACCCCTACCATTAACCCAAGCAAGTTTTATTGGGAAAAAGAAAACCCGGATAACACCGTAAATGAAAAGTACTTTTAACTTGCAAACTCTAAGCGGAAGGGTATGTTCGGGTTCGAACTTGGGACCCTCTTGCTATTCACCTGATAGATATTTTTCCCCACGCGACCTCCAGTGGCGCCGCTAGAAACTTTTGCGGGGTAAGCGGTATTTTGTGTATGGGCCCCCTACCCAGCCGTGATCCATGCGTGGTGAAAACGGGGGTAAATCTAAGGTGCACCGCGGTGCCTGAGCGCTGCTTTCTCGCGCACAGTTGACGTAGAGGATGACAGAGATAGGGCGAGTAGGTCAATCCCCCTGCGCAAAGGATGTGCGTCCTAAAACTAAACGTACCGAAAATTGTTTTTACTACCCCCCTATTTTCCCATTTTTCGGCGGATTTTATAAAGCGCGTTTCTATCTCCCTCTTTCTCTCCTCTTCGTATTTACTATTTCGAAATAAGAAGTAACAGTAGAGAGCTTAAGTTGCAGTACGTGTAAGGTTCTACAGTGCATTGGACAAATGCACCGTAGAAGCCTAAAAGTAGTGCAGCATAAACTTTCTAATAATAATCCTCGAGTCAGCGCCGTCCCGTTGACGATCCTTATCAGTACACAAAAAAGTAACACAATAGAGCTGGTCGAAGTGAAAAGTGCTCGGTTTAGCTACCTCTTTCGCTTCCAATAAATTCCTACCAGAAGGAGATTTCGATCAAGTGAAAGTATTTTCGCCTCTCACTTCTAGGCCCGGTAGGACTAAAGGTCCCCATCCCCAAAGCGCATTCTTTACTAACCTAACCCGATCCCATTATGATAGCGATAAAAGCCGGCCAAACCTGTAATAGCCACCGCGGTATTCCACCTGCGACTCCAGGACTAAATTTTGAATATTTTCAGTAAAATCGTATTTTTGTAAATGAGGCCCTTCCTCCAAAATTAGGCCCCCTTCAAAATTTGAAGTAAGCAGTCGCATACCGCGATTACCTCTGGCGGCGCCACTGGCGACCTCACTAGTTTCGCCTAGATTTAAATCCGCGGGTGTAACCTCAGACCACCTAACCATGGAAAGGAAACTGAATAAGGAGGTAGGTTTGCTTAGAGCAGCGCCGCCTGTGGCAGCGGGTGTAACAAGTTTATCACCAAACCTACTAAAATCGTATAATTGGCGATAAATTGCTAAGCAGTGCCTTTTGTTGACGCGGGTTTAACTCAGCTCTCCCTGTCCATGGTTAGGTGCTGTCTGAAGTGTAACGCGTATTTTGGGGCCAGCTTTTTGGCTTATTTGGGAATTCACAATACGATAGTATTAGTATCATGGTCGGAGTACCTGCTTTGTGAAAGTTTTGGGGAGTTGTAGGCAAATTGAAGATGGAAGAAAAATCTTGACTTCAGTTATGTTTGCACACCTTTCAGTTATCATGAAACCCCTCAAACATTTCAGCTGATACTCTAATAGACCATCCCATTAATTATCTGGAGAGAAAACAACACATAGGCGGAAGGCACCACTTTTAGGAATATTTGCCTCGTGCCGAGAGGCCTGAGAGACTACAAGCTTAAGGAGGTTAGTCGACTCGCACTGCCTCTAGCGTTACTTCTTGGCACGAGGGGAATTAACCCAAGAAGGTGATCTCCCCCCCCCCTTTGACGTTTGCTTCTCCTCTGGAATTAATGGAATGATCTATTTTGTCATTTATATTTAGATTTCCGGTTTTTGGTTCACCTAAAACACTTTTCCTTGGATATCACCAGGGATAGATTTAATTTTAGAAGTAGGAATGGAGCACAGAGTAATGTGGGCGTGCGTCAAAGTCCCGGACCCCTTCCCCGTGACGGGTGGGTATGCAAAAAGAGGCGGGTCATAGCGACAAAGGTACAAAGGAATTACGTATTTTTCGCCGTCCCTATCAGCAACGTCATCAAAACGTAGCTTAACTGAGCCAATAAGATAATTTAAACTTTTCTTTACGTGTTGGAGGGAGGGCCTCTATACTAGGATTTGAGTCGAATTTAGTAAATACTAAACGTTCTCCATTCCTAATTCTAAAATTAAATCTGTCCCTGATATCACCCTTTAACTGACCAAAATAGAAGTAAAATTTATGTTACTTACCCCCATTTTTTCGGCATATTCATTATAGATCTGATTTGATATATTTAAATAATTATCACTTTTATACAATATCATTTGATACTGTACAATTTCGAGGGGCCAGTCACTCTTGGTAATCCCTCTAACAAAATGAAGTAACTATACTCTTACCTCATTCAGGGCTTTGCAAGTCTAAAGAAAGTTTAATTAAATGCACATTTAAAATTAAACAAATGTCAAATAAATAAATAAATACATCTCACCTTATTAAAATCGTTTTTAAACTGAAATTTAAATTTAATTAATAGAGATAAAGAGTAGGTTATGGCAGAAGTTAGATGAGACTAGAAGTACTGAGCTAACCAAATTGTTCACTTGGTGAAAGTGAATATTATTGATAACACACCAACGGTTGGCCCTCTGGTAGCGGTTTCTGAATTTTCCCTCCAAAACGTGAGACGCTCGTGGCGGTAGACGGCCGAACTAGATTTAAGTACCCGCGTCCGTGTTCCGCGGCTTTAGGGTGAGGGGAAGGGGGTAGGAATTAGAACTAGACCAATTTTTTTCTCTCTAGTGTAGACGCACTGGAAGCGGCATAAAATTCTCAAATTTGTTCATTAGTGCCAGGATCTATTACTAATGCTATAGCACTTTACTTCTAGTGTCATCTTACTTCTGGTTATAGTAATAATTAACAATAACTTACCGCGCATGCTTTGACATATTTTTTATCTATTTCGCCTTTGATACTTTTTGCTATCTGTAAATTACAAATAGGTATAAGTACAGTTTACAGAGAATATCGGGTACTTTTTTAATTGAAAATAAAGTCAATGTGAAATACTCATTATATTATATTCTCTTATAAATATTATATATTATTAAGCTGTGTAAACGTTTGTAGTGGTAAGAAATAATTATTACCATCTTGCAGTCTTCGGAATAGTGTTTGCCTTCATTTCTGTTAAAGCGCACGTCTAAGAAAATATAGAAAAATATTCAAGAATAAGTCCAATATACTCCGTCTTTTGATACTGCAACAAGTATTTTTTTACTAAGAGCGTTATACGAAGAAGCAACTATAAAAATACTTATTAATTTCAGTAATATTTTCTTTCAATTAAAATACGAATTTATATATATCATAATATAGTGATTGGCACAAACCGATATGATATCGAAGATCGATATGGCACTTAAACCGATATATCGGCTCAAAATTAATTGACCGATTTTTAAGAAAATTAAATAATCGGTTAAAATCGGCATCGGTTCCAGCTAAACTTATCGGTATCGGTTAATTTACGATATCGGCCATGTAAAAGAATCATAATTTCATCTAGATAGAAACGCTCTCTTCCTAAAATACATGTTGAGACATTATACAAAACATCAATCATACAATGTTCACTGCACATTATCGCTATAATTGTTTGACATATTTCATTCTCATCATTAGCTATAACTAGCCCTAATCCAATCAAAACGAAAATGCAAACGAACAAAGCTCCCATTTTAAAGTTGCGCTGAACCTTTCAAATTTGGGAATATTTTAAACGCTCAAATCTATTTTATACTCTCTAATGCCCATTAGGCATTTTCGAGACTAAATCCCATTTGGTTTAATGACTTTTTCTCCTAGTTAGTTTGTAAATCGTTTGTTTTACCACATTTAGTTAAGCAAATATTGAAGGTTTTTAGCAGACGTAATTTAGCGAATCACTACGATCAAAGGCAAATGGAAATAACCGAAAGTGAGGCAGGGAGGAGACCGTAGACGATATGCGGGATTCGTTTTACCTCTGAGCCAAAGAAAAAATACTTACTGCCATCCCCCCGCTTAGTACTAGTGAAAACCTTCCCCATGAATAAGCCTCTTAGATATAACTAGAAAGTAGAGATGGCCGATACAAGGCTTAACCAGATATCGATCGATACCGATGCAAACATGAACCGATACCGACCGATACCGATATTTTTAGTATGACATTGCCAATTACATATGTTTAGAGGTAGTTTCAAAATAATATTACGGCTTGCCTTTTTTAACTAGTATATGCTGAGAGGCCCTTTTATACTTTAACTTCTATTAAACTTAGTTATTAGATAAACTAAATTCAAGTACTTTTTATATAAATGAGAAATCATTACGATTGACATTCATAGAAATGAGATATTACAACCATCAATACATTACTGAAAGACCTAAAAATGTCATGTAGCGCCATATAACGTATTTTAAACGAGTATCGGTTTAGTATCATATTACACCAACCGATTCGGTACTATCGGGAAACCCATAATATCGGTTCCTACTAGAAAGGGAAAGACAAGAGGGGGAAAACTTTACCGTCCATTTCGCTTTTGTCGCCCGCGCTCTACGGGTTTCAAATCCAGAGAGTGAGCAGAGACGGCAATAGAACAACCAACCCCATTGCACCCCTCGATATTGTGGACTGCATAGTGCATACTCCCTTTTTTACACCGAAGGGGCTGATACCATCGCTTAAGGAAAGAGACGAGTAGAACTCTGGTAGCACCAAGGCTTTCCGCGACCCCAGTAACTAATTACTTTCCGTTATTTGTTTGCCTTTGATATTTGATGCACACGCGAATGTTTTACAAGGTAAATTATAGCCTAGGAGAATTATACCATTTTGTAACAGGTACTTCAAGACTATAATAAAACAAGTTGGGAAACCTAAATATTACCTCTCCGAGACGAGAGGACTACCACTTACTTACTTAAAAATAACAGCCCGATAGTTTTTGTTGTTTTGTCATACAACCTTGATCCGCGATTGGGATAGACGGAAATTATTTTTTAAATTCCCTCATCCTTTTACCATTACAAGCCCACTTTCCTAAACAAGAACCTCGATTCTAAATTTTTTTCCCCAACGTCTTTATTTCAACGAGAATGGGAAGAACCAATACTCTAGTACCAAAATTTCTGCGAACCTTGAATTAGCTCCTAAATTGGAAACACCTTTTTTAAAATTTCCAAACTCCGAACATGGTCACGGACACACTGACCGCGTCAGACAGACAGACAGACATACACGTCCTATGTAATACTCCCTGACGTCATCGTCACTCGGAGAGGTAACGAAACAAGACTAAATAAATCTTTAAAACAAATACGCTAATGATGTAAAATTTTTAGTTTCTTATTCCGAAACGAATTATTTAAACAGATTGTTAACTTCATTGCGACATGACTTTAATGATGGTATAGTACAAGACGGTGATATTCCCAGTACCTTCAATGGTAAATGGGGTATATTTAAACAGCGCGGATTAAAATTTAGGATATTATAGCCATAATTGTGTATGATATGTACACATGTTCAAGGAACAATTTGAGAAATATATATGCAATTTGAATAACCCATGTACACCTTTATGACATCATCCTGTCGCTATAGTTTCTAAGGGCGATGAAAAGTGGCAAGATTATAATCGTCGAGTATTCGACAAATAATAAAAATATAAATCAACTAATTAGAAAGAGATCAAAACTGTAATCGAAGCAAGTTTAAAAAAATTTAAATTCGTTTTTAAATCATTCATTTTAAGTAATACTTAAGATAATATACGGATTTTTTATGATTTTATGTAAATAATATTGTAAATTAATATAAGAAAACAGGTTAGTAAATCAAATACCACCCTTATACATTAAAGGCAGTATCAAGAAGTTATATCTAGTATCTCAGAGAGAAGGTATAAATTCGCCAGATTTCCAGCTTTATCTCCAGTCCAAACGTAGGTCCGGAGTCAATCCCCGTCTCTAAATTACAACCAGCATCTCATTGGTTCTTGAATACTCACGTCAGCGCGACGACGCGAGTGACGAAAATTACAGTCATATTTTCCTTTTACGTCCCCCCTTGTATTTTGAAAGGGGGACTGGGACTATGGCGCGCGAATACAAAGGCATCTTATACCTTCTCTCTGAGATACTGATATAACCTCTTGGCAGTATGAAGTCTTTTCTATGGGAGCTACTATCATGTAGTTACATGAGTTTGACCACAATTTATGTAAAAACCGAGGGGTTAGTCATTAACAAAAATTCTGTACACCTGATTTTTTATGTGAATTCCGGTGATTACTGAACTAATTCCTTGATTTTGTGATTACGATTATTTTCGGTGATTTCCTTAACCGTTAAACGGATTTCCCGTTATTGCCGCAGATTATTTGTGATCTGTAATCGGTTTTGTTCACCTGATTATTCAAGTAACTAACCCTTCGGTAAAAACAAAATCTGTTCGACGCATACATATATTTGACAGAAGAAACTCATAATCCACGTTTGCTTATATAAACATTCAAGATTAAAATTTACAATACAAACAAACAAACGAACGCTAGGCTTCTATTTGCTACCTTAGTTAAATTCATAAAACAACCTTCCTCAACGGGAAATTTTCCTTAATAAACTTTTGAGGGTTTCTATGTGCACTGAACAGATGAATTTCGTGTTCGTCAAAGTTTCTGTAAGCTTTAATGACATGCAATGACTAACACATCAAACATATCCTTTCTTATAAAGATGTATGTTTAAATTGAAATTTTATAATAAATATTATCAAGAAGTGATATCTAGTTTATTAGGGAGAAGGTATAAGATACCTAAGTATTCGCGTGCTATAGTCCCAGTCCCCCTTTCAAAATACAAGGTGGGACGTAAAAGGAGGCGGGGCTATTTCGCCTCTCCTCAGTCGGAAAATATGACTGTAATTTTCGTCATTCGCGTAGCGCTGACGCGAGTTTTCAAGAACCAATGAGATTCTGGTTGCAATTTAAAGGCAGAGATTAACTCCGGACCTACGTTCGGACTGGAGATAAAGCTGGAAATGTGGCGAATTTATACCTTCCCCTAATATACTAGATATCACTTCTTGATATTATAATATAGTCCAGTCGTAATAAGAGCTTGCGTGATTGATCAAAAATATAATATTTTGCAACTCGCAAACTCGTGTCAACGGAATTAAAATATGTCAGAAACAAAATGAAAAACACACAATCTTTGACATAATTCTGAAAATGAACTGTGTATTCGCGCTCACAAAGACATACCCCTATTCAAGTATCACGCAGTATCACTCCAACTTATGCAGATACCAGTTGGTAATAAACTTTCTGTGAAAACCAATTGAGAAATAGAAGAACTTTTCGAAAATGAGTTTGAACGACAGTGGTAAGTTCTAATTTTTATAGACCATTGTTCTGTAATAACATTACTAACGAACGTAAGTAATTAGGCTAGTTTGCGATAATTATAGTGTATTAATAACAAGTGACATCATTAGGTTAAACAGTTAACAGTTCTAACGCGAGGGTAAATAACTCTTACTCTTAAGGGATTCAAACTACAAAGTTCATAGCCCAATGTCGGACAGTTGAATGCCCGGCCTATGCCCAATATAACCCTGGGGTTCTGGTTTTATACATTTCTAAATGGGGTGTTACGGTTTTAATTTTTAATGGTGCCATGAGGACGCGACGAGCATAGCCATATGATACCAAAAGTATAAGATTTAAGAACAAAAGTACACTTCTTTCAAAATTGCTCGCGCCGTGTAATATGAGAAGCCTTCCTTTATCCCAGAATAGTGTCGACACCCTTCTGCGTATGATTATCTTCCCGGCGTATGATTATCTTCCCGACCTAATATTAACTTTTGGATCGCCAGAATCATGCACTATTTGCTATAAACCTATATATGACGTCAAGAAGCTCTTCCCTGATTGGTTAGTTCCTGAAGGCGTTTGAGCGGAGGGTAGTTTGCTTTTCAGCTAACATTCTACAGACAAAGGCTGGGAATTTTAAATGAAGTGTACTTATATATCTATACACTTTTGGTATACCCTATCAATTCGAATAGACTAACAGTGATAGTAAGCATCGCGGATTATGCGTCTCATTCCAGAAGTAAGATGAGACTAGAAGTAATGAGCTAACCAAATTCTTCACTTGGCGAAAGTGAATATTCTTGATGACACACCAACGGTTGGCCCTCTGGTAGTGGTTGCTGAAATTTCCCTCCAAAAACGTGAGACGCTCGCGGCTGTAGACGACCGAACTAGATTCAAGCACCCGCGTCCGTGTTCCGCGGCTTTAGGTTGAGGGGAAGGGGGTTGGAAATTTTTTGGAACTCTACCAAGTTTTTTCTCTCTAGTGTAGGCGCGATCAAAGCGGCATAAAACTCTCAAATTTGTTCACTAGTGCCAGGATCTATTACCAACGCTAGAGCTCTTTACTTCTAGTCTCATCTCACTTCTGCTCATTCTTATACTTGAGAAAAACTAAAATGATTAAATTAAAGACGTATAAATTATTACAGATCTTCAAAATATGACCATCAGAGTGGCGCACAGGGATGTAAGCATACCGATTAAGGGAACCTTTGGTTCACAAATCAAGTAATTGAAACTTAACATCCTTTGTTTCAGCGAATAGGTGCAATTGAATACGACGCTAAAACTGGTCGATTTGTCGGAGTGCAAGCTCTCAATTTTAATCTTCTATTCGAGTCCCTCGTGAGAATATTTAAGTAAGGGGCTATCTTAATTACTTTTGCAATCCAGAAATTAAAATTCAACGATCTATGTTTGACTTTAGAGCGAATCTGGTTTTCGTAAATGTGAGCGAAAATGATGGTTTTCAAGAGAATCAGTTGAGACTATTTAGAAATGCAAGTATTAATTCATTTACAGAAATCTAGTTGGCACGGAAATAGCACATTGGAATTATTTGAAATAAGTTCTCATTTTCATCTCGAAAAATAACACTAAAGGCCTGTTCACACTTAACTAAGTTTTGAAACTTTTCAAACTTTTCAAGAGAGAAAAAAATGCACAGTTTTAATCTTCTGCGCGTGGTCGCTCGCGCATTGCCAAATTCACAGAAATTAGATTAGTTTGGTAAAGCTAGTAGTTCAATAAACGGTTTGTGGTTAGGACAGCAGTTCTTCAAACGGCGTGTCATGGTTTCATCCTATGTCAAAACAGCTTTTTCTGATAACCTCGATTATCAAGTTTGATACTTGCGAAGAAACAAGCGAATAACAAGCTGCCCCAGCAGAAAGGACACTCGTGCGGGATATGTAAGATAATTAAAAAGTGAAAAAATAGAGGCTCCAAATCGAGCATGAGGTGACAATTTCTTTACTAGACGCCATACCTTCAGTTCTGAGAAAATAATATTATCTTAACAGTAGAACTCGCAGCAGACAGCGTAACTCTTTAGAAGGAAAGTTATTCTCTAGCTACTAGCACCATGCCCAAACAACCGCGGGCGCCTCGGTCCCTCGGAGCCGGAGTCTTTATCCTCTTGCACCATCGCTGGCCTGGGAGGAGGCGGAGTCTATTTATCCTTTTTGTCTCTTCAACTAGAGTTCGTTCTGGTGGAGTCACCAAATAAGTGTTTACTTAAAAAAACTCGAAATCGGAATGATAGGGATGAAAAGCCCAAAACACACGGTTTTCCTGTCGCCATGCATTGCCAAAGCTATGCTAGAGAGACCTTGAAAAACCGGGACCAATATCTCGTGCGAGGGGGGGATTCTCCCCCGCACGAGTAAAAATGGCACTATGATTCAAATAGAGAGCTGCACGGAACGGAAATTTTTTCCGTTTTCCGCGGAGTCCGTTCCGTTCCGCCGGCTTAAAACGGAATCGGAAGGAAGAAAGATCTATATAACGGAAACGGATCGGAAACGGAAGAGCTAATAAAGGAGTTGTGAAAACGGAACGGAAACGGAAAAGCTAATGAACGATTTTATGGAAACGGAACGGAAGCGGGAAAACCTAATGAACGATTTTGTGGAAACGGAACGACGAAACGGAAGAGCTAACGAAGGATTGTGGAAACGGAACGGAAACGGAAGAGCTAATGAACGATTTTATGGAAACGGAACGGAAACAGGAAAAAAATGTGTATGTTATGGTTAAGGCATGGATAAAGAATACCGGTGAGGAGTTTTCACTCTACAGGATAAGCAACTCCCTATCTCGAACGACAGCTTATTCTGTATATACTCTGTTACATCGGTTTTTCAGCACGCGCAAAGCTAGGTCTCTATGTAACCTAACTTAAACGTGATGTCACGAGACGAAAAACTTCAGGATTTAATGTATCCGCGAGTTTTTTAGCTCGAGTGAAAGTACCTCAAGGCCTTAGTTTGAGATGCGTGTGAAATTGCCTACAGCCTACTGCACGTTTGAATCTAAGGCCTGAGGTTTTTCGTCTCTTGTCAGCACGCACAAAGCTAGGTTACATAGAGACCTAGCAATGCGCGTGCTGACAACCGATCTTGAAACAGCGTATGTACAGAATAAGCTGTCCTTCGAGATATGGAGTTGCCTATCCTATAGCGTGAAAAGAAATTTCCTCACGCGCATTTTTTATCCACGGTTTTAAGGAACTGAATAAGTTCGGACACAGATCTTTTGTTCTCTGCAGCTCTCTAGTGAGCTTCACCGAAAGGAATTTTTTTTCCGTTTTCCGCGGAGTCCGTTCCGTTCCGCCGGATTAAAACGGAAACAGAACGGAAACGGAAGAGCTAATGAAGGAGTTGTGGAAACGGAACGGAAACGGAAAAGCTAATGAACGATTTTTGGAAACGGAACGGAACGGAAACGGAAAAGCTAATGAACGATTTTATGGAAACGGAACGGAAACGGAAAAGCTAATGAACGATTTTATGGAAACGGAACGGAAACGGAAAAGCTAATGAACGATTTTATGGAAACGGAACGAAAACGGAAAAGCTAATGAACGATTTTGTGGAAACGGAACGGAAACGGAAGAGCTAATGAAGGATTTGTGGAAACGGAACGGGAAACGGAAGAGCTAATGAAGGATTGGTGGAAACGGAACGGAAAAAGGAAAAAATTTCTTATGGC
>JAEQBA010002977.1:0-40272 GCA_019434445.1 Phalangium opilio
GTGCGCGGGAGCACCATCCTGCAGGATCCACATGCGTGCTCTGGTAGCGAAAGGGACGTCTTCCAATAGTAAAGGTAGATCTTGACGAAGAAATTCCAAATACGCTTCACCAGTTAAACGTGGTGGAAGCATAAACGGACCAACAAGATGGTTGCCAACAAGTCCGGCCCAGACATTTATGGAAAACTGGTGCTGATGACTTCCTTCTCGAGTTAGATGAGGGTTTTCTGCAGTCCAGTCGTGCAAATTGTGAAGGTTTATTATGCCTGTTCTGGAAAAATTCGCTTCATCCATGGAAAGAATGCTTGACAGGAAGTTCGGACCGTTTGCGTCGCGTTGTAATAACCAACGGCTGAAATTAACTCGCTGTGGATAGTCATTTGGTGTTAGCTCCTGAACTCGCTGGTAATGATAAGGCCTTAGTCCGTTCGATCTAATAACTCTCCAGACGCGGGATTGTGGTATACCCGTGAAATGAGCGATTTGCCGGGTGCTTACCGTTGGGTCCTCAATGACGTAGTTCATTATATCGTCTTCTTGGCGATCACGAACAATACCGCGATCCCTTAAGCCTAGGCCACGATTAATCGCGCCAGTTTCCCGTAATCATCGATCAACATTGAGGAACGTGCGAGGGTCTGGTGCTCGTCTCCTAGGAAATCGTTCAGCGTACCTTAGCGCAGCTTCGTTCGCGTTACCACGACATTCCCCTAACAACAAATGCATGTCCGCGTATTCGTTATTCGTAAAGTTATTAAACGCTCGGTTCGCCATTGCGGACTTTAAAAAGTTCTATCTATTCAGAATAATTTATCGAATACAAATAAAATCCGTAATCTACGCCATGGGAAATTTGTATTTTCACCAATTAGTAAACGAAACCAACGTCTCGTTTACTAATTGGTGAATCCGGTTTCTATTAGACCAAAATACCTATTAAAAGTTATTTTGGGCTTATTTTGAAGTATTTTAAACGCCATTAGTTTCCCTGCTGAAGCAGTGAAAATTTGTTTGTATTCGATAAATTATTCTGAATAGATAGAACTTATTAAAGTCCGCAAGGGCAAACCGAGCGTTTAATAACTTTACGAATAACGAATACGCGGACATGCATTTGTTGTAAGGGGAATGTCGTGGTAACGCGAACGAAGATGCGCTGAACGATTTCCTAGGAGACGAGCACCAGACCCTTGCACGTTCCTCAATGTTGATCGACGATTACGGGAAACTGGCGCGGTTAATCGTGGCCTAGGCGTTAGGGATCGCGGTATTGTTCGTGATCGCCAAGAAGACGAGATAATGAACTACGTCATTGAGGACCCAACGGTAAGCACCCGGCAAATCGCTCATTTCACGGGTATACCACAATCCCGCGTCTGGAGAGTTATTAGATCGAACGGACTAAGGACTTATCACTACCAGCGAGTTCAGGAGTTAACACCAAATGACTATCCACAGCGAGTTAATTTCAGCCGTTGGTTATTACAACGCGACGCAAAGGGTCCGAACTTCCTGTCAAGCATTCTTTCCATGGATGAAGCGAATTTTTCCAGAACAGGCATAATAAACCTTCACAATTTGCACGACTGGACTGCAGAAAACCCTCATCTAACTCGAGAAGGAAGTCATCAGCACCAGTTTTCCATAAATGTCTGGGCCGGAATTGTTGGCAACCATCTTGTTGGTCCGTTTATGCTTCCACCACGTTTAACTGGTGAAGCGTATTTGGAATTTCTTCGTCAAGATCTACCTTTACTATTTGAAGACGTCCCTTTGGCTACCCGTGCACACATGTGGATCCTGCATTATGGTGCTCCCGCGCACTACAGTCGTGCGGTTCGGGAATTTCTAAACGAACAATACCCAGGAAGATGGATAGGACGCGCTGGACCAGTGCTGTGGCCTCCCCGGTCTCCAGATTTAAATCCACTGGATTTTTTCTTGTGGGGAACCATGAAAGCCATGGTTTACTTTTCACCAATGCCAACAAGAGACGTTCTTTGGGAGCGCATTCAATATGCGGCGAACATTCGAGAACATCCGGAAATGATAAACAGTGTGCAAGTGTCTTTTAGACGTCGGGCTCAGGCATGCATCAACGCCAATGGTGCTCATTTTGAGCAACTTCTTTCATAAGTCGTTGAAGACCTTTTGTTGCAATTTAATTCTTTTGTTTCAGTTTAATTCGTTTGTTACATCGAAATAAAGAAATATCCAAAAAAATTTATTGCAAGTACTTTTTATGCTTCGTCTGAAGAGGGTGGAAAGCTCTAGCGGAAGCTTGGAGGCAAAAATGTGAATTTGAAATTAAGAACTTTTCAAATTGGCAATCACCGATAATAGCTTATTTTAAACTTCTTTCTTCACCTCTTGTTTAATACCCTCTTCAGACGACACGTTAAAACTAAACGCTTGCTTGAGAAAGATAGTAAGGGGCAATGTTAGATATCGCATGTTTCTTCAGAAAACCTGAGTTTCGTTTAACCAAAATCGCTTTCCCACCTGTTTGTTTGTTTTTTTTTCAAAAGTAACAAGAGTATTAAACAAGCTTTCTTATTAGACCAAGATTTTACGAACCGTCTGAAGGGGGTATTAGGGCCCAAATGGGCCCGGAGTTTAAGGGCTTGTAACTATGTAACGGTTCGGTTTAGACCAAAACCGCTCAGGAAAATTCGACTCCAAATTTTGCAAGGAATCTACTGTTGCAAGGAACGCATACATCTCTGAATCACCCTGTATATTCAAGGCCCTGCAGATTTTCAGGTTACCCGAGTATCTGTGTGATAACACTCACAGTTTAATGTTTTACGAAGTTCATTATCACATGAGATCCAATAACGTGAATAATTATTTCGCGAATAAGTATTTCGCAGACTTTGTTTAACTATGAATATCCCCGATCGGTTAAGCGAAGGAGCATAGTGTTTCAGTAGAACGTGTTTGAAAATGCTGTGAAATTAATAGTTTAAACGATGTTAAAGAACTAAAGTACAATAAAGGTGTTGTTGATTGACTTATAAAGTTTCGTAACATGTCTAATAAAAACCACGCTATTTGACTTAAATGTGTTCGATATTGTTAATATATTACTGAAATAAAACTGATAATTAAGTTGAATGTCCAAAAAAAGTGGCCGAAAGTGTTGTTAATTTACTAAAATGCGGCTGAAAACGATGTGAAAGGAAAACATTCGATTGAAATGCAGATAAAAGTGTTGTTAATCTAATCAAATACGCTTATTTATTTCATTTTCTGTACATTTTATATAAATTAAAAAACCAGATTGCTCTCGCACTCTCTTTGGCGGAGCCATGTCGCCAACCTCGCTGCCTTCACCAGGGTGCAGTGTTGTCATCCCTGTGAAAGGTACATGCTCTGGGGGGCTCGCATTGTCGATGGTAATCAGCTTTGGACAGGCATAGTCTTCGGCGTTGGTGACGTCCACACTCAAAACCCTGGATAAAACCGAAGCTTTCTCCAACCCCTTCGTTACGAAGGCTGATGCCCTCAGACGAATATAATCGCCAACTTCTGTTAATGTCTCGTAGAGATAATCCCCCCCTCGAAGGTAAGATCGCAAATGTTGTGAGACAACCAGCGGACCTGTCTTTTATCCTTGATGGATAACTCCGAGAACTTGCATGGTGATTGAACAATCCAGACGTCGTAGGCGCTCGTTTCCCCTAGGAACATCGTCAGCTCCTTGATGATCCATTCTCCTTTAACCCTGAAGAAATTTGCCTCCAGGACCGCCGTTGTCGCTGTTGTCCTGGAATAATAATGGTTCTTAATCGACGGTTTTCTTCACCGTTTCATTCGCTATTTCACAGAGTAGCCCGTCTAATAAAACGAAGTTCCTCACACTGACGCCCGTCAACCCTACATCCAATAATTCCTCATGAAATTCTACACACTAAAAACCATATCTATAAATTACTAATAAATTAATAAGTGAATTCTCTAAATATAAGTGTAAAGGGATGGGTATACATTGTTAAGAGTATACTTATACTTACAATTTAACTGAGTCCATTTCTTTGGGAAATTCGTTAGTCGACCTACCACTTCAGTAGAGGTACAATGGGCGTCCGAGATAATTGCGCGGAGGTTGTGGAGGTTTTGTCGAGGTTGTGGGTTTTGTGGAGGTTGTGTAGGTTGGGACAAAATGGCGTTGATAAATACAGAGAAGTGGTAATGTTAGTTTAATGAGAGATAAGAGACAAGAAAATTATCGTAAGTAAACGTCCTCGATGGAGTTAAAGGGAGTGTAAATAAGAAAATCAAGTGATTTTTAAAAGGGAGGGTAGAGAGGGGTTTCTTCAACGAAACTGCACCAACACAAATTGTAAATAAAAACGTTTGATGAAACAAATATGGGTCATTATTTAAAATGGACTTCAGCTTACAACGCCCGTTTAATGGTCTCATAGCCGGGGCGACACAATCGGGGAAATCTTTCTTTGTGGCTAACCTTATAAAGCTTAGGGATTATAAAGCATAGGGATATATGTATATCACCCCCTCCAGAAAGGATATTATGGTGTTACACTGAATATCAACCGAAACTATTTACTTCGGTGTTAGATCATACACCCAACGTAGAATTTCACGAAGGGGTATTAAATGTGAATATATTAGACCCCAATATCAAGAATTTCGTTATACTTGATGATTTCTTTTGTGAAATATCCAATAATAAAAAAGTAACTAATTTGTTTATACGGGGATCGCATCATAAAAACACCTCAGTCTTTATTTTGATGCAAAATTCATATTATCCCGGGAAGGAAATTAGAACATTAAATTTAAACGCCCATTATTTGATAATTTTCATATCCCCTCGAGGTAAATCCGCCATATTTCACTTAGCAAAACAGATTTGCCCAACTAACAGTAAATACGTCATAGACGCGTTCCATCAGGCAATTGTTAGAGATATTGGGTATTTATGGGTTGATTTAAAGCCAACAACGTCAGATGCTCATAGACTACGAATGGGGCTCATACCAGGTGAAGAAGCAGCGGTATATATACCAAAATGAAAAGGGTCCAAACACATCAACATTTTTTAAAGTATCTGGAAAATTGCAATGCGTGTCAGAGAAAATATGCAATCAAACACGCTAGTAACGACTCGATCAAGGCTATAGTGGAATGTTGTATAAATGTCTTACGCGGAAACGTGAAGTTATCAGATGAGCAGAAGAAGCGACTGGAGAAGCACTGTCATATGTTACGAAAATTAGCTAAACCAAGCACTGCAGCAAAGCAAAACAAGCTCCTAATTCAAAAGGGCGCATTTTTACCTCTTTTACTGGCCCTTTTCTTATCTCTCGTTAGCAGCGCCGCGGAAGCGGCCATAAGTAAAGCAATTAAAAATGGCTAGAAAGATGATTTTGGTACCTGAAGAGGTTTACCACCGATTGAACTCACAAACAAAAGTTGAACTTGGTGTAAAATCGGATGAGAAGACTGTATTGGATGATAGCAAATTAAACCAGACGCAAAAAGTTGACATGTACAACCATATATTAACAAGTGCTATTAACAAAAGAAAAAAGAAGAAACCCGTTAAACAACCGAATTCAGAAATAGCCCTGACAATCCCAGATACACACCTCAAGCCGGCCGTCGCTTTATATAAGTGGATTAATAGTAACACTAACATTAATTGGTCTGCCAATGGTGAACTTATGTATAAAGGTCAACCAATCATCGGGTCAAATATTATGGATATTTTACACCAAACTGTTAAAGCATATAAAAGCAAATCGAGATACAATGTCACTGGATTAGACAAATTTTACGATCTGCTTATAAATGAAAATGTACCCAAAACTCTTGTTAAAAATAAGTTCCCATTTGAATACTCCACCAGTTCTGTACCTCTGGATGTATCAAGTACCTCCCTAGATGTACCAAACATCGATTACACGCCCCCAACCACGGAATCCATGTATGGTAGTGGGTTTCGTAATTGGATAAAGTTAAAATAAAGAATATAAACACACACTCTTTCATTTCTCTCACAAATTACTTTAGAGTTACCATGGAAGGTTGTAACGACCCTTCTCCCACAGGGTTTCTAGCCACCCCATCCATTTCGTACTTAAGTAATCCCAAAGTAATTACGACCCTTTTGACATTATTTCTTATTATAATTATCGAACTATCTGATTTCGCTTACTGGTACACTCAAAAAATTGTTAACTGCACGAGTAATGTATAAACTAGAAGAAATATACTTCAATGAAAAAGATCAAGGAAGCTTCGGAGGTGTGCAGGGTCTATATCGCGCTGCCATAGCGAAGGGAATTAACCTTTCCTTAAATGATGTTGTTGACTTTCTACAACGTCAAGATACGTATACATTACACAAACCCGCAAGGCGCAACTTCAGACGAAACAAGACGATAGTGTACGGTAAAGACGAACAATGGCAACTCGATCTGGCAGACATGCAAAACATCAAACGTCATAATGATGGTTAAAGATTTCTACTATGCTGTGTTGACGTTTTCAGTAAATTCGCCTTCGCCGTCGCTATTAAAGACAAGAAAGGATCTACAATGGTTACTGCGTTTAGATCAGTTTTGGAATCCAGTAGAAAACCAAAGATTGTGCAATCAGATCACGGAAATGAATTTTTAAATAAGGAACTACAACGCGAATTGAAGCGTTTGAACATCAAGTTTTTCGCCACACACTCGGAGGTGAAATGTAGTATTGTTGAACGGTTTAATCGAACATTAAAGGAGCGAATGTATCGGTATTTCACACAAAACGATACATATAAATATATCGACGTATTACCTGAATTATTAGAAGCGTATAATAACAACTACCACAGATCGATTAAACGCAAACTAATTGAAGTGACAGAGGAAAACGTGAAACAAATCTGGTTCAATTTATACGGGAAAGTTAACTTTTCACCCCCAGTTTCATAACCATTTGAAATTGATGATTTAGTTAGAATAAGCAAAAATAAAAGAACGTTTGAAAAAGGGTATTTACCCAATTATTCAAAGTAACAGAACGGATCCCGAGAGACCCACCGGTATATAAACAAAGATTTGAACTCTGAGCTCATTTCGGGTGTGTTCTACAAAGAGGAAATATAGAAAGTAGGTAAGGACTTGGAAAACTGTACAATTTAAAATCAAATGAAAAATACGAAAACGGAAAAAACCAGACGGTTCTAAAGAACTACTCGTACGGTGGCGAGGGTATAGTTCCGACTTTGATTCCTGGGTGCAAGAAGTCGACGTAAAATGAGTTTCTATATTACATTACTTTCCGATTCCTCTGCGCAATATTTTAAAGGGAACACTACCTTCCGATTCCTCTGCGCAATATTTTAAAGGAAACACTATAAGCAAGTTCAGAACGTATCTACCAGAACCTATAATACTAGAGGGATCAAACGAGGTTGCTCTGGCTGAAATAAGCTATCCTAGAACTTGGAATAATATAAAAAGGGAATGCATTCGCATTTGGGACAAATCGTTTAAAGGCCTTGTTTCGGATACAATGAAGGAATTCCCAGAATAGTGATCCGGTTTTGGTGAAAGTGGACATATAATTAACGAAGTGGATGAGAAAAGGGGTATATCGATAATTATACCCCAGGGTACTACGGTTTCGTAGAGGAATTAATGGAAGTATTGTCAACCGACGACGATAAGTCAACCCATAAAATAAAGTCTAGGGTTGAGTTTTCATACAACAAACCAAATCGTCGCGTAATGATTGAGTTAAAAGGATCGAACCAACTTCACATCCCAAGCGAAATTGTCATTATATTAGGGTTCACGAGGAATTCCAAAAAAGACTTCACTGTGGTCACCTCTATGACGGCCCCATTCAGTTGTAATATGGATGCTGGAATGCACTCCTTATTCGTATACTCTGATATAATTCAGTCTCGATCAGTAGGAGACTCTGACGTCCCTCTCTTAAGAATTATAAGTATCAACGGGAAAGATGGTGACACGGTTGAAAAAGAGTTTGCTAAACCGCATTACATGCCAATAGTGAAAAACAACTTCCAGACAATTGAAATAAACATTATGAGTGAAACGGGTCAGCCGGTAAGGTTCGAACGAGGTAAAGTTCAAGTCACTTTACACTTCAGACCTCGAAGAACTTGGCATTCGTTATAAGAACTAGTTCGTAATCAACACCCACCCCATTTATGACGTGATGTTCAAAGTGAAAGGTTGTCCCCATATAATACGGGCCACGTTTCTGTTAGCGATTATGATAACTATTACCTAAATCAAATTGGACGTGGATCCATCCCAGTATGTAGAGGTTTGGCCGTGCAACGTGGTTATGGGCTGGGAAGTATAATCTCCTCGGCGTTCAGATCAGCCATGCCATTACTTAAAAGAGGGGCTACGTTCTTGGGTCGAAAGTTTTTAAACACAGGTGCAAAAATTGCAACGGATGTTTCAAGCGGTATACCCATTAGACAATCACTGAGAACTAGGGGAAAAGAGGTGGGGAAAGAAACGTTAAGAAGAGCGGCTGAGGAAGTGAACAAACTAACTGGAAACGGACGTAAAAGGAAACGCAAAGTGTCATCCATTATCAGTTCTGTTCGATCTAAGAAGAAGAGAAGGTCGTCACCTATGCATCCGGATATATTTTCATAATGTCTCTAGCGCACCCAAAATCAATAAACAGTGTCAGCTCGGAGCTAAATTGTTTTGACGTACCGTACTTCCAAACCGGGAAAATAGGAAGCCAATGGGTCGAGTATAACTCATCATCCAACGTCAATGAAAATCAGGCTATTATATTTCCCATCATCGGAAACTCCGACTCATACTTTGATTTGAAAAATACGCTCATACATGTACAAGTAAAAGTGGTTAAAGCTTATGGGACTCTACCGACGGCCGCTGTGTACGACAATGATCGTACTTTGACAACTCAGGCGGATAAAGTTGGACCCGAAAACTTATTTCTCTCCAGTCTATTTAGCGAACTACACGTATCATTGAATGATAGGTCGGTCACATCATGTCCACAACAATACTCATTCAAAAGCATGATTCAAACGCAATTAACATTTGGCGACCCTGCGAAAAAGTGTTTTTTGACGGCGGCACTCTTTTACAAAGATAAAGCGGGACATTTTGACGAATTTTTGAAAATGATGGGTTTGAGAAACGAAGTAAATTCGCCCAAAACGGGGTTATAGATTTGATCGGTGTTGTACACGCCGATATCTGTCAACAAAATCGATTCATCCCTAATCTGGTAGACGTGAATTTTAAGTTTATGAAAAACCCCAACGAATTCTGTTTGCATACGGATGGAATCAAAGCTAAAGTCATATTTAATCACGCATCCCTGTTCGTGAGAAGAGTTAAATTAACCCCTGAGATTATGATATCACACGCTAAATTGGAATTGGCTACAATGAAATACCCCATAACGCGGACGGAATGGAATACATTTTCCATATCTCAAGGAACCAAGATAGCTGTCAAGGACAATTTATTCAACGGACAGCTTCCGAATAAAGTTGTAATTGGATTTGTAGACCAAAACGCGTTTTTGGGCGATTACAAATTGTCACCATATAATTTCAAAAATTATGCGTTAAGTCAAATCGCATTATACGTCGATGGGGTTAGTGTCCCGCAAAAACCTTTGACCCCAACTTTAAGGATAACCTATGTATGAGGTCATACGCCAATCTATTTCTACAAACTGGACAATCGAATATCGACGAGGGGAATTTCATTGACCGAGACGAATTCCCCAACGGCAACGCTCTTTTCGTATTCGACTTAACACCTGACCTAAACGGTAGTTCGTCTGAAAGTTTCAACTTTGTAAAGAACGGTAGTGTTCGACTGGAATTAATATTCGCTGAAGCGCTGCCGTCAACAATTAGCGTGAATTACTATTCGGAGTTTCAATCGCTTATAGAAATTGATAAAAACCGCGCGGTTTTATTTGATCAAAGCGTATAATGGACTCTCAACAACTTGAAAAAATATTAAGACGTGACCCATACACTAAGAATTTGTTCAGAGGTGTATTTCCGGCGGATAAACTACCAGAGACTGTTAAAACTTTTCCATCTCTATTCATTGTCAATACAGACACATCGAAAGGGAAAGGAGAACACCGGACGGCCATATATATTTCAAGAAGAAAAAACACTGAATTTTTTGAAAGTTATGGAAATCCACCTGATTTATTTAAATTCAACGATTTCGAGGAACGTAACAGTCTAACTGTTACCTACAATTCACGTCAATTACAAGGGGATTCTAGTTTAACCTGTGGTGGATATGTCGTCTATTTTGCGCTTTATCGGTGTAGGGGGATAAAAATGTTTGAAATAATAAAGAGATTTATTGAAAATAAAAATATTAATGATCGTATGATTGCCGAATATATGTACAAGAATTACTCAATAAATCTATCTTAAAACATTTTATTTTTCATTTAAATTGCGTATGTTTAAATTACTGTAAATGAAAAAGTATTTCGAACGTTGATTAAAGGTTTAAGTTTGAAAAATCACTACCAGAAATATAGTTAAATAACATTATTTACCACACCTCTCGTCTATAATATCAATCCAGTGGTGGCCATAAGATAGTGTACGGATTCCATCATGTAGAATATACCGTTTATTATCACAAGGATTGAGAGATATCTTATTCTGCATGATGGTGAGGAGTTCATGTTTACAACTCATAATACGCTTCATTGAGTTAATAGAAGTTTTTTTATCGAATAAACACATCAGATAATCTGAGTGGCGAATGTGTTTCCTTACGACACGTTTAGAAATTCCCTTTAAAGTTTTCTTTTCACCCTTTTCCCATAAAATGCTATATACTTTAGGGCGTAGACCCACCCCTTTTTGAATTGGGGTACCATCTAATTCATCCTTCATTTTCCCCAAGACTTTTTTATTCTTATCGCTATAGATGAAATGGTTGGTAGGGTAACCTGAGAAATCAAATCGGTCGGAGTCTTTTTCAAAATCTTTGTAAATAACTTCAGTCTGGAAATCATACGTCAATGAATCCGTGTCTGTAAAAAGCAGACGTGCATGATTCCCGTATTTTTCTCTAACATAATCAAAATGGAACTCATACACAATTAATCTCGATAGTTCGAGAATTGTGAAACCAGTATATATAGGACGATTTAGAAGAAGCTTTATTTTAAGTGTTGAATTCCGACTAATTCATTGGTGAAAATGGAAAGTTTTTCGAAAGCGGGGGAGGACGATTTCTTAATAGCCATTTCAGGTGTGTGAACTAAGTAAAAGTCTATCCTATTTCGTAGATTTTCCATTGTTTTCCCGAAAACACTATTATTTAAAAGCTTTAGAAGAGATTTGTAAAACTCATCAGTAGCGGATTTACGTTTTTCGATGTAGGGTTTTAGCCAAGCCTCCTGCTTAAAGGTTATAACGCGATGAACACCTGAGAGTTTCATCCCTTTAGAAAGGTAGTATTTCAGGTTCCGATAATGTATAACGTATCTCTCCCGGTCGTATAAATTTGGGGTTAGCTTAGGGAGTGTATCCTTTATCGCGATATTCAAGTCCTCCATCATCCGATTGTAGTAACCCGAAAACATGTGTTCCGTAATTTTGATCGATTCGGGTGCTAGTGGATAATCGTTATGTTCCTCGTGTAACTCTTCAGGATATTCTAAATCTACTTCTAAAATAAAACCGTACTGAGAATCGTCTGAGCAGTTTAAAATGTTACTTTCAGTATACTCTTGTAGGTTGAGGTTTGAAACCCAACTGAAGTTGGAAATGGGTAGTGAAAATTCCATGGCTAGTCCATACAAATTATTTACGTCGTGATACATAATATAATTATTTGGTTTAGCTGTATCATATGTTTCGAGAGTGTATGGATTATTTGCTTTTGCATATCAATGACTGATCATGCTAACACCTCCGCGGATCCATTTTTCAATAAAAAAGTGCATGTCGTGGTCTAAAAACAGGTCCATTTTCACTTTGGTCATGTGTAGAGCAGCTTGCCACGCGAACCCGGGACTTGTAAACGCGTGTGCAGGGTCTAATCCATAATATCCAACACACATGTCCCTAAAATTCTAGAAAACGTCTGCTAACTGAAGTGAGTCTACCGTCACATACAGATCGTGAAAACCACCCACATTTTTAACATTGAATCTCCTCCAAACCTCTTGATCATTATTATAACTTTCCTCAGATACATTTTCCTCAGTTAGAACACTATAAAAAGCTTATTTTGATGGTAATTTTGTTTCACTAAACTTTTCGAAACTGTCCATGTACTCGTATGGGTAAGCCTGTTTACGTAATAACAGTTCTACTTGTTCAGACGGATAAAATTGGTTTAGAACAGAGAAATAATTTAGCCCTTTCTTCGCAACATTTGCTACTAGAGTTTGTAAGCTATCGGGTAAAAACCGGAAAGAATCTAAAAATCTCAGTGAACCGAAAGAAAAACTGATGTAAGTTTCTGTGTTTGATGGGATGCAGGATATCTTCTTCTCCTTATGAAGGCCAATACGTTGCATTATTAAATGTGCGTCGTACCTGTGTATCATTTTAAATATCGATTTATGTCCTACAATCATATAGGTTTAAAGCGCACAAACTCACCTTGATAGGTTGTGCATTATTACAGGAATAAATGTTACGGTTTTCAACTTTAAATTACAATCATTATGAGCCATACCACGAAATTGTCCTAAAAGAATAATAAACGTACATTAATGAATTATGTTGCTTGAGTTTAGTTAATTTTAAGTTACCTGAAAAATGACAATGATCTCGAACGGGAATATCATCACTTGTAAAATCTTCCTCGCAAATGTAACATTTGGTAGGGTTTTGTGTTTCTTCTAAATCCTGAGGAGAAACAATAATTGGAGCCACACGTTCCAACTATGATTGAATGTAATCCTCGTCTAGTTTCAAACTTTCAAGAAAAACGTCCACAGCATTGTTTGGACAATCTTGTTTTTTGATCTAATATTTCTCTATGAGATTATATTTTTTATCTAATGATTTTTTAATGAACATGAATTCATTAGTATATAAGGCGAAGCAATAATATTAATTAGTCAGTTGTGTTTTGAGTGTTTTCGGAAATAACAATGTAACGGGTGTTCCAGTTTTTAATAAAGCTTAGTTATTGTTACCATAGCACAGTTTAACTTCTTCATTCGTCAAGTATCCCATTATAGTCGCGATACATTTTGGTCCGTCGAGCCGGATCTCAACATTTCAGTTGAACTTACAACTCAATTGAAGGGATTCAACAAATTTCGCGTTGAATTAATTGGAACTTGGAAGGAGCCAGAAAGGGAAGCACCACATCATGGACACCTTACTGAATAAAGGACGTGCCATCAAAGGACAAATAACAAGGCTCGAGAACATAGTCACTGGACACGCTACGCAGCCGCTTGTAGACATCGCCGTGAAGACCTATCAGGAGAAAGCAGACAAAATTGTGGTAGAACTGGAAAACTTACAAGAAGCCATCATCCAGGCTAACTTTGACGCCTATGAAGCCACCTTTAATCAACTAATTGGACGAGCTGAAACTCTCAGCATATTTTTTAACCATCTTCTGTGCCAACGCCAAGCAAGCGCACAACAATTGAACACACCTCAAACGACTGCAGATATTAAACTTCCTAAAATGGAACTGCCAATCTTCAGCGGAAGCTACGTCGAATGGTTCACCTTTTATGATCTATTTACTGCCATGGTTCACAATTCCCCCTTATCTGGGGCGCAAAAACTACAGTATTTGAAGTCATCATTGAGGGGAGAAGCCGCTTTACTCATCAAATCCTTCCTGATAACTGACGACAATTATGCTGAAGCTTGGAACATTCTCATAAACCGCTATAACAACACCAAGGAAATAATAGACGCACACCTCAAGAGATTGTTTAACCAACCAGAGAGCAAGGAAGAATCTGCCTCTGCCATCCGATGCCTGATAGACACTACTACCGAATGCATACGATCATTAAAGGGTCTAAAGGAACCAGTCGAATATTGGGACTCTATCCTGGTGCATATCGTCAAGGAGAAACTAGATCCTGATTCCCGTCGGCAATGGGAATTATCCTTAGCGGGGTCCAACAGAACAACATTCCAAGAACAAACGTCATTTCTGGAGCAACGAGCCCGAGCGCTTACAGCCGCGCAGCCAATGAACCATTGACAGAGAGTCAAGCCTATCACATATCCCCGCAAGAACACACTCACTCATCAGGGTGCTGTTAGAGATCGGTGCAACATCTGTAATGAAGCCCACAGCATATACCGGTGTGAGACCCTCCTGAAAGCCAAGGTAGAAGACCGATAGAAAATGGTAAAAAATCACTCGCTATGTTTTAACTGTTTGCGGTCCGACCACCGCACCTCTACGTGCAAGTCTGGAAATTGCCGGAAATGTCCGTCCAAACACAATACCTTATTGCATCAAGACATAAGAGAGGAAGAAGCTACATCAACAAATGCAACTGGACCCAACTGTCTATTATCCAGAGGAGATAGACCATCATCTCAAGTCATACTAGCCACCGCCATGATTCAGGTTGAGTTATCAACGGGAGAACTTCAGTCCGTACGAGCACTCTTAGACTCCGGTTCCCAAGCTAGCTTCATCACCGAAAAATGATACAAGAGTCTACAACTGAAAATAAAACGATTCACAGTTACTGTTGGAGGACTTGGTGAAATAGACGTCGGCACCTCTCGTGGCAGTGTTCAGTTAAACATAAATACATAAATTCAAGGTATGGTAGTCCTCTCGAGGTTAACGCCTTAATTCTGCGAAGCATTACCGAAGACCTTCCAAGGTTTCCTATCAACACTGAAACCTCGGATCATATCAAGGGATTGACACTGGCGGAGACAACCTTTGACCAGCCTGGCTCAATTGACGTATTGTTGGGAGCAGACATCTACCTATACCTAATACGTGAGGATGTTTGTACGGGACGACCAGCCACAGCAGGAGCTTTCAAAACTGTTTTCAGTTGGGCGATCTGTGGGCCAGCTGACTTACCAACCTTGATGAAGCCTCTGCCCGATGTTAGAGCTCATTTCGTCACCATAGAAGAACAGCTGGCAAGGTTCTGGGAATTAGAAGAAATCTCTCCGTAAAGAGCACTAACCAGGATTGAACAAGAATGTGAAGATCATTTTCGCAACACCTTTAAACGAGACGGGTCGGGGAGATACGTCGTACGCCTACCACTTAAACAAGAAAGTAAACTAGGCGACTCAAGGAAGATGGCGATTAGAAGATTCCTTCATATGGAGAAGCGATTACATACCAATCCTAGCCTGTTCGAGCAGTATCGGTCATTTATGGATGAGTACTTCGACCTAGGACACATGGTACCTGTACCGGAAGATGAAGATCTCAAGGCCAATTCATTCTACCTTCCACATCATCCCGTAAGAGAGGAGAGCAGTAGTACTACTAAACTTAGGGTCGTCTTCGACGCGTCGGCCAAGTCAACTACTGGAGTGTCACTTAACGATTGTCTGCTGGTCGGGCCGAAGATACAAGATGACCTGATAGCGTTATTACTTTGCTTCAGATTGCGTGCAGTAGCCATGACTGCCGACATCGCCAAACACCATCTTAAACGAGTAGTAGCACTGGCGACGTTATCATACGAAGAGATGTCCACGTTATTATGTTAAATCGAGGCTTGTCTAAATTCTAGGCCTCTGTCCGCTTTAACAACGGATCCCGAAAGCTTGGCTACCCTCACACCTGGACATTTTCTAATTGGCGATGCACTGACCGCAGTCCCTGAAGCAGATCTCACCAACCTAAACACCAATCGATTGTACCGATGGCAGCGAGGCCAACAATTACTGCAGCATTTCTGGCGAAGATGGCGAAATGAGTACTTAACACGTCTCCAACAGCGTCCGAAATGGGTCTCTCAGAAACGAAATCTTGAAGTTGGGGACCTCGTGATCCTGAAAGAAAAGGATTTGCCACCAACAAAATGGAAAATGGGACGAGTGCAGGATGTCCACCCAGGAGCTGACGGCTGCGTAAGAGTAGCATCTGTAAAAACTACGGACCGTATACTTAAACGGCCTGTTACTAAACTTTGCTTGTTACCATTGGATTAATTGACACAATTTACAATGTTAAAATCTTAATATTTTAAGGACACAGGAATGTTTGGACAATATGTTTCTTGATCTAATATTTCTCTATGAGATTATATTTTTTATCTAATGATTTTTAATGAACATGAATTATAAGGCGAACCCGGGACTTGTAAACGCGTGTGCAGGGTCTAATCCATAATATCCAACACACATGTCCCTAAAATTCTCGAAAACGTCTGCTAACTGAAGTGAGTCTACCGTCACATACAGATCGTGAAAAGCACCCACATTTTTAACATTGAATGTCCTCCAAACCTCTTGATCATTATTATAACTTTCCTCAGATACATTTTCCTCAGTTAGAACACTATAAAAAGCTTATTTTGATGGTAATTTTGTTTCACTAAACTTTTCGAAACTGTCCATGTACTCGTATGGGTAAGCCTGTTTACGTAATAACAGTTCTACTTGTTCAGACGGATAAAATTGGTTTAGAACAGAGAAATAATTTGGCCCTTTCTTCGCAACATTTGCTACTAGAATTTGTAAGCTATCGGGTAAAAACCGGAAAGAATCTAAAAATCTCAGTGAACCGAAAGAAAAACTGATGTAAGTTTCTGTGTTTGATGGGATGCAGGAAATCTTCTTCTCCTTATGAAGGCCAATACGTTGCATTATTAAATGTGCGTCGTACCTGTGTATCATTTTAAATATCGATTTATTTCCTACAATCATATAGGTTTAAAGCGCACAAACTCACCTTGATAGGTTGTGCATTATTACAGGAATAAATGTTACGGTTTTCAACTTTAAATTACAATCATTATGAGCCATACCACGAAATTGTCCTAAAAGAATAATAAACGTACATTAATGAATTATGTTGCTTGAGTTTAGTTAATTTTAAGTTACCTGAAAAATGACAATGATCTCGAACGGGAATATCATCACTTGTAAAATCTTCGTCGCAAATGTAACATTTGGTAGGGTTTTGTGTTTCTTCTAAATCCTGAGGAGAAACAATAATTGGAGCCACACGTTCCAACTCTGATTGAATGTACTCCTCGTCTAGTTTCAAACTTTCAAGAAAAACGTCCACAGCATTGTTTGGACAATCTTGTTTTTTGATCTAATATTTCTCTATGAGATTATATTTTTTATCTAATGATTTTTTAATGAACATGAATTCATTAGTATATAAGGCGAAGCAATAATATTAATTAGTCAGTTGTGTTTTGAGTGTTTTCTGAAATAACAATGTAACGGGTGTTCCAGTTTTTAATAAAGCTTAGTTATTGTTACAATAGCACAATTTAACTTCTTCATTCGTCAAATATCCCATTATAGTCGCGATACAAGCATCTAGTCCTCTATAAGTAACAGGTGGGTTTGCTCCTAAAAAGAAAAACAAATTAAGTAGACAGGAAAAACGATAATTGATAATAATTTACCATTAGGTCCAACAAAAACGTAACTGAAACCGCCGGCCACATGTTCTTGTAGTTTCGTTGAAGATGATAGATTGAATCCGGTAAACACGTATTTAGTCTGTTTAAGATCGATTCAAAATCTGCGTAGACAACAAATGGAACCTTTTGTTTCCATTCTATTTGCTTGAATTTTAGGACATGTTCTCTCACCCTTGCTATACCGAGTTTTCATAGCTTTTTGATCCAAGTCTCTCAACCATGTTAAATGTCTATGGGATTTTAACATTAAAACGTTTTTCACCGCCGTTCCGCCGTAATTTCACCGCTTTTCCACCTTTTTTCCACCGCTTTTTTGATCCAAGACTCTCAACATCCTACTACACCCATCTTCAGTCAACAGACAATAAGCTTTTGTAAGCATCTAGTAATATTGATTGATACATGTTTTATTACTAACATGTATATTCAGTTCGAGCTAGTTATATTGTTGCAAGACGCTGGATTACAGTTATTGTCATATATCCCACTCCCCCCTGTGACCTCCGTGTGGGCTCCAGGGGAAGGTGTCAGAGGTCTTGTCGTGGCGAGGGGGCCCGAGCCTTGGCGCCTTATGCCTGGCCGCGAACTGTCTGAAACCAACGCTATTAAGCTGGCATACTACAGCTCAGGGGCCTTGGTCGACGTAGGCCAACGTATAGTTTGGAGTAAAACATATGAAATGTCCCAAGTGTTTTAGTATATCCAGGCAACGAATAGTTCCAGGTATATTTTATATATTCAAGACTATTCAATATGTCTGGTGCATTGCTTATCGTACAGACGTTTCGTAATCCTATCCTCTCACAAAAATAATTTCACCCGAATGGGGACATCTTGAGACTTTCGATAACCCCTGAATTACTGATTTAGATGGGCAATGTCTGGCTATGGTAGGTAACATGTCTGGCAGAATTGACACACTGTTGATATAACACGACACTAATGAAAAATAAATAAGAGCCCTTACATTCCAGATCAATCAAGGCCTGTCTTGTCCTCCTGCCTGCTTGTAGCAGCTCATTATCATCATCAGCATCATCGTCGTCGTCGTCATCATCAGGGTTTCTGGCAACGTTTGGATTTGGTACAACTGCAATGGAATAGATTTCTTTAAATCGCATGATCCATAAAATAATTTAAAATGAGTCTATTGAAGGGATCTTCCCGCAGGATGACCATTGCAAAGCCTTGGAAATATTATCAGACAATAGGGCACTTATAATTGAGTTATAGGAAATAAAAATGACTAAGTGTTTGAAACCTAGGTGTATGAAGGACATTGCTAGTGAATTTATTGGAAAATTGAAGACTAAAACAAACACTGTCACTCAGTTGAGCAGATGGCAACTAAAATAAACGCGATAATTAAACTGTCATTTACCGTTTTCTGCAGGCATTGCTTCACCCAACAAGAAGTTGTGAAAGAGGCAGCAAGCACTGATGATGTCATTGACTTTCTCAGGCTTGTAGCACAACACACCTCCAGACGAATCCAAACATCGAAATCGCATTTTCAAAATGCCATTGACCCTTTGTATAATGGCGCGACCTAATGAACAAAAATGTTTACGTCAATGTGTGTGCCTTTGCAAAGCCTTGCTCTGTAGCTCTTGCTTTAAACAAAGAAACTCAACTACAAATTGGCACAATATTGAAATGTTATATTAGAGTCCTATATCATTTACGTAACAATGCGTAGATTAATAAACATAAATTACCTGACATGTGACGTTGGTTGTATCTTTGTTCATTTGGCGTTCTGGCTTGACGAAGGGGGGTCATTAAAAATGGCCGAAGAGGATAGCCACTGTCTCCAAGAAGATAATCTTCAGGCATTTTTATGAACCTTAAAATCTTCCAGCACGCCACAGAAACGCCAAATAAAGGCATCGTGAGTGCCACCACCCCATTGAGCCACAACATCCGTTATACGGGTTTCATTGTCACATATCTATAGCATGATGAAGAACTTAGTTGTCAGTTTGCCTATTGTTAGATAGTATATCATTTACCAATTGCACATTAATAGAATAATTTCCATCCCTTTCAGGATGGGCATTGGGTTCCACAGCTGGTGCTTTAATTTGGATTTGGGTACAATCTATAGCTGCGAGAACATCAGGAAAGACGCACCTGGCTCTGAATGACGCCTGAAACAGAAGTATTAAATTTCAGAATTGTAAAACGCAATCTGTCGTTTCAAAATAAATACGAGCCTTTATACCTTCCAATTCAGCATTTCCAGTGGGAAATCGAATGTAGTGCTGCATTACGACATTGATGGTATCAGTAACTCGACCAATGGATCTACTAACTGATGGTTGGCTCATTCCATATTCATAGTTACTTGCAAGGCTGTGTTGGAAAGAGCCAGAGCCATAGAAAAGCAATGTCACTAACACTTCGTCTTTAACAGTAAGAACGTATAAGCCTTCGGTGCGCTCTTTCACGAGTTCGGGCTTTAACAACTCGCACAGCTCCTCTGCTTTGACCTTCGATAAATTTGTCATTCCTCTTCTTCCACAGCAATATCAGCTAGCAAAACACCACCGATCGCGGCCATTGTAAGAAAGAGAATAAATGCTGTCGTCTGCTTTCGGCGCGTTCAGCATTGAAATGTAACCGATTTCCAAACTGGTTCATTGGATGGAACTTGGGAAGAAGTGCGGACCTCTCTGAGAAACCTTAATGCGCTTTCCGAGTAGAAATCCTGGTTATTTATGTAATATTTATGTAAAACGCAGAAAATTACTATTTGAAAATCCCTTTGCATCTTAGCCCAGGCTTGAGCCTAATTAATTCGTGAACACGGGTAATTTTGGATGCCATGAAAAAATGTGAGCGCTTTCCTAATGGGCAATAAAGAGATAATTTTAATTAATATCAACCTGGGAAGACCTGGGTGATAAAACATTTTGCGTTTAAGAAAGACAAATCATAGAATTTGGCAAGTGCGATTTTATTTATGGCGTAGTGTTTAAAGAAGAAAGCAATACAAAAATATTTTTAGTAGCTTTGGTTATGAAAACTATTAAATTTCAATGTTCAGAACTTATAATTATAAATTTAGTGGGAAGTGTGGAGGGTTGGCGTTGTGCTTGGCATCTCAATCGAGTTGAAGGCGCTGATTGAACGCCCAGTGAGAAGTGTTTCTTTAGCTTGGATAAAGCATATTGCGCCTTGTATTGTCTATCAGTAATGTGTTGAACCATAGTTATATGGAAGATCATTACGCTTTTATTAGAAATTTTACAGAAAAGAACTTAATATGTTTGGGTTTAATACAAAGACATACCTATTACTCTTTCACTGCAAATAATAGTTTCATGTATAGATCACCAAACGTTCACTTTAAAAGCACCCATACATGTAACTGAATAAGATCATCTACGCATTAGGATCACATAAAGTACATGTGCGTAAAATGAGCTGGAAGTGGTCTGTTAACGTACCAAGTGATCTGGAAACGATATTCATGTGATCTTACTAAAGTGTACGCCAGATCACATTGGTAACTAATTAAGATCATAATGCACAAATGCATCACATATCACTTTCCTTGAAGAACACTTGAAGATCACAAAATTCTCGTGACATATGACAAATTTGCTTTTCCCCAAAATAATTATTTGAAAGTTAATGTTGTAGAAACCTAAGATGCTCTACAATATATGCCTTGGCTTGAGAATGCCATTATTAAATCAAAAAAGCGCTGTTGCGAAAGAAACAAAACTTCATTACCCATTAAAATTCATTTTATTGATCAGTTGAATTTAATTTTGTTTTCCCACAAAGTTTTAAACTTATTGTCTAACTTGACAGCTCTCGTACCAAGTTTTGTGTAATTATGTCCTAAAACCCACTTTGCGCAAAAGCCAAGCGTTTGGTTAAACTCTCGTGGGTAGTTTAATTCCAAAGAGTAGTACACTGCTAACAACACTTCTAAAACCAGCGTTAAAGTTATTTTATTTCCCGTGAGGAAAATAGTTTTCGTATATCCCACCACAGCGACATCGCAAGGCGTACTATTTTTGAATGAAACGACAGCCATTGGTGGTCCTTCATTCACTGACAACAACTCTTCTTCAAATTTTTCAGGCTATAAGAAAGAAAATATTATATAAATATTATGTACTTTCTCAAAATTAGCTCATCCTTTGCTCACAAATCGTAATTATTTCACTTACTTCTACGTGTATGATTACTGGTAGAGATTTTGCTCCACGAGTTTGAAAAATCCCGATTCTCTTCTCAAAATGTTTGAAAGCTTCAAAAGTTCTTTCCTCGCCCTAAAAAATTAATAAAGATATGATATGAGGAAATGCATAAGCCTAAATGATAAAAGGAGGTTGAAAAGGAAAATGACGTTTTTATAAAAGTTTCTACTAATTATAAGACCTATGCGCATAATGAAATATCCAGGGAATTGTTTTCTAATAATTTAAAATTCAAAATCGATTCACAATGTTTCACTGTGCAGATATGTTTGATAATTATAAGAATAATAAATAAAAATAACTTGATTTTCCTTTTCAACTTCCCTTGAATGAACCTCAGCCGACCTTTAGCGTAAGTTCTACTTCTGTCAGAGCAATAAGTACTTGCGCAAACTTTTCTAAGTTTTTCTTGCACTCTTCGTAGGATTTTGTTCCAATTGTAAGACGAAACTCCAAGACAAACTATTTTTAAATATATTCGAAGCAAAAACATTCAAAACATGATGAACATACATATAAAAACAGGAAGAACGTAACATACAACTTTCCAATGATCAAAACAGTGATACTTGTCGATTAGTGCGCTGAAATCAAATTCCTTATTTGAATGAAGAAATTGTGTTCGATTAGTGAATGTCTCTCTTAATATTGCTCTAATTGAACCCCAGTCTCTGTCCTTTTGATTCCAGTCTTTTTTTAGCTTAGCAAGGAGCTCTACTTCCTTATCTTTTGACAAAAGGTTGCCAGTGGAGTTCTGCCTTGAGTAACTTAAACGAACAATATCTTTTAACTTTTCCAGCTCGTGTTTAAAACACAGCACACGAATACTCCTATCCTACCTTGCATTACTTTTGATTACAGTTTTAGTTTTGTTATTTAATGATTTTTGCCCATTATTTAAGCTCTCTTCATTTGATTTCGATGTGGACGCGTTATGTTCATCAGTAACACTGTTATTTAAATCAATTTTAGCTAGTTTCAGAAACCCCTTTGGGTCTTTGGAATCACATTTCCTCTTTCCTCTTTCTTTCCTTATTCGTAAGCTCAGCGACTTAGTAAATCGCCTCTAAATAAAGATTACTTAAAATATTCAAAATATCAGATGAAAAACTATCACATTAAATCCGGCAATTTGAATCAGGGTCGTCAAGAGTGTTTGATAACCCAGGCAGAGAGAAAATTAACGAATTTCCCCCCTCCCGGCGCCCCTAAACGTAAAGGCCCAGGGACAACTGACCCAGTCGCCCCCTCCCGGCAGTTGCTGATTTTATTTATCTCACTAACATAAGCAGTTGTTCCGCTCCTTTCCAATAAGGGATACTTTTGCACCAATGACAAACCAATATTTCTGTAGGCGCATTTATTCGAACAATCGGGATATTTAACATAGTTGAACAGCACATTCAGAAATAAACGTGTCCCAATATCCCTTATCTTCTAACGTTCCACTTTCTAAAGCGCTCAATATGATGGGAGAAAATTTAGGCAATTCAAAACCCTACATGTAAAAAAAAACATTTTGAAAGTAAACATTTTAGAAATTAATTTTAATAGACATAGCATCCACGGATAACAAAATAATGTTAAAAACGAAAGCATCATTTATAAATATCCCCCAAAGAAAGAATTTTTAGCTGTCCATTAATATCTAAACTCTATGTGCCATTAAAAAAATATTAAGTTTAACGAACCTTAAAGAATGTTGATTCAGTAGTATCTTTTTCCACTTCGATAATAGTTCTTTGTGTTTCATCTCCCGGAATCGAAATTTTTGAACTAGTCACGTCACTTTTTGAACTACCATTAACTTCAAATTGCTTGGTTAAAATTTTCTCCATTGGTTTTCAATCTTGAATGTTGATAATAGGCACTGGCGGTGAGGCATCTGCTTGAAGTGAGTCTGAAGCGATCAATCCAATTGACACTTCATTTGAATTTTTATCTGCGTCCATCTTGGGTAACGAATCAACTTTTTCTGGAACTACAAGAAAATTCTTAACAATTAAGCTATAGATTTAGACCTAGTAATGTTACCTTTTTCGTGTTTAGTAGGTGGGCATCCGCAGTATAAGCACTTATTGTCATCTGAAGAACTTGGCTTTTCATAATCTACACATTCGCCTTTAGCATCCCCTGCTGTCCAGCATTTTAAATCTATATTTGTTTTAACAGCAATTCCTCTGACACTATTTTAAAATCTATATTTTTAAATTCAATTTAAGCTTTAAAATTGTTCAAAATTATTGGTGGATAGAAGAGAGTAAGGATGTCGGTATAAACCCAAAAATTTTACCCCCCTTCTTCCCCCCCTTCAGGGGGGGGTAAAATTTTTGGGTTTATACCGACATCCCTGGGGTTGGGGGATGGGGGATTGATGACGTCACGTGATGGTGTTGGGGGAGATAGGGGGGAATTGATGACGTCACGTGATGGTGTTGGCGGGAAATTTGAATTGTTTAGCCACCTGGTGGTGGTTTTCTTGATGACGTCACGGCTAATTTAGGTACCTGTAGGGATAGGCTTATGCTATTGTTGGCTTATGCTATTGTGGATCCTGAAAAGATAGGCTTATGCTAGGTTATTCTAGGCTTATTATTATTATTATTATTACAATCAGATTTTCAGATTTTTAAATCAAAAACATTTAATTAGCGTGATAATAACATACATAATTAAGTTAAATTAATAATAAATTAGTTAAATATTTAAAAAAACCTCCTCCTTAAACTTGATTCAAGCCGTATCTGAAGATGTTTTTATTTTGTCGCCATCTATGATGGGACAAAATATTACGGACATCCATTTATGAGACATAAAACGGAAAATTAGCTCCGCCTTCGTCGTCGCATTTTTTCGTCGTCAGCTCCGCCTTCGTCGTCGTCTCAGCTCCGCCTTCGTCGTCGTCTCGCCTTCGCTCTCTTTAAACTACTCCAGAGCAATGAGATAGAATATATATATGAAACCTAGAGTCACAACGTGAGATCTCGAGATCGACGTTTCGCAATACACCTTTTATCGAGCATGAATCTTTATCAAATACGGGTGGCGCCACCCTAAGAACTTTTTTATTAACGTCTGCTGCTATAATCTGTGTAACAAGCTGTCAAGATAGTTTTTAAACGTGTTAAATAAAATAAGCATACGCGAGTATTTGAATTGTAACTCTATCTCTCTCATAGAGATCTATCTCATTGCTCCAGAGTCGCATTGTAGCCGTAACAGGCTGAGAAATAAGGATTTTTTTTGCTGAGTGCGTGATCGAGTTGGCTTCGTTTGATTTTTGCACATAACGACTTCTAAAGCCTTCCGTTAACGGTAATCAAACTTAATTTTCAGTGATTTAAACTATTTTTCGTGTTATCGCCGTCTTTTGGTTTTACCTACTGGCAGCGTTTTGCCATAGGTCTTGGAAAAGCTCGTATTGTTTGTTCCTCGGGACTCATGACGGGGCTTTTCTATAACTGTGTTTGAGACCTTACTTAAAATACCTCCACTCTCATGTTTTCGCTGTTATTCTTTGAATTTCGGTAATTAAACGTGCGGACTCGACATTTTTTGTTGCTCACTGCATTCCGCTAACGGTGTTTAATTTTTTAATTCGGTTTCATCGTTATTTTTAATTCGGTTTCATCGTTATTTGGCTCATTTTCGCCGAAAGTGACGCTGTAACGCCGACGGGGATATTGCCTAGTCCTTGTCTCAGACCGTCCTAAAAAGTTTAAAATTCATTATGCCGTCTGCTAAACACTATGATCTCATTTAAATTGTGCGGAAACGTGTTTTAAACTAATATGGGTCATTCCAAGGACACGTGTCTTTTGTGTGACCTCTTTATGTTCGGCTCCCTGTCATTGTAGCCGTAACAGGCTGAGAAATAAGGATTTTTTGGGGTTTGTTGTATCTCGGATTTTGTTGAGGAGATATTCTTTATACGATTTCAATATTAATTAGCAATGTTTCTGTATATAAGTAAGGCATTAATTATACAGTGCCTAAATATAGTTTTTGTAATAATTATCCTTTGCTATTATATCAAAATACATTAGAAAGCGCGACAAAATTGTAAGGGTTTCCTTGGAACTCTTGTTTTTTTCTATACCGGGCTAATTAAGCGCCGTTGGTAGGAAGTCGAACCCTGGAATGGAAACTCAAATGTTGTTGAAACAACACAGAGCTGGACGCATTACCACCAGTCAACCACACGGTTTGTTAATAAGCTCCTTTTACACTTATTTAGTCGCCGTATATGTTTTTGATACTGTTTAGCAATTTTCATATCGTTAATTTTTCGATTTGCGGTAAAAGCTTTTAGGAAAGCTTTCGTACTTTTCTTCTTACTTCTACGAATAAGATAGAGGGCGCTATACTGCCCGCATACGCTACTTTCTAGCCTCTGAAGATGTCGTTTACCAAAAGTCCATTTTCTGCAGTTTAAAGATAAAAATCTTCTAATACTAGGCAGAAATGGTGGCAAACCGTAGCTATCGAAATAATAGCCTACACGAGCTCCGTCTATAAAGACCGATACCCAGTGAGACCCCTTTTCATAGTGCTGATCTAAATTTATAATTAACGATGCGGGATATTTGGTAACCTTAGGTAACCTATTTGACGCGAAAACACCCAAAAAGTTGGGCGTATCTGATAAAGCGAGAATCAAGTCTACGGTGGTAGTTGCTGACATTTTTAATAATCTACAATTACGTTTCTATTTTTATCGATTTGAATCATGCTTTGAAATTCGGCGTATACAATGCAGACTGCGGCTTCGGGCAAAGGTTTAGCGAATCCCATGTCCAATCTTAATTGTCCTTGCTTAACGGGGTTCCAGTGGTTTGTTTCGCTAGCCGATAGGTCCGGTGTCAGATCAAAAGCGTACAGAGTTAAGCCGTTGGCAAACTCGTTGGGAGTACTATCGTTACCGTCGTCTTTATAATGAATACCCGTGCCCGCGAACAATGTTTGATAAGCTTGTATATACAAGTTTTTAGCGAAATCAGGAGTCAACGGTTTCGAAGGTATTTGTTCGTTATCGAGATACAGAGACAAAAAATTTAAATCCCAAGTTTTAAAGTTAAAGGGATTCAGAGCGTAACTGCCCTTGAACGCCGCATTGGAGACTATTCCAATGATGACGCGATTAGGCTGAGGGCCTAGATATATATCGTTAAAACTCTCGGTGCTACTTCCGGTAGAGATAGTTTTAGTTTTAAGTTCGGTGCGCGTAAAATTATATTTGGCAGTACCGTTATTAAGCGCTGCTTCATGCGCTAACAATATTTTAGGACTGAGTTTAACTTTGCGTACCGCGAGTGCAGCGTCTAGTATCTTGACTTTACAGTTTTTGAGAGTGGCTGTTTCTTGGCACATTAAGGCAAACTCGTCCTTGTTGCGAGTAAACACGACTTTAAGGTCCACCCCGTTTAAGAGATATTCGGGAATATTAAACACGTCACTAAACACGGGTGTAAAAAATTCAATCACGGCCGATTTAGCAGTTTTAGCCATTCGAGCGACGAAACCTTTATTTGAAAAGTCGTCGAACTTTCCGGCTTCGTCCTTTTCCCATCCGGCCATCATAAGGTGAGATGTTTTGGCCGAGGGTCCGTAATTTGAGACAGTTTCGATAAAAGAAGTGAAGGCGTAGTTTTGAGCGGCTGAAGAAACTCGGGTATTGTTCAAGAAAACATCGCAAGTTCTCCACAATGCGTGGCCAGCGTTGTTTACGAAAGCTACCACGGCGGCATCAGGAAGATCACTTCCATCTTCGTTGGTGATTTTGACTTTGTTGTAATGCATGGTGTGGGCTACATCGATGTAGCTATCTCCATTGCCCGAGATGAGGTATTCGAGGGTAGAGCTATCACCAAGGGCCGCCAAGGGTTTGCCCCATACACCTTGAGCATGTTCGACACTAGTTTGAATCGGCACAGGGGCAAAAATGTCCAATTCACTCTTAAGAGCTTGGAGAGAAAACAAGATTTTTTCAGGAGCTATATATATCGCGTGGCGTCTGCTTTGAATGACGGTGATAAACTGACAGGCGTTTAACTTTGCGTCTCTTTATCTTTAATCCTGAACCTTGCTGAGCAGCAGTCATGTTCTCATAAGTTTCCTGCAATCTCTTTTTCGCGGCACTTTTCACATTCTGACCTTGCATTACGTCACCAAGAATCTTTTGTCCCGTACTAATGGCTCTAGGTGCCAAATACTTTGCACCTCTAAATAATAAGGGGCGTGCCCATCTAAATAACCCTTTCAGGGCGCTCCCAATTCCGTGACCTTTTTGGTGGGGGGTCCCGACAAATACTTTTGACACCCCTCCACCCCCTATTTGATCTAAATAATACCTCCTATACTCGCAACGAGACTCTAATGTTTGGGGTTTTGGCATGGTCTAAAGTGTAGTTTACAGGTCGACGTTCCAAACTCGAATGACGCGGCTTGGCCTAAACTATTCCTTATATCAATGTCTATAGTATCAAAGTAACGTTTAGCAACTTTAACGTAATGGGGAGAGTTAAATGATTTAGTTATAGTCGAACCGTGAGGCTTTTCGCTGTCTACGCCTACTATACGAAATAGCGGGGCTACCGTATCGCCTATAAATTCATTAGCTACTATATCGGAATAAATAAACAATTGGTCGGGAATATAATAATTTAAGTTAGCGGGAACAGAGCTTCTATACGATTGGCTGGTTTTATCCGAAGGGCAAGAGAAAGACGTACTTTGACCTTTTGGGGTTTTAAATCCTAATATCCTATTCAAAGTGGGAGAAAGAGCCAAGATACCGTTAGGTTGAATAGTTAAAGAAATGTAATCAGAGAGGGGATCCGAATCAAATTTAAACTTTGAACCGTATTGATAGCCGTTTAACCCGGAAGCTATTTGTTTAAGTAGGGCTTCTAATGATTTGTAATAACCCCCGGGAACTATAAAGGCCTCGGCTTTAACAATAGGCTGTGATTTTCCGTCCCGACCTTTTTTATTTTCATACGAGACCACCTGCACGTGACCTTCCTCACTGGGTATGTTAAAAAAGGACATTGGGTACAAAACTTCTACTAGAGCAACCTCCCAGTCATCCCCGATCAGCTCTATAGCCTGGGGCAACTTGGTAGTGTACGAAGACGTCTTGTTGTTGTCATAAATTTTCATGCTAGCGTTGCTGGGGACCGTTAGGTAAAAGGGAGACTGCATCTTTAGCCGGAATCCAAGAATTCATAGAAGGGGGATAGCCTAGCCACTTTACAAAGAGCTCCTTTTGTCCTCTCCTAGTCCGCTTACGAATTACTTTCTCGATCTTGTACGTCTCGGGTCTAGCTACCGACTGAAGTTCAATCCCGTAAAACACCCCCTTTATTGGTTCCCCGTTTAAATCTTCTAGTTTGAATACAGGAGGGCGTCTGTATATTTTTCCCACTATTTTAAAAACCTCTATTGTGTACGTTCGCTCGTACCCTTTTTCAAAAATCATCTTATTTCTACTTACTCGGACGTATTCGCCCACCTTTAATTTTTTCCCGTAAACTTTCTTTTCGCTAAAGTACTTTTCGTATACATTTTTAAAAACCTGAAGGACATTGGTGCCAGTAACTTCCAAAGGAGTCATTTTTATCGCGGAATGCACCGAGTTATTGTAAGCCTTAACCAGGTCATCTAGAACATCTATATATCTATTGGTATTCTTTTCTGTAAAATACCTGTACCTGCGTGACTTTAAAGTTTGATTTAATCTTTCTACCATACACGCTTTTATATCGTCATTCTCAGTTGTAAAAAATATAGCCCCTTTCTCCTTCAAGTATCCTTGTAATTGGGAATTTCTAAATTCAGTACCCTTATCCGTTTGTAGTTTCCTAGGAACCCTCTCTCTAAAGACAGACTTAAAAGCCTCAACCGTTTCAACACCGCTTTTGAATTTTAAAGGTACGGCCCAGGCTTTTCTGCTAAAGCAATCTATTACGGTTAATATGTATTTGTACCCGTCGTTGTACTGACTCAAAGAACGCATGTCGTTCAAATCCGCCTGATATTGATCTCCTATGTTAGTTACAACCACCTTGTTTCTTTTAAACTTTCTGAAAACTCTCTTATGTAGAGTGTACGCGTCTTTTCCCTTTAACCAATCTAGTACCTGTTTCTTACTAATACCCTTTAATTTCACTGCTAAATATAATTTTTCAGCACCCTCGAAACTGGCAGGGTGGGAAGGGTTAAAGTAGATACCTTCTAAAATTTTGGAGATTTTACGTACGCTACCCATTTCGGAGACTCAGTTTTAAGTTTTTTAGCTGCTGCCTTAAGACTTTTCTCAGATTTAAGTTTTTTAGCTGATGCCTCAAGACTATTCTCAGATTTAAGTTTTTTAGCTGCTACCTTGACACTAACTTTGGGAGCTCTAGTTCTTTTGATTTTAATTTGTTGGGGTATTGTATACGAAGTTAGAGGGGAAAAACTAGAAAGTAGGTTTGTAAATGCGTAAAAACCTCTAGGTTTTGGGTCTTTGTTAGAGGAAGGCTTGACAAATTCTAAAGCTATATCTCTAATATTCGAGCCGGGTATTAATGAATCATTAACTATAACTTCCCCACTATCTGTCCACCCAAGCTTTTCAGGGTTAGTTGAAATCTGATCAACGATACTATATACATGCCCTATATATTTAAGGGGGATATCGTCTAACCAAGCCAAGTTAAAATAGTTGGATGTTGGTTGGGGGACCGTGGGTATAGGTTGCCTAGCGATATTATGTAAATTATTATATCTCTGTACAGTCTGTTCGTATAAGCGCCATTTTGAAGCTTCGTCTAAATCTTTACGAGCTAAAATAACATTCATTTCATTGTCCAATTCCGAAACTACTTGTTGTTGGGGGTGTGGAAAGGGGTCGCTTTTAAAGGTAGAGCTAGGGACAAGGAGCATTTTCTGAGCGTACTGCATATTTTACTGACTACCTCCTGTTATAGCGCCGATAAAAGAGGAAACTAGAGGGAAAAGGAAAGAAAAGAAACTACCACCTTCCTGAACTAATATATCACGTTTTGTTTTCCAAGATTTTCTCTTATTAGCAATTTTTCTAAGTTTTGCGGAATGCCTAGCTAATCTAGCTTTTTGACTTTTATTTAATTTAACGTTACCGTGTAAAGTATTTTCAACCCACTCGGCGATTGCGTCAATTAAGGGCTTCTTGGCGTTACGTAAAATGATTCTACGTAAGAAAGAGGGGAAAGAAGGGGGGTAAAACCTGGGTTATAAGGCCGTCCTTACTCTCTTCTGCCTGTACTATTAACAAAACTGAATTTGAAACATCAAATATATTAATATAAGGAAGTTCTTTTAAGTTTCAAATTCACTTTGCGACTCGAATAAAATATTTTGACTTGTGAAAAAGGTTCGAGTACGCAACATCACATTTACTTGATACTGGAATTAAGAAATTGTGACGGCTCGAACTTGCTATGAAACCGAAAAGTCAAGTCTCACACCCGTAGGCGTATTTTTACTTTATAGGTGTGGATTTTCATTGTCTTGTTGAATTACACTCTTTGGAAACTCATCTTTGCGATTGCAAAACAATTCGTGCCGCAACTACCCCGGGCGTTCCTTGGTGTCTCTGATGTTTTGGAGAACAAATGCGAAACTATCAAGAACATTGTATTTTCCATCTATTTTATGGGTTGTTTCATTTTAGTGGAAAACTTTAAAGCCAACCTGTCGACCAAACTGACCGTGGACATTGATCGCAACATAAATAACTTAAACGATATCTTAAAATATCCCGACATGCCCATTTTATTTGAACCTAATGACTTTGAACTCTATCATTTCATTGAGGTAAAATGTCGCTTTTTGATAAGCGCATTCTTATTTGTTCGGTTCCCTGAACTGGAGAGAAAGTCTGACAGAGAAAATGGTGACTTTGATACTCATTAAATATTACGGAAATAGTTAGGTTCTAGAGGTAGAGAAATTACTCGTTTGTTGATTCAATGATTTCTGCTTCCAACGGCCACCCGAAATGCTTTTAAACAACATTTAATACAGGGTATTTTTGAAAAGTACATCAATAATGAAGGAACGTGTTTTTTGGCCCTTTGAGTGGAAAGTATCAAAGAACATGTGGTGTACAACATTTGCTTACGGAGATTTGGCCCCCAACAACAATGTAGAGTGCGACTTTAATCCAAGTAACCAGCTTGCTTAGAGATTTTGGACAATTTCAATAGCCTTCAATCTGAAAACGTTTTGTACCTTTGCTCAGCAGAAAGGTATAAAATGTATAGATGTATGCCTTCGACGGTAATGTTGTTTCATGGTGCTTGATAATCTCCCAGCATCCACTGCATTCCAACAATTTTTGAATTTATTTTTGTGCGGTAATTAGTTAGCTAAACACCATGAAACTTGGGATTGGCTTAACATTCTCGTCGTAGGCATGCTTCTACACATTTCATAACTTTCCGCAGATAAGGTACTAAATGTTTTTAGATTGAAGGCTATTGAAATTGTCTAATAGTTCAAACAAGTTGGATACTCGGTTTAAAGTCGTACTCAACATTGTTGGATTTTTCTTTGCTATAGGGGTCAATGTTTGGGGGATATATCTTCGTAACCCTATGTTGTGCACCCCATGTTCATTGATATTTTCCAGTCAGTTGGGCCCAATAACCACGCTATTTCATTATTGATGGACTTTTCAAAAATCTGTCGAGGGATGGTCCGTGAAATACGTCACACTCCAAAGGTAGGCGGGAGTTTCTAAATTTCTGATAGGTCCAAGACAAATGGGTGGCGTCACATTTAACATTAATTTTGTTACGAAATCATTAAGAGTGCGAATGGCTCTCTTTCGTTACAGAATGAATATACACCGTGGAATCAATCTCTAAAATTAATTATCAACATTTATGTTCCATCATGATAGAGTGGGCTATGCTTAAACTCCAGCTCTTTATTCGCCAATAATATTACCGAGGATGAATCGGATCCCCCTTTCGATTGAAATGGTTACACCGTTTCTTTCTCACATTTTTGAAATCTGAATTCCACGCTCGATTAGACTAAGGTGTTCGTGTGACAATGTCGACCCCAATACTTTGTTAGAAAAAACCGACATATTTTTCGGTCAATATAAGGCGAGTAATTAAGACGTGTCCCCATTGAATTACAAATCATGGAAAATATTCAAAGTTATTTAAGAACGAGTAATGATATCCTTGCCATGATTATGGCTTGACACCCGCTAGATCCGAGGGGCTGGTCACTAAGTGTGGTCGTTGTACACGACGGTACAATGGAAAGTGATTACGGGTAATCTATAAAACCCTGCCCATCACAGTGCTAAAATTATTTCGCGTAATCCGTAGCCGGTGAACAAGAAGCACGTACAAAGTAGCGAGAGGTTGTGACGTATCAAATGTAGTATGAGTTATGACCAAGTAACTCAAAAGTACGGAGGCGGAAATTCATTGATAGTGGCGACAGTTTATTTCGATATCCGACTTTAAATTCATAAATTCGCGCATCACGCTAACTTTAAACTAGGTAGAAATTTTCAACCTAGTCTTAAGTTTATTTTATGATTGATATGAATGACTACAATTCAAACTCACCTTTTATCAGCGCACTAATGAAAGGCTCTTTGAAGAATACGAGCGAAGATTAGAAAAATTGCACGAAAACAGAGGACTTCATACACTTACCGTTTTCAACAAAGGAAAGGCAGCCATTTTGGCCATGGTTTCTAATTTGGAAATTATTTGTCTTCGGTCGTACACTTTGGGAAAGCCCTTACATTACGGAAAAAACACTTTCTTACCGAACTAACGCAACCACATTCATGAAAAACGTCATAAACATAAGGTAATGTATTCTGCTAGTTACCTAAAGAGACAATAGGAACCTTTTGTTTCGTTGGGCTCTCCAAAACCTTTACTGCACTTCAAGCCTAAACGAAAACCAAAATAATTTTTGTTTCTATTGAACCTATAAAGACAGAACATTTACTGTTATTCTGCGTGTAATAAGAAGAACTTCCATCAAAAGGATATAAAGAATAGGTAGATTTTACTGATGACTAATATTTTTGTAACACCCTAAGAGCGAAGGCACTCGGGGTTGCCCATCAGCCCGTCGGGACATTTTTTTATTACTTTTCAGGCGGACATTATTCTATAAAGAACGGTTTTTAAGGTTTGGCCGCCGTTTAAAAAGATGGCAAAAAATCGACCATTCAGCCCATCTAAAGTTTAAAGGAAACCAGTGTACTAAATATTTTTGGAATCGCTCGAAACGCGCGGACTTTGAGATGATGATTTTATATTTCTGGTTGCCATTTTTTAAGATGGCGGCGGATTCGAAAAATCTTTCTTAGTACGCACCTACCTATGAGTAACGTTCCTGCAAATTTTCAGCCTTCTAGGTCACGCGGTTTGGGGTGGGCGTTGATTATCAGTCAGTCAGTCAGGAATTTGATTTGTATAGATATAGATTTTAGAAAACATGACGACCCGAAGGCTGGGCCCGTAATAGTAGCCACAAGTAATAAAGAAAAAATTTCAGTGAATAGCCCTCGATGAGCTACCTTTAACTGTTTTAAAATGACTATTTCATTTTTATTTTACTTACAATTATAATACTGTGACACGAACGGAAAAACTTGAGTGAGTACCCTCACGATGAGCATCCTTTGACATTGGTAAAACTATATACCTATTAAAAGAAGTACTGAAAATCAGACTGAAGAGCCCCTATATGCCCTATCAAATAATTATGACCCTTAATCTTTACTTCAATAAACTTACTTAGGTTATAATTGTAATATCCTGGGCCACAAGCTAGTACTTTCATTAAAACTGTTCTCGATTTGTTGAAAAATACACTTAACTTCTAATAATAAACACCGCTTTAAGAAAATCCTAAATACATCGTCGATAAATACGTCTCATCGATTTCTTAGAATGTTGAAATAAGGGGAGCGGAGTTGAAAGCGTGAAACCCTTATTTATAGTCAACGGGTGACAGTAATTTTAAAGGGAGTATTAAACCTCCAATTTAAATTAAGGCAATACCATATTCCTCTCTTTGGCTTTCAATATATCGAGCAAACGTAAAAAACAATTCAAAATGTATAACCTTACTAGAACAATTAAATTCAATGCTTAAACTTACAATTATAATGCCCATCCTTTTAAAATACACGAACGAAAAATATCACCTCATCACAATTCTCTCCCATTCACTCTCCCTTCAATGACAAAGGAAAAATTTTACACGGGCAAAGGCAGTACTCATTCACAACGCCGCCGCCACCACCCCAACCGACAACGGGGCAGGTCAAACTAAGACCCACATCATAGATATTTATCATACGATGTGCCTAAAAAGTGATTGAAAACGTTCGCCGGGAGAGATTGTTTTAACCGGTGAAAACGCCGCGTAATGAAGCGTCAAAAACGTCGTACTTAAAATATACGCAAACCAGTGCGTAGAGCTCGGCGTTTTCTATCCATTATCCACAAATTAGTGGATAACCGATTATTTATAAAGAAAGTTTTGGATATAATACGATTTAAAGTGTAAGTGCTATGGATAATTTTCGAGTGCTGATAAAGATAAAATGACGTAGAATATGGATAGAGCTTTACCAGTGCAGAAGAACGTTTTCATCGAAGATATTACCATTTAGGTGGCGCCACGATTCGCGCGGAAACACAGGTATTTAAAAAAGGAGGGAGAAGAGCTTGAAGTTGAAAAAATCGAGACCTTTGCTTTAATTTATTTCACATTAATTAATCCAATCAAATCATACTTATTATTACTGAAAACTGACATTGTAGACAAAGACGGGAAAGTCTAAAAGATAAATGTAGAAAATTAATTGCCTGAGGTACAGATATTCAAATTTTCACTTTTGAAGACAAATTTATAAAACATCAATTATTTGAATAAAAGTAAGCATTGCATTTTATTTTCTCTTAAAAATTTACAATTAGGTTGAGAAATCGGCCCTATAAAGAGAATTAAATGGGCAAAAAATCGTTAAGAGCTGATAAAATATAAACCATACGAAAAATTAACAAAAAGTATTCGTCAATTGTGAAAATTTTGAAAGTTTTGAAAATAAACGTGTTGTATAGCTCTCACAGATCACGAACACTCCACAGATATTTTAGACATTAATAACTACCTCACAATGAAAAGGCCTATGTTATTTTCCGCTTCGCCATATTTCCTATTTTAAAATATAAAAATGTAAAATCATCAAGCTATCAGATCAGTCCTAAAGCAAATGTTAGTCGAAAATAAAACCTATTATCCCTTAAAAAATTCTTTGAAGTTGCCATTTTAACAGAACTGCTATTGAGAGCAAAATATTTTGATAATATTGTTGAAAAATATTTTGGGCAAATGAAATTTTGGTGAAAAAACTAAGATAAGAATTTTTTCAAATAATTGATGTTTTATAATTATGTCTTCAAAAGTGAAAATTTGAATATCTGTACTTCAGGCAATTTTCCACACTTATCTTTTAGACTTTCCCGTCTTTATCTACAATGACAGTTTTTATTATTATCTGTACTTCAGACTTAATTTTCATTAAAATTGTTTAGAAACCATAGGAGAGAAAGTCTTAGGGTGTTGTGCGTCCATCGCTAATCTAGCTTAATTACCAGCAGTCGGTAATCTAGCTTAATTACCAGCAGTCGGTTATCTAGCTTAATTACCAGCAGTCGGTAATCTAGCTTAATTACCAGCAGTCGGTAATCTAGCCTAATTACCAGCAGTCGGTAATCTAGCTTAATTACCAGCAGTCGGTAATCTAGCTTAATTACCAGCAGTCGGTAATCTAGCTTAATTACCAGCAGTCGGTAATCTAGCTTAATTACCACCAGTCGGTAATCTAGCTTAATTACCACCAGTCGGTAATCTAGCTTAATTACCAGCAGTCGGTAATCTAGCGTAATTACCAGCAGTCGGTAATCTAGCTTAATTACCAGCAGTCGGTAATCTAGCTTAATTACCAGCAGTCGGTAATCTAGCTTAATTACCAGCAGTCGGTAATCTAGCTTAATTACCAGCAGTCGGTAATCTAGCTTAATTACCACCAGTCGGTAATCTAGCTTAATTACCAGCAGTCGGTAATCTAGCGTAATTACCAGCAGGCGGTAATCTAGCTTAATTACCAGCAGTCGGTAATCTAGCTTAATTACCAGCAGTCGGTAGTCTAGCTTAATTACCAGCAGTAGGTGATCTAGCTATCCTACTTTAGTTATGTTTAAGGGCGTTTTATTCGCGGTAAAACGACTACCTAACCCATACAACTAAAACGTCGCGTGTTCCACAGTCTCAGGGTAAACCACGCAATTCAAAGTATGTAATTAAAACTATGAAAAACCATACTTGTACTAAATTGTTTTTAAAGAAACTTCAAAAGGCACCAATTTAATATTCAACCCTTGATCTAAAACCATTTTCAGACCTATCGAGCATATAGTCCACAAAAAATGGTCGAGAAACTTTGGCTATCACAGCAAATTTTTCTCATGATATTCGTACGGGAAAATTTCCAGTTTTTCGTCAAAATCTGTGATTAATTTCATGGAAATGAAAACCACTTTATTTTCTGGAAGGAAAACTATGATCTCTTTCAAATTTTAACCACATTTTAGGGTGTCGGATTGTAATACAATGGAAATTTTGAAAATTAGTAAATATAATACGAAAGACGTTATATCCAATCAAAAAACTACCCTTATACATAAAAGTCAGTATCAACTCTTTTCTAAGAGAGCTACCAAAATCTACGTGATTAGAAAGGCGTATACGAGAGAGAAAAAATTTTTTAAAGCAACTTACTTAATCATGGTTGGAATTTCGACGATACTCTCATCCTCTATCCTGAAAAAACAGATGATCGCGGCTCTAACTCGGGTCAGTTCAGTTCGGATAGACATTTCGTTCCACCACGGTTTCGCCCAGTGGAAACCGAACACACAGGGATAAAAATTGCCTTACCTACTTTGCTTTTTTAGCGAATTTCTTGACGCAAAGAAATTCGCCCAGCGAAAACCTAGTTTAAAAGAACTCTATTCCGTGGTGTTTATGACCACTATAAATGGGGAAATACCAGAGGGCAGGTTTTCAGTCCTAGATTCGTAGTAGGTTTCGGAAAACATTTGCACCTCTACTTATTATGTTTTGGAAGAGACTCTAAGGAAAAAAAGATGACGGCTCAATCAGGGAAGAAAGGGCGAAATGGCTATGGCCCATCTGCGAGTATGAATGTCTCTTAGCGTACCTTGGCCACGCACCAACCCTACGATAGGCGATTTCTCATCAGAAACATTGTATTTGTATGAGGACAACCTTCTTTTTTAAGACACAGGGGGCATCCTAGACGTTTCTGCACCGTTCCAAAACACTGAGGATGCTGGGAGGACTCCTTTGCCGTAGATAGGTGTAGAGAAGCTGCGATATGGGTATTGAGATTTGGACTCCATCCTCTCCTTCAAGGTGCCATGATCGCGGTAGGGGCACGGTTACGTTGACCCATCCTGTTCTTCCTCCTTGGGCGCTGAAATTTAAATTTGTTTAAGTTAACCGATTGAGGAAGTTACCATAATTTAGTTTATAAATTTTAATGAATATACTGCAGTTTATTATAACTTTATAATTAATGATGTAGCTTAATTATAAGTTTAAAATTAACCGATTGAGGAAGTAACTATAGTTTAATGAATATTATTCTGTATTAAGATTAGGTACTATAGTTCAAATTTCAAATTAACCTAATGAGTAATTACTGTAGTTTAATTACTAGCTCTTAATTTTATTCATAATAGTAATGCCCATTTATAACCAAAGAATACATAAAATCGAAAATTATAAATACTAATTTCAGTCACTAGAAGGCGCGAAAAAGTGTAATGCGAACCGGGGTCATCTTGTTGGAAGAAAGTACACATGTTTTCTCATAACTCTGGGCTTCGTCTTGCTCTTTCTCGTACATGCTCGACCTGGACGGTTAGTAACTTAACCCCAGCAACATACTAGAAATTGTGTAAATTTCTTTAAAAAATATTTTAATGTCGGTATCTTTCCTATAATATATATTTCTTAGTTTGCTTAAACAAACTTACCTCGTCATATTCCATCAATGTACGTAATGTATTTTTGAGATTTGCTTTAAATTCTGATTTCAGAATTCAGAATTATTGGGAAACTGGACATCAAATCCGACAGAAGTATCTAATGCATGGGAAAGCGTGCTCAAAGTATATGAAGAAAGAACAAAGCATGGTATTCTCGAAGACGTCCTTTCATGATATCAGCATCATGTTTATACTATTCGCGGTTTTAAACATACTGTCCATTTTTATATTTTTCGCTGAAATCTGGTATGCGCGGAAGAAATCAAGGGTAGAGCAAGCTCTCAGAGAAATGGAGCTGGATATATATTTCAGTTGAATCACGGGCTTTGATTTCCTTGTAACTGCAATGGATTGGTTCATATGCATTAACATTTAAACATACCAAAAGAGAGTGGAATGTTGAATATTTCTTCTCAAACTTTGCACTCCTCACTAACTTGAAACAAGGAATAAATAGCGTTAAATATTTCGAATTTACGCGTAAACAGCATTTTGGTTTAGTTTTCGATATTGATGGGTTGCCAGTTTGGTTTTCAGCCTTCTTATCCACAGCTACCTTTGGGGTTTTCTTTTCAGTCTTCTTATTTACAGCTACCTTGGGGGTTTTCTTTTCAGTCTTCTAATTTACAGCTACCTTTGGGGTTTGGTTTTCAGCCTTCTTATTTACAGCAACCTTTGGGGTTTTTTTCAGTCTTCTTATTTACAGCTACATTTGGTCTTTTCTTTTCAGTCTTCTTATTTACAGCTACCTTTGGGTTTTTCTTTTCAGCCTTCTTATTTACATACTAACAAATACTTTAATTAATAAATCCTTTTTTCGGTATCTTTTAGAAGGGCAAGAAATTGAAACATTCTGAACAATCGTGCCAGCTTTCATACTAATTTTTATCGCTTTCCCATCATTACAAATCTTATACTTAAGCTGGGGTTTTCTTACCAGCCTTCTTTGAAACTTCCGTTTTATTAATTTTTGGAGCTTTCCTTTGATTTAACTTTGGGGTTTTCGTGGTACATTCTTGATTATCTAATTTTTCGGGTGATTTTCTTATCCCTTTACCAATTTTAAGTTTTTCCTCTTTTTTGCCCCTTTGGTTTCTTTAGAGTCCTTTTTGACAGTTTTAGTTTTGGCATAAAGCTTCTTCAGTTGACCGTATAAATTGTTTCAGAGATTGTGGCCCCCTTTACTAATACTTCCACTTCAAACAATGATGAATTCCTGAATTCTTGCATGCGTCAATTTTCACAGCCAGATCTTATAAAAGAAGGTCAAA
>JAEQBA010002977.1:43662-114999 GCA_019434445.1 Phalangium opilio
CTTTTCATATCTAAAAGTGTTTCTGACAATGGTATGAAAGCATGGTGGGATCGAGTTCCTGGTATGGTTTTAATGGATGCATACCTTTCCGCCAATTTAAACTCTTCTACGTGTTGTAGGACGTCTTCTTTGGACGGGTACGCAAATTTTATATTTGCTATGTTTGAAGCTGCGTACAAATACATTTCTTTGGCATCTGAATTTGATTAGCGTACGCTGCTTGATGGTGGCTTTGGAAAACCGTCTCTTGACAGTACCCCCAATCCCATCACAGGGGCTTTTCCATGGCTCGTAGCACAAGAAATGCCACTCGGCATGAATTCCAAAATCGGTATAATGGTGGCATAAGTTCGATAAGTTTTTGTAATTTTTATAACTGGCTGCTGCTCCGTCACTGAAATATGTCACCTTCTTAATCATAGGAAGGGATGCCTTATTTCCGTTGTTAATCTTCTTGGAAAAGAGTGCACAGTATTTGCGTGTGATGAAGGTAATCCGATATGATACAAAAACTAATGAGCCAATCCAGTTTCATCTGTGAAATATACTACGAATGGATGAAGTGTCGCTTATGTGTTGGTCCAGTGATGACCCTGAATAGCATCTTGTATTAGAAAAAGTGTAGTTTTCAGCAAAGTCAAGTAGAACGATTGCTTCACTTCCCGGCAGGTGATCTTTGCTGATATTAGGAAACTAGCCTGCTCTTTCGCAATGAAGTGATGCGGGGCTAAAACTTGGAACATGCGGAAAGTTTTTCTTCATAACTCAATGGCTGAAACTTGAAATTTCTCCAATGAGGCATGGTGGGTATGGACCCATTGCTTTACTTCTATGAAGTCATCATCATCAAAGCAGCTCCAACGTACGCTTCCAGTGCCTCAGAGCCAGGACAAACTTCGCATTGGTTCAGCATGCAGTTTCGATTTGAAATGTCAGACACTTGTTTTCTAATAAGTCTTTGTATGAATTCGTGATTTGGAAAAGAGTAGAGGGCCAGTTTAACATTTTGATGATACTCACACACACAAACTGAATGTGTGCCTGCTTTCCAGCAATAACACAGTGCTTTGGTCGAAGCTCACAGAACTTATGAAATCTAAACTTTATCATCAGTTGAGCTCAGAATGAGGCGTGTAGTTCCTTAAGGTTTTAGCATCAGTCGCTTTGCATCAACTGTCTTGTACCAGCTACTTAACCAGCTACTTAACTGATACACATTCCTTCTTTCCAGGGCACATCCTTGAATACTCGTCACTGTTGTAAAAGTTGATCACTTTTCTTTTACGGTGCTTTTGAGATTTCTCCCTTGTTAGGGGGGCAACCAGGTAGAATAACCTTTTCCCGTCTTAACTCCGGATGGTGTTCACCATATATTTGGAAACGCTAAATTCATTAATTATTTCTTGTTGGGTGTAACTCTCTGGAACTAAGGTCAACAAATTTATTTTCTCTTTGCATGTAGAATTATTAATTTTGATTTTCAGGTCTTTCGTTAAATTAGTTAATCCTTCGCAGTTTTACAGGATTTTTGAAAAAAAGCAGGTAAATTTTTTTCAGTAGAACTTTCACCAATCAGTTTTCCATTGCATCTTCATACGAGGTACTAGTTTTGAAATCTTTGATTTAATATATCCGGGTTTTTCCTAGCACTAACTTTTTTTACCGGTGACTGCCCAACAGCTGCCACACTCAAGTTTAAGTCACTTTTTTAATTTCTTCTTCAGGCATGAACATTTCCTGCTTCCGCAACTTGATGGAAGTTCGTGATCTTCCAATTCTTTGGAGCATAGTTTTGGCAGTTGACGCATAGTTTTTGTCCTGGTAGAAGCTTTTTGCCAGCAAATTGGTTGAGGAATTATGGAAATTGCATAAAATGGAACAATTGTTCGAAGATTTGCAGAGATGAACTTCTTATGTTTTCCGAAAGGGTCACAGCAATATCTTTGTAGGCTTTCGAACTTTGATATCAACTATTTCGTGATGAAAACAAAGTGTCACACTTTCGTTAATTGCAAGTCCAGTTCTAAGATGAAGAAGCTCTTTGTTTTTTCGGATAACGAACTTAAATCTACAAATATTTTATTCGGGTAAAGTCTGTTGCGTAGTAACTCTGTTAAATGAAGGCCAAAAGAACAGCAACCATCATAACATTGGTTTATTTAGTTCAGTCTCCATTTCTAATTAACACTTGCAAAGAAAGGAACATAATACTCGTACAACCCAGTTAAAAAACCTGAAATGACTCTAAAATATTGGCAGGCGAGCTAGCAGACAACTTGAGGCTGAAGACTAGTGGGGCTGCACTGTTGAGACAGAAAGAGGAATCAATATGATCATAATAAACAATTAGCTAACACAGAACCAGTGCCCCATCCATCAACAACATTCATTTAGGTGTATTTGAAAGAAAACAACATGTTACTGCACATTTCATACAATAAAAGTAGTAATTCTTATCTATATGCGTTCATAATCATTTTCCAATTGTTTTGGCTAACTTAAAATTTTAACTTTTTTAGATTTTCTTTCAGGTTTGATGTCGCGTTTACATACGATGGAATTTGTTGAGGGAAGGGGTAGGCAGATCTTTCTATTAGACATAATGTTCAAGGCTTAGGCTGACTTATACTACTTCAATAACCGGGCTCAATTAAAATCAAACATAACCATTTATTAACTAATATTAAAACATAACTAATGTTAAAATAACAACTCAAAGGAATTTAATAACCTACTACCATCACGTCCCTCATCTATCGTGAAATCTTTATCTAACTTAACATCGTGGTGGACTAGAGAGAACTAACTTAATCTCAATCAATAGTAAATACTGGTATAGCATTACATAACTATATACTGATATGGACTGATAGATAGGGTGCGTGTGGATAGCCTAAACATGGTGCATGTGGATAGCACATTATGGTGCATAGGATAACAAGTATAAACCAATAGAATTCTATATCATCCTTGGATTTTTGATATGTTATAGTTTAAAACAAGGGCTTTCAGATGGTTTGTACTTTGGTGCATATTTCAATTGTGGTGGTACCTTGGCACGGCCTCAAAGACCACCGTGTTTTTACTATTTTTCAAATCTTGGCGGTGTTCGAAGTCAAATGTCACCGCATCCCTTGGTCGTACCATAAATCTAGAAATTTTTTCGTGTTCCCCGGTTTAATTACTACCAGAAAGCGTTATCTATGATTTATTTTAGCTGGTTTTTGGAATCGGGAGATATTAAGTTATAGGCTACTTTTCGCGTTTGGTTGAATTCAAAGAGCACTTTGATGATTTATAGAAATAAAACAAAAAGTTCTTCGTAAACTATTATTAGCTTAATCTAGGCTCTACCACCCATTTGAAGAATAAAAAAGGTTGTAAGGTTGTATTTGGTTTTATTACCTAGATATTGGCTGTCAAAATCGCGGGAATTGGGGGTGAAAAGTTTCCTTCCCCATGTGATGGTTTTTCATTTATCCATATCTTAAAATCTAGATTCAATTTTAACTTGAAAACTTGGATTTCCCGATGAAATAGTCTATATTTCAGCTGGTTAAAGTTTCCTCAAAATCGGTGATGGTGCCGTCGGGACACTGCCTGATTTCGCCTGGACTGACCCACTATTCTTCAGGCTGTATCAGTTTACAATATTTGGAAAAGGCATAATAAAATTCGAGAAAGGTTGTTTTATTTCGGAATTAGATATTTGTAAACAGTATTATTTTTGAAAAGGCATATTATAATTCGAGAAAGGTTATTTTATTTCGGAAGAAGATAATTGAAAACATTAAGGTTTTGGAAAAGTGTAACATTGTTACACCATTTCCAAAATATTACTAACCTAAGTCTAACTAAACGAATCAAAACTTAACCTGACCTAATAATATTTAGTTGAAATAATCAACTTTAACCTAACCAAAATATCAACCTAGTTCTTTTTGAGTTCATATAACCCAGCTGGGCAAGCTTACACCATAATAAACAACTATGGTTTTTCGCATATCTATTTTCCCGCTCTTTAGAGAACTGCTGTAACGGTAATTGCTGTATGGGGAAAACTGCCATTTCGGGAACCGCTATTTAGGGAACTGTTTTTATGAGGACCGCGATTATGAAATCCGCTCTTGTGATGGCAGGAGAAGAGGGTGCTGGCGGTCCGATGGAAGGCGCAGAGGGTGCTGGCGATCCGATGGCAGGCGTAACGGGTGTTGGCGATACGGTGACTCGCATAGAGGGTGTTAGCGATACTGTGGCTCGCATAGAGGGTGTTGGCGATACTGTGGCTCGCAAAGAGGGTGTTGGCGATCCGGTGGCAGGAGGAGAGGGTACTGGCGATCAGGTGGCAGGATAAGAGGGTGCTGGCGATCAGGTGGCAGGATAAGAGGGTGCTGGCGATCCGGTGGCAGGATAAGAGGGTGCTGGCGATCCGGTGGCAGGCGAAGAGGGTGCTGGCGATCAGGTGGCAGGATAAGAGGGTGCTGGCGATCCGGTGGCAGGCGAAAAGGGTGCTGGCGATCCGGTGGCAGGCGAAAAGGGTGCTGGCGATCCGATGGCTGGCGTAGAGGGTGCTGGCGATCCGATGGCAGGCTAAGAGGGTGATGCCGATCCGATGGATGGCGTAGAGGGTGATGGCGATCCGATGGATGGCGTAGAGGGTCTTGGCGATCCGGTGGCAGGTTAAGAGGGTGTTGGCGATCCGGTGGCAGGTTAAGAGGGTGTTGGCGATCCGGTGGCAGGTTAAGAGGGTGTTGGCGATCCGGTGGCAGGTTAAGAGGGTGTTGGCGATCCGGTGGCAGGTTAAGAGGGTGTTGGCGATCCGATGGCAGGTTAATAGGGTGTTGGCGATCCGATGGCAGGTTAATAGGGTGTTGGCGATCCAGTGGCAAGCGAAGAGGGTGTTGGCGATCCGGGTGTACCTCATATGAGAGTTCTCCGTAGAGCAGTTCTCGAAATAGCAACCACGATTCCAAAAAAAACAGGGGAGTTTTTAAAACTGCTGTTTTAGAAATAGCGGCTGCTGTTTTGGGAAATAGCAGTGTTTGTGTTGGGTTTTGAGCATTTTTTAACAATACAGTTGTATTCGTTGGTTTCTAAAACTACCCTTTTCTGCGATCATTATATAGTAATGTGACCTACTAACGGATCGTGTTTATGATTTTTTTTAAAAGTACATTTAAATAATGTACTATTCTTCAGGCTGCATCAGTTTACAATAATTCTGAGAGAGCGGTAGCTCTCTTAGATAAGACTTCATACTGCTCTTAATGTATAAGGAGGGTTTTTTGTTTGGATGTAGTTTTTTTATTGCATTAACTGTTTTGAAAAAATTCCACAGAACTACAATTCTGACCCACAATATGTGGTTAAAATTTCAAAGAGATACATTAATTAGTTAATTTTATAAAAAATAAAGTTGCTAAGGTGGTTTTCATTTCCATAAAATTTTCACACCTTTTTATGAAAAACAGGAATTTTTCCCATAGAAATAACATGGGAAAATATTTGGAAAAAAACATTCCGGTTACTCCGATTATAGAAAAACTATACGTTTGTTAGACTTGAAAACGGTTTTAAATGGAAGGTACAACACCTAACATTCCGCTAAGCAATTTTCATTGACTATAATTAAGTCTAAGTATGTTTAAATTTAAATTTTCAAAACCATTCCAATCTGCGATATTTAAGCAGTGTAAAGAGTCAGTTTATGATGTTAGCACTTTTAAAGCTATTTGGTTCATATTTCGTGGTGGTTGAAAAACAAGGGGACCTAGCTTTGTGTGAGCTAACAAGTTAAGTTGGAAAAGGTCCCCAACACCAGGGCTCCCATCTGGTCTCTAAAATACCTAAAAGTCTCTACTTTTTGGGTAGGTCTCTAAACCACCCTAAAATCGCCATTTGGTCTCTAAACCACCCTATTTTCAAAAATTCCCGTTTTTAATATTCCATCTAAAATTTTTTGCAACAGTAAAACTATTCTCACTCCGATCCACAGGGAATTATTAAACGCTTTAACCTTTACAAATGACCTTGGCAATATCTCGCCAATTTGAACTATGTGTTTCCGGTTTTTCTCATTGGCTGGTGGAACTGTGTTTAGAAAGTAAATTCGTCTTGGCTCGGAGAGGTTTATTTTGGTTTCCCAACTTTTTTGTGATACTTCCGTACATAAAGATCTAATTTTGATTTTGAATTGGTCTCTATTTGGTTCCTATTTCCAAGAATTTGGTCCTTATTTTACCCTATTTTTACCGTGAAAGGTCTCTTTTTTCACTATTATTTTAAGAAATTTCTGTGGGAGCCCTGTTGTGTTGATGTGTTAAGAAATCATACAGAACCTTAATATTCCCTTTTTCCATAATATAAAGTGAATATGTGGAAGTATTTTTCGTAATTATGATGCATTTAGTACTTTTGTAGCTTTAAAGCTCTGTTTCATTTTGATATTCCAAAGATTTTTTTAATATTCTTATTTGAAATGGCTGTTTACATATTACTTAAGCTATACTACATCTGTATATACAATAATCCTTGGTTTAGTGATTACATGAAGAAAACTAAGTCCTAGACTCTGGCGGGTATATCAAGTATTATCTGCAATAGGCTTAGTGAAACAAATAGTAAATTATTGAGACCTGAGGTGAAGTAAACTTTGGGCTTTGATTTTCGTGTCTGAAAGGAAGAGACATCAACGGTTCAGAGTGAGCCGAAAGTTAAATACACTCTTAAATAATCAGGTTAATATTTTATAATAGAAGAAAATATCATGGTGGCAATTAGAATAGTAAAAGGGCTAATGGTAAACGGGTAGTAGCTACAGACTTTCATTCTCTTTATGGTGCGCATTGACTATTAGTGCGTCTAGCTACAATTTAGCTTGGTGTTATTTAACGTTAACATTCATGTTGGCAAACTAAGAATATTGTTGAGGTGAGACAAGACGATAGTGTTTACTCTGCAAACCAGATGTGAATGTAGCTATCAGAATAAACGGTAAACAGCTGAAGCGTAGACTTCATTTCCTGTTCTTTTCCCCATTGACTGATTTCCATGTGTCTAAGATTTATCTTTATTGGTTGTAAAATGTCGTCTGCTTTACTGTATATTCGCTATGATTGGAATACTGCTTCAATATTTCATAAATTTTACTTCAAAAAAGAGAAACAATTCCATATCTAGGTAAATAAGTTTGTAGTAGTAGACCTCTTGACTCGGAGAGGTAATATTTTGGTTTTCCCAACTTGTTATGAACAAATTCCGGACTTTTAATATTACTAATGGTGTTAAAAGTATGTCAAATAACTCGTAATAGAAAACGTTACGACCAAATATGGAATTAGGCAGGTGTTAATTTAGTGCGAGATTTAGTATAATTAACACCATTAACCCTATCTATTACACCCATTTCAAGAGAATTCGACTAATTTTCCAACTTTAATGGTCTTACAAGCATGTGCAATTACATCTTTCACATTACAATCCAGCAAGTATTTGAAAGGAGTTAATATAGATTGTAATTTATTGTCTTTAAACCCATTTCATTCAACAACGCAGAAGAAATCAAACGATCAAACACCATTTTAAGGTCCAATTGACACTATTTTAAACATCCTGCCTTATATATGAACTTTATTGGCCTTCATGTTGTTAGAAAAGTGCAAAATTACACCTTACATATAGAGTTAAGACTATAAATGTATTCCACTTATTGAAAATACAGTGTAAATATTACTGTATTTAACACCTTTTAACATACCGTTTCAAGTTTATGAATTTAATCGTTTTTATGAATTTAATCGTGTTAAAAGCTCGCAAATTCACACCGCATGTGTCACTTTACTATACCAAATGGAGTAAAATAGGTGTTACGGTTTCTATATTTAGTACCACTTTCGTGGTGTAAAACGCACCTTGTACACCATTTAAAGTCCCTATTTACCTCTTCTTCAAGCCACTTTTTGTGGCCCATTTCAATCCGCGTTCTTACCCCATTTCAATCTGCGTTCGTGCTCCATTTCAATCCGCGTTCTTACCCCATTTCAATCCGCGTTCTAACCCCATTTCAATCTGCGTTCGTGCTCCATTTCAATCCGCGTTCTTACCCCATTTCAATCCGCGTTCTAACCCCATTTCAATCAGCGTTCTTACCACATTTCAAGCCACTTTGGTACCCCATTTCAATCCGCGTTCTAACCCCATTTCAATCAGCGTTCTTACCACATTTCAAGCCACTTTGGTACCCCATTTCAAGCCACTTTGTTACCCCATTTCAAGCCCCTTTGTTACCCCATTTCAAGCCGCTTTGTTACCCCATTTCAAGCCCTTTGTTACTCCATTTCAATCCCCTTTGTTACTCCATTTCAAGCCCCTTTGTTACTCCATTTCAAGCCCCTTTGTTACTCCATTTCAAGCCCCTTTGTTACTCCATTTCAATCCCCTTTGTTACTCCATTTCAAGCCGCTTTGTTACCCCATTTCAAGCCGCTTTGTTACCCCATTTCAAGCCGCTTTGTTACCCCATTTCAAGCCGCTTTGTTACTCCATTTCAAGCCCCTTTGTTACTCCATTTCAAGCCCCTTTGTTACTCCATTTCAAGCCCCTTTGTTACTCCATTTCAAGCCCCTTTGTTACTCCATTTCAAGCCCCTTTGTTACTCCATTTCAAGCCCCTTTGTTACCCCATTTCAAGCCGCTTTATTACCCCATTTTAAGCCGCTTTGTTACTCCATTTCAAGCCCCTTTGTTACTCCATTTCAATCCCCTTTGTTACTCCATTTCAAGCCCCTTTGTTACTCCATTTCAATCCCCTTTGTTACTCCATTTCAATCCCCTTTGTTACTCCATTTCAATCCCCTTTGTTACTCCATTTCAAGCCGCTTTGTTACCCCATTTCAAGCCGCTTTGTTACCCCATTTCAAGCCGCTTTGTTACCCCATTTCAAGCCGCTTTGTTACCCCATTTCAAGCCGCTTTGTTACCCCATTTCAAGCCGCTTTGTTACCCCATTTCAAGCCGCTTTGTTACTCCATTTCAAGCCCCTTTGTTACTCCATTTCAAGCCCTTTGTTACTCCATTTCAATCCCCTTTGTTACTCCATTTCAATCCCCTTTGCTACTCCATTTCAAGCCGCTTTGTTACCCCATTTCAAGCCGCTTTGTTACCCCATTTTAAGCCGCTTTGTTACTCCATTTCAAGCCGCTTTGTTACTCCATTTCAAGCCCCTTTGTTACTCCATTTCAAGCCCCTTTGTTACCCCATTTCAAGCCGCTTTGTTACCCCATTTCAAGCCGCTTTGTTACCCCATTGCAAGCCGCTTTGTTACCCCATTTCAAGCCGCTTTGTTACCCCATTTCAAGCCGCTTTTTAACCCATTTCAAGCCGCTTTGTTACCCCATTTCAAGCCGCTTTTTTACCCCATTTCAAGCCGCTTTTTTACCCCATTTTAAGCCGCTTTGTTACTCCATTTCAAGCCCCTTTGTTACCCCATTTCAAGCCCCTTTGTTACCCCATTTCAAGCCGCTTTGTTACCCCATTTCAAGCCGCTTTGTTACCCCATTTTAAGCCGCTTTGTTACTCCATTTCAAGCCGCTTTGTTACCCCATTTCAAGCCGCTTTGTTACCCCATTTCAAGCCGCTTTGTTACCCCATTTCAAGCCGCTTTGTTACCCCATTTCAAGCCGCTTTGTTACCCCATTTCAAGCCGCTTTGTTACCCCATTTCAAGCCGCTTTGTTACCCCATTTTAAGCCGCTTTGTTACTCCATTTCAAGCCGCTTTTTTACCCCATTGGCAGCAAGTGGGGTAGAGCTAACAGAAATTAATTCGAAAACATTTCATGGTATAGAATTGTTTCTTTTATTATATAGAGAGATATTAAAGCATTGATATTGAAAATACATTTCCAGATTTTATCTTTGCACGCCATATAGTTTATCTCATTAATAATCTCAAAGTTATTCTTTAAAAATAGCCTCAACCAACTCTTTGGTTGGTTTTAACAAAGTGGTATGGGTGATTCCTATGAATAAATTCTCTATAACAGAAAGAGTTTTAGCTAAAGCATTCGCATTATACGGGATGTGAAAAATCCATTAGCTGGAAAAGTAAAGTACTATAGCTGAAAACAAATCGCAACACTCTACAATCTTTACTTTGTCAACGTATAAAGACAAATATTTGCTGGTTATTATACGGCTTCCACTATAGACAATCATGGGGACAACCTGCATAGATCCCATGTCCTAGAGATATAAGATGAAATTAAAGTAAATCCAAACAATGTAACTCCAAAAGCAATAATAACTATAATAATTATAATTTTATATATAAATTTATAGTAAGAATTTTGCATTTTATTTGATAAGCGCCACTGGCGGAGGGTCTGGAAATCTTTACAAATTGGAGATATTTACAGACATTCCAAAAGAAGCGCTCATCAAAAATGCATACTACCTACTTGCTTAGCACAAAAAATGTTTTTGTAATTTTCATTTACTAGACTCGGAATAAGGAGCAAAGCTCCAATTCGTCTTGTATCTGAAAAAAAAACGCATAACCTTAGTTATCTGATAGTTTTCAAAGAGAAATTTTCCATGAGAAAACAATGCAGTTGAACTAATATTTGTAGTATATTTACCCTTTTTCCCTTTCTCAGTGTCTTGTACTCTGCATGCATTCATAATTTCAATCTGAACTTCTTTCGTCTTAATCTTATTAGAAGCAAAGGCCCAAATCTTCTCAGCATACATGAGAAGACCTTTCGAAATACTTTCTTCAGCGCCATTCGCGCACTTCGAAATTCGCTGGAATTCCAGGTCGATCTGAAGTAATATTATGTATTGAGACCTATAGCTTTAAATTATTCATATGGCAAAATATACCTGCCGAGCATTTTGAAGTGCTGGATACATATCTAACATATCTTTTATTTCAGCTCCATTCTGAATTGCCTTGGCACGATTAATGAATGTCCGATCCATTCTAGAATCGATTGCTGCCGGGTCTTGGGTTTTTTTTCTTCAATTCTTCTTTCATAAATTTCTGATGTATTGATATGGATCTTTCATCCTCAAAGTCTACAAGTGAGTCGTCTATCTATAAGTATTAGCAAAAGGTGGTAGTACATAAATGTGACTGTTGCGGAAGTGGAGAAACTGTCCACTAGACCCGCTTTCTATTTCGATGTGTAGGACTAAACTTGGTGAGGCTCAAACGATTATAAATTAGAACTGTCGTCCGACTTCGAAACACCAATCAGTAAACGCGAGAATTGAGAATATAATTTTAGGTGGGTGTAAATGACAAAATCATCCTTACATCAACGTTTCTCTTCGCCTTCTTCATCTTTTTGAACTTTTTATTTGCTGAGAATGTTTGACCACTTTAACATTGGATCACGCAGTCTTCTCGTGGACATTTGTTTCTTTACTGTCTTTATCCACAGAATGTTTCATAAAACTGCGTTTAGACGTCCCACTAACACTGGCATGTTCCGAAGCAGCCCCGCTAAAATTGGCATGTTTCGAACCAGCCCCGCTAACACTGGCATGTTCAGAACCAGCCCCGCTAACACTGGCATGTTCAGAACCAGCCCCGCTAACACTGGCATGTTCAGAACCAGCCCAGCTAACATTGGCATGTTCGGAACCAGCCCCGCTAACACTAGCATGTTTCGAGGACTCGACAGTTGGTGGTGAATCTCTAGCAGTTTGTATGGTTTTGTCTCGAGTCTTCTCATTCACAGTTTTACATCCCACTATTAAAGGAAGATTAACTTTTGTTTGGTTGACATCAATATTATACTCAATAATAAGATTAATGCTACCTTCAACGATATTCTCAATATGAACATTGTTCTCAACACTGTTCTGAACCATACTTTCAACCCTATCATCAATTCCCTGGGCGCTCTCTTCTACGGATTCTCCCTCTTCTCCTTCGTCTGCATCTTCAGCACCTCTCTTGCGGGCGTAACGTTTTCTCATTTCATCTACCTTTTCTACCCCTTTTATACCTCTCCTAAAATTCTTAAACTTGGTCGAAAGCTTTTTTCTCCAAATTTCCTAAAAAATATTTAACATGTCACCCCGTATATCCATATATTTTTAACAATATTACACATATGTAAAACATACAAAGCCACAACCAGGTGCATCTTCCAAATGGGGATATTTCCTTACTAGGGTTTTAGCCGTTTCAAGATGGGAGGGTGGATATCTGAAAAAAATGAAAAAGTGTGGATTTTACGAAGCTAGTAGCTACACGTTTCTGTATTAGTCAGTAAAAATAAATTTAAACTTACAAGGAATATTTTTCCAAAAGATCATGGGCAATAAGCGAAACGATTTCTTTGTTGATTTGTACTTTGCGTTTGTTGTCTAACGCAGCATAAACAGCTTCATCAGTAACATAACGCGGTAGGGGTGGTAAGGAATATTCCATACAGAATCGTGTTCGGTTTATGGCAGGCAAAATTAGTTTTTTTTGACAAACGTCGGAGCTAGAAATTCAGTAAATTAATTAAAAGGGCACTCTTTGAAAACCGGAACCAAATTTGCTACGTTTCATTCTTGTGACGTTATTTAAATTGAGTGGCGTTAAAATAGGCAGTGTAATTATTGTAAAAAACCAATGATCAGCGAACTCCCATAAATAAAGCAAATTAAAAAGCATATCTCATCTACTTTCTACAGTATACTGATTGTTTAGATTAAATGTGTAATTTGAGTAAAAAAGAAAAATAACACAATGATTACCTCGAAAAGGCATTGCTTGAATCATTAGACGAGTTCTTTTCCTAAATAATTTCTGTTTCAGAGCTATTTCTCATTCCCATTAGAGATTCGTTTCCAACAATATTTTGCTCTACTTCATTCGCAGCTTTAGCCTTTCACAAAATTGGATTTAAAATAATGTTGAAATATATCTGTTATCAGAGGTTCATAATATAGAGAGGTTCAGAGTAACATGATTAGTTTCCTGTATTTTCGCCTATGCAAATAGCGTTCTACCAGGTGTCATTTTGCTTTAACACATAAAATATTGTAAAATATTTGACAAAAACAATTGTTTAAATAGGGAGACGGACGACAAACTCGGGTGTTATCAATTCTCGCGTCGTTCTCGAACTGTTTCTCAGGAACACATATTTACTCATATTAGTATGTAAAGCTATAGTTACCATTTTATCATCTTCAAACATGTCTACTACTTTAATATGCATCCAATCATATAATACACTATCTTCGTCCATATTAATAAATTCTTTAAAGTTGTCATCATAAACCTCCGGGCAAAAGAACGAAGTTTTTGTTTAGGATGAAGTCTTTTAAGAGACTTTCAAAATGGAGTGGAGCAATAGAGATATTTCAATTGGAGGGGAAAGGATATTTTTTGGGGTGGCCCAGGCGCCATTTTGTGCAGACAATGTTGCATAGCGTTCTTCAGCGGTACGCACGGAGGGAGGTGAAAATAGGCGCAGTTGGTAAGCAAACCCACGACGTTTGCCCCCCCCCCTCAACTGAAATAGCTCTATGCCAGTTTTATTTTTAAATATTAGGAAAACAGCGAGGTTTACTGGAAACACCACTGGAGGAGGGAGTTGGAGTGAGTGGGTCCCTTAAAACCTTATAAGGAGTGTGGGGGGAGTGACCGAGGGTGAAAGAATCTTTGTTCACGCGTATTCATAATAATAATTTTACCTGATAAATATATTTATCTCCAACAAATTCCTTCAGTTCCCTTTCGTTTCTTTGTAGATGTTTTTTGAAACAACTATAAGAATTGCCATCAAGGACAACTTTTTTTTGTTTTCTCGCTTACACAGCAACACTTTCGTTTGTTTAACGTTTGAACTCATACCAAACGTGCACTCGCGTAACCTTTTAACGACTATTTAACCTCTTTTAAATTTTCAAAACGTACGGTTCGAAAGTTCATAGATATGAGGCAATTCTGAGAATCTTACGCTCGCTTAATTAATTTATCTCGCGGTGCGCGACGCTTGCAACGTTTTCTCGAGAAATAAGTTTCAGTTCTTTAAGTTCGACTGTCGAATGTAAATTCAGGAGGACCCCTAAGAAATCAGCTTGAAGCCTTCGTTATGATTATTTTTAATACCTCGTTTTTTACGCGCCTATAACCCGGAGTTCTCACACTGTCGTCAAAACTCTATCAATCACCAAATTAAAAAAGAATTCGCCTACCAGTAGGAATAAAGAAGTGCCCTATTTACGTCTACAAGTTTAAATTAAATTTCATGAAAAAGTGTTGTAAATATAGTAAAACCAATTACGCCCAAAAAATAAAATGTCCACGCGCTTCCAACATTGATGACCCCCATGGCCTCTCCACAGTTTTTTCTCGCCCACAAAACGGCAGAAGGCTAGAAGCGAGTCTATCATTCCTCGATTGATAAGCTTATGGTGGTTCAAATTCCTTTCTTAGTTCAATATAAAACAATATCGTCTATTCGAGAGCTAATGCTTCATGAATGTAGGACATAATCCCCCCTGGACATAATCCCCCCATTAGAGAAGAAAAAGACAATCCCCTCAGGTAGGAGACAAAATCCCCCGGACAATTTCCCCCGAATGGATGATGAAGACAAAATACCCCCAGCCCTAGGACAAATTCCCCCCAGCCCTAGGACAAATTCCCCCAGCCCCAGGACACATTCCCCCCAATAAATGTAAAAAATAACATTTTGGAAAAGGCATACCTTTGTTGGTCGCTAATATATTTTGGAAAAGGTGGCAGCTAATTTATAGGAGAATATTTTGGAAAAGGTGCCAGCTAATTAATAGAAGAATATTTTGGAAAAGGTGCCAGCTAATTAATAGGAGAATATTTTAGAAAAGGTGCCAGCTAATTTATAGGAGAATATTTTGGAAAAGGTGCCAGCTAATTAATAGAAGAATATTTTGGAAAAGGTGCCAGCTAATTAATAGGAGAATATTTTGGAAAAGGTGCCAGCTAATTAATAGGAGAATATTTTGGAAAAGGTGCCAGCTAATTAATAGGAGAATATTTTGGAAAAGGTGCCAGCTAATTAATAGGAGAATATTTTGGAAAAAGTGCCAGCTAATTAATAGGAGAATATTTTGGAAAAGGTGCCAGCTAATTAATAGGAGAATATTTTGGAAAGGTGCCAGCTAATTAATAGGAGAATATTTTGGAAAAGGTGCCAGCTAATTAATAGGAGAATATTTTGGAAAAGGTGCCAGCTAATTAATAGGAGAGTATTTTGGAAAGGTGCCAGCTAATTAATAGGAGAATATTTTGGAAAAGGTGCCAGCTATTTAATAGGAGAATATTTTGGAAAAGGTGCCAGCTAATTAATAGGAAAATATTTTGGAAAAGGTGCCAGCTATTTAATTAACTACGCCACCAGATCGCTGAGGCTTCCAGTGTTTTAGATAATATTGATATTGTATTTTTTATTGTCGGGGGATTATGACCGGGGAATTTGTCTAGAGCGTGGGGGATTTTGTGTAGAGGGTGGGTAGATTTTGTCTAGAGTGTGGGGGATTTTGTTTAGAGGGTGGGGGGATTTTGTCTAGAGGGTGGGGGGATTTTGTCTAGAGGGTGGGGGGATTTTGTCTAGAGGGTGGGGGGATTTTGTACTCTTAACTACGATGGGGGGAAAATGACCGGGGGATTTTGTCTTGAGAGAGGGGGGATTTTGTACGTTTTTAAAAATGGGGGGATTATGACCGGGGGTCTTTTGTCTTGGGGGTATTTAGTCCGTATACCAATGCTTAATTACAGAGGACAATTTTGTAAAGGTTTACCATTTTAACTTGTTCATGCGTAATTATGGCCGCTTTAAAGTTTTATAGTTGCTGCAAATGTACATTTTTTTCCAAAAAGCCTACGTTGCTTTTAAAACATATTCAACATTGCCACGAAAACGAGCCGAACTTTTCCATGATTTGTAGCATCGATGGCTGCCCAAGAACTTATAAAAACAAGTTGGGAAAACCCAAATATTACCTCTCCGAGTCAAGACGACTACTTACAAACTTATTTACCCAGATATGGAAATGTTTCTTAAGTTAAAATCTATGAAATATTAAAGCAGTATACAAAGCACAGCAAATATACTGTAAATCAGACGACATTTTACATCCAATAATGATATACTTGTACACATTAAAATCATCCGATGGGGGAAAAACGTGAAATGAAGAGATAAAACTTTGGAGGGATATTACCTTTACGTGTTTGTAAAGGCCCAATTTTCCACTTCTCAACTGTATGCCCTCTATGTTCAAAGCCATATTCACAACAGGGTTGCATTGTAAACACTATTCTTTCGTTTCATCTCAACGATTTTCGTAGTTTGTCAACATGACTGTTAACGTTACATAACACCAAAGCTTATTTGTGGCTACACACACTGAAAGTAAATGCGTAGCATAAAAAGCATGAAAACACGAAGCTATTATCCGATTACGATCAGACCTTTCAATGGTCTGGGCTGCGTTCAGCAGAGCTCACCAAAAAAGACAGCGGATTTTGGAAATGTTTACCGGTGAGGTCTGTCGTCATAGCTTTTCTCCGGTCATCGGCGTTTTATAAATGACGCTAGCGCAATAAAGCGTGCAAGGTACCAAGGCTTAACAAAAATTGCATGATAACATATTTATAGAGATAGATAACAACTTTTATAATTAAAATTAGAAACTAACATATCTTTTAAAATTCTCGCGTGATCAACTGGTTTCACGCCAATTAAATAGCTATAGTCCCATAGTGCTATTTGTATTAATTCCTCCATGGTTTTTTCGCCAAGCTGAGAACTATGCGTTTTACGTCACGTTATCCAAAGAGCCGCCTATTTTCTTTGAAGACCTCGCTAGCTCAGCGCTTAGCACCGTGACGTCAAAATTCAAAAACAAAATCCCGTTATGTAGGACACTGCTAACAGCGCTGGGCTCGGCTGAACGCGGCCCAGATTTCCACCATGATTATATAATCTAAGCCTAATTATTTAAAAGTGTATTTAACTTTCGGCTCACTCTGAACCGTTAATGTCTCTGCATTACAGAAACGAAAACCAAACCCAAGCGTTTACTATTTGGTTCACTAGGCCTATTGACAAATAAAATTTCATTTGACCAACATAGTAGCGTTGTGCTTGTATTCACTTTAGAAAGGATTATGCTATAAACAGATGTAGTATAACTTAAGTATTATATAAACATCCATTTTAAATAATAATATTAAAAAAAATCTTTGGAATATCAAAATGAAACAGAGCTTTAAAGCTACAAAAGTACTAAATACATCATAATTACGAAAAATATTTCCACATATTCACTTTATATTAAGGATAAAGGGAATATTATGGTTCTGTAGGATTCATTTACACATCAAAACAAAACGAACTTCTAACGCAGCGCACTACTGTAACAACGGACGGACACACACAGACAAAAACATAGACTGCTTTTTAACTCTTTCCGTATTAATTTTGAATTGAGAAACAAGATTATCTTAAATATTAAAATAAATATAATTAATATTTAATATTTTCTTCGTTAGTTATTCGCCTTATTGAACGTTACATCGTTTTAAAAAAGAACAATTAAACATTCTTGAGAGACTTGACTAATATTGGCGTTTGAAGTGAAGCATACGCCGGTTGCTTCGCCTTAATCAAATAGGTAGTATATAAGGGTGTCGAACTACAGTTAAAAGCAAGAACAACCGCAATTGCGAAAACCTATCGTGGACAACCCACCCTAGGGAGGCTAGACGTTTCTCGTAACCCTAGCTGATCGCCGCGAATGTCTTAAACCCAACGATGATGATGGAGTAGAAGCCAGGTGTGCAGACTGGTGTCCATGTGTGATGGACAAAAACCAAGACCAGAAGATGGTGGTGTAGAAGCCAGGTGTGCAGACTGGTGTCCATGTGGGATGGACAAAAACAAAGACCAGAAGATGGTGGTGTAGAAGCCAGGTGTGCAGACTGGTGTCCATGTGGGATGGACAATGACCTAAAGATGGTGGTGTTAGAAGCCAGTAAGTACAGACTGGTGTCCATGTGGGATGGACAAAAACAAAGACCAGAAGATGGTGGTGTTAGAAGCCAGTGTGTACAGACTGGTGTCCATGTGGGATGGACAATGACCAGAAGATGGTGGTGATTAGAAGCCAGTAAGTACAGACTGGTGTCCGTGTGGGATGGACAAAGACCAGAAGATGGTGGTGTGAGAACTCAAGTAGAGTAGCCATTTCCGTGACTGTGAAAGCAGTTCGGAAATGGCGAACACGTTTGCTCCGATTTGGAAACTGCGAACGCGGTCACGTGGGTGTAACAACAGACACACACACAGACACACAGACACACACGATCGTTACAGAACCTCTCCGTGACATACGTCACTCGGAGAGGTAAAAATAGTTTGTTACCGCCGACATCTCCTAAAGGAGCACCCCTTGGCTCTAGCGGAAAACGACGAAAGAGAAGATGATTCAAGAAGAAGTTATTGAGGATCTTACAAATTTTACTCAGGATTCTCACTCAGAAACAAACGAAAATTGTGCACAAAATCGTCAAAAAGACACATTTAATCTTAAACACTCCATTTTACGTATTTTGCTAAACTACTGTGAGCAACACAGACTAGCACACTCGGTCATTCAAGAAATGACAAATGATTTATTGAATCTCTGTTCAAACTTGTTAAAATCTCAGGCAGAGAGTATTTTTAAAACGTGGGAAGAACATGGCCGCGAAATGTGTGAAGTGAAAACATTTGAACAGATAGAGAAACTTATGTAATGTTTAGCGCTCTCGACTCCACATACAAATTGAAAAATATTTGTAAACAAGAACTAGGGTTAATTGAACAAATGGAAATTCCATTTCTACAATTTGGTGAAGTTAAAAAACGATGCTTCCACTACGTGCCAATTTTACGAGTTTTACAGAAATTGTATGCAAACGAATCAGAAATTGATTATGAAGAAAATCGCAAATGTTCAGCAGACACTAAGTCTCATTTTTTTTATGGTGACTTTTTTAAAGAATGTTGCGCTAAAGAGGACGATAATTCAAATCGAATACTTTATCTGCAGCTATATTTTGACGAATTTGAAGTTGTTAATCCCCTGGGATCAAAACGGGGTGAACATAAAACGTTGGCCTGTTATTTTACCCTATTAAATCGAAAAAATAAATATCGATCTAAATTAGAAGACATTCATCTAGTTTTTCTTGCTAAAAGTAAGGATATGGAAACGTTTGGATTGAATGAAGTTTTGCAGCCTCTCTTATTTGATTTAGAAATCCTGGCAAATCAAGGCGTTTATTTAAATTCGTTAGATTGTAATATTAAAGGATAAGTTTCAATTATAACAGGTGATAACTTAGGTCAACATATGATAGCCGGGTTTCAAAAGAATTTCAATTCTGGACGTTTTTGTAGGTTTTGCATGACAGACAAAAATGATATTTCCGTTGCTTTGGTGCATAATGACCTCGTGTTAAGAAATTTAAAAATGCACAAATACCATTTAAATTACGCTAACAAGGGAAACGGTGAAGGCTTAGTCTATGGAGTTAGAAATGAAAGTCCTTTAATGGAACTAGAATATTTTGATTTAACGCAACAGATGCCTCCCGATCTTATGCACGACGTTTTAGAAGGTGTTATGCCATTTATAATTGAAACAATTCTCTCCCACATGATGTCAGAAGAAAGGGTATCATTAGAAGAAATCAATAAATTGATAAAAACGTTCCCATATGGAAACACAGAATCAAACAAACCCCAATTACAAATAAGGAACGCAATTATTGGTTCAGGAAACATTAAAGGATCTGCAAGCGAAATGTTTTGCTTATTTAGGCTGTTCCCACTTATATTTCACGATAAGTTAAAGATGAATGATCGAGGCAAAATTATATGGAAAATTTATTTAATGTTTCGTAAACTTTGCGATATTTTGTTTTCTGAAGAAATTTCGTCAGAAACCGTTGAAAAACTTCAGGACTTAAAAGAATTGTTTTTGAAAATGGTAGTGGAAACCTTTGGAATGGATTCCATCTTTCCAAAACTTCACTACTTACTACATTATCCATATTTTATTAGAAAATTTGGTCCCATGAGCGTAATATCATGCATGCGTTTTGAAGCAAAACACTTACATTTTAAAAATCTTGCCTTAGCCTGCAAAAACTACAAAAACGTGACTAAAACCATGGCGGTTAGATATCAAATGTTTCAGTGCTACAATTTTTTGTCTAAATCTTTGTCCACATTGAACTCGCGCTCGCGTGTTCGCACCTTCGTCTACTTGCATCTTCGCAACAGATCACGAAAAACATTTGCACTTCTGTTCTGATACACGCAAAAATTTAGCTTTTCCAATTCTGAGAGCCAATAAAGTTTGAGCAATCATTGCGCCATCAGCCCTTCTCCATCGACGTTGTCCAAAGAGTAAAACGAAACTAATCGCCCCAGCCTTCCTCTCACCTGTGATTGGTGCTTTTCTCACGAAGGCGCGAAATTCTTGGCCTAGTCGCAAGAAATTTGTATCTTCGCGAAGTGAGGACGCGAAGTAGCGAAAACCCAATGTGGACAGTAGAGCGATCTTGCAAACAAGCAAAGCGAAGATGCGAACTCGCAAAATGTGTCAGTCTGGACAGGCCTTAAGAATGACATAACTGGGTTAAGAAACACAAGTAGTATGAAGAATACAACACTGAATTCATTCTCACAAAATGTGAAACAATTATTAACCGAAAAGTTTCCAAATACACCTCACTTTTTCGTGATCACGTTTGCAGCCTTAGATAGAGTGATACATTCTATAAATTCTCTTTTAATAACAAATGTAGAAAACAAAGTGGTTAAAACATTCACTGATACTAAGTATCTCATTTGGTATGGAAATGAGCTATATATATGTGGAAAGCTAAATCAAGTTAAAGGTTTCAATGAAACCCTTCATTCGTACGAGCTTGAATTCACAGGTGATTGGAATTTGTTCAAAGCAGGCAATGAAATACACCACCGATTATTAAATAAATACGAAATTAATAGAAATGTTTATGTCACTCTAAGGTGTGGCGTGGAATAGTAACGATTTCATATTCCCCTTGATTCTACTTTTGCATGTTTGCTCATTGTAAATGTAGTTAAAATAAACGGTTAAACTTGGATTTGGAATATATTATTTTAATAAATGTGTGCATATAAACCAATGTCGTCTCTTTGAAACAATCTTCAGAACAATGGCTGAAATTTTTTTTTGTATTTACAACCAAAACAAATTAGCCGGAATTTGTAAACGTTGTTTTGAACGTCCCCTAATAATAGACATGGAAATCAACGCCGAGCGTCAAACCCTGTGGTTATCTTCATTGTGTTTATTATGGGGGACATCCATAAAGTTATTTTTGCAGTGGAGGGGGGGACGTCCACTACACATGCTATCCACCGAGGGGCAGTTCATTTGGCTCCTGGGTTCATTTAACGAATCTAATCATTTAATCATGATTTATTCATTTCGCAGTGGAAGATATGGATAATCTTTATAATCTGATTTAATCTGAAGAGGGTGAGTACTTAATGAAAAAAGTCAACTGCCCCTCGGTTCCCACTGCTTTACCTGAATAGACCAGTGCGAAAAGAGGAGTCGGAGGGTCGCATCAGCGCTAGGTAGTCTGTTAAAAAAGCTTTGCGCGTTGCGGTTTTCGTTCATATTTTACTATATTTCAAAGCCTATTCATTATGAAATGAAGTGCGTTATAATAGTTTTGCATTGCTCTTTCGTATTTTATACGTTTCACAGTCGTCCTTTGCATATTGCATACTTATACCCGAAACCGGAAGTGTCGAAATTAGCATTTTTTAAAATATTGGATTATCGTGGTTATAAATGCGATTTTCGGATTCCTTGGGGTCGATTAATATTTAAAAAGTTTATACCAAATTCAATTGGGATGAGCCTTTATTCAAAATATGGCAATTTTGATTAGAGTGGCGATAATTAATAATCGAGTATCGAGTCTTTGTCGTAATAATGCTTGTTAGATGTTATGGCACTTTATGCATATATATATGATTGGTCTTGTGGCGCAATACTTTGAAACAAATCAGACGTTCATTAAAGGGAGGGTGAAGTGGAAAATAAAGGGATTAAACTAATAAAAAGGGTTCGATTATTATACTCAGATTTGGCAGAAAGGAAAAAACTTAGGCTTATCAAAACAAAATGTAAAATCGGACAGAAAGCAGTCACTGCCAATTCCAACTGAAACCGAGTATAGCAGGTAACAAGATGGCCCGAGGGCCTTAATAGTAGTCACATCGTTATCTATTTATTTAGCACATAAATATAATGAAAATAAATATAAAAACCCCAAACATACAAATTCAGAAGTGTTCGACCCCACAGATATAATTACAACTTTGCAACTTACAATTGAACTGCATTTTTTGGCTTTTATATGAAACGATAACAATTTCTTTGCATTCTGAGCTGCGCTACAAAATCGCGCTTCTAACACAACCACCTTTTGTCCTTTGTCTATCCCACATAGACGCCAGTCTGTACTAACTGCTGGCTCCTAACACCATCATCTTTTCATCTTTGTCCACACCACATGGACACCAGACTGTACGTACTAGCTTCTACTTCAATGTCATCGTTAGGGTTAAGATTTACGCGGCGTTTAACCACCCTAAGGTGGGACCTCCACCAAAGACTTTTGCAACTGTGCACTTTCTTAACATTTACCGGGAATTAATCGCTATATATACCCTAGTTTCCGAAAATATGGGCAAAAGCAATACGTTAGCGGTGAAAACTCAATAATAGTTAAATTTTTAATGATATTACGAACAACTGTTCTTGAAACGATGCAACTATAACTAAAGTCAATGCCTGACTAAGAAAATAATTAAAATTAATTATATCTATCTATCTATCCATCTATATCTATATGAATCAAAGTCCTGACTGACAGACTTACTGATAATCAACGCCCAGCCTAGAAGGCTGAAAATTTGCAGGAACGATACTCATAATTAGTAGGTGCGTACTAAGAAAGATTTCTCCAATCCGCCGCCATCTTAATAAATGGCGCCCAGAAATTTAAAAAATCTGCTCTATGCAACAAAGTCCGCGCGTTTCACCCGATTTCATAAATATTTAGTACACTGGTTTCCTTTAACCTATAGAGGAGCTGAATGATCTTTTGGGTTCGATTTGTGGCCATCTTTTTAAATGGCGGCCAACAATTTAAAAACCCTTCTTTATGGAATAATGTCCGCATGAAAAGTAATAAAAAATGATGTCCCTAGGGGCTGACGGGGCAAAGCCGAGTGCCTTCGTTCTTAGGGTGCTACAAAAATACTAGTCATCAGTAAAATCGACCCATTCTTTACATCGTTTTGATGGAAGTTCTTATTACACGTGAACGACGCCGCGGGTAACAGCTAGTTATTTTATAAAAACCTCGTTATTGTGAACTTCAACCCTCAAGATTTACATAGGACGAGTAATGAAGATTGCCTATGAAATCGTTACGCTACACGCATTTCATAGTTAATATAGCGCGAGTAATAATAAATATAAAGTTTAATGTGTAAAATAATGATACATGTGTTGTATTGGCGGGATTTTACACAGTTTGTATTCACAAAATTTGTTTCGTCTTTTACCTATGTTACGTTAGTTTAATTTAATTTAAAACAAAGGATTATTATTTTTTTTTATAAGAAAAGGAAAAAATTTCCTGGATCTATTATTTCAATTTTTCAACTTTAGTACGCCTTATTTAAATATATCTAAACAACTAAAATGTTTATTAAAATTTTCAGTCATTCTATTTATCGGTGTATTTTTAATTATATTTTGTTGAAATAGTTTTCTAGACCTAATTCTTTGGTTAGGAACGTAAAAGTTTACTTTACCGAGAAGTTCGCTGCAGTCAATTTTGTTTGTTATTAATTTGTTAAGCAATATTGTGTCCATTTTCATAAGTATGGTTTCCATTGTTTGCAAATTTAGTTGATTTAGAACTGATTTATAGCTGTAGAAGCGTTCTTTGGAGAAATATATGTGGTAGAATTGTACGAATTTCCTTTGAATCCTTTCAATTTTTAATTTCTGCGAGGCACTACTACTATTGTAGATTACTGCTCCAAACAGTAATTTAGGTCGTACAAGGGATAAATAGAGTTGTCTAAAGCAATATTTCGAGTTAATATTTTTGGCTATTTTTAGGGAAAGGCAGAGCTGTCTAAAACTTTTTGCCGTTGTTGAATCAATTTGTTCGTGAAATAGAAGTTTTGAGTCAAAGATTACACCTAAATCTCGCACGTTGTTTCCGCGCTTCAGGATTTTCCCGTTCAGTTCATATTGGTACAGAATCTTGTTTAATTTGCGGGTGTATGATACGACAATAGTTTTATCCTCGTTTATAGGGATATTGTTGTATATACACCAATCTTGTAGGTTGTAAAGGTCATCCTGTAGACTAACGCAGTCGTTCTTGCTGTTGATGTATTTACCTAATTTATTGTCATCCGCAAATAGCGTTATTTTAGAATTGGTAATTTTAGTTGAGATGTCTGCGATGTAGATATTAAAGAAAAGTGGTCCTAGTGACGATCCCTGGGGAACACCACATGTGACGTCATAGGTTGTATTTGTTTTCTTCCCGTTGACCTTGATTCGGTTTGTTCTGTCTCTAAGGTAGCTTTTTACCCAGCTTAGTATGTTACCGGAAAGGCCATAGTAATTCAATTTTTGTACCAAAAGACTATGTGACACGCGGTCGAAGGCTTTCGACAAATCTACGTATATCATGTCGACCTGGCCCTTTTTGTGAACCTCTGGGGCAATATATTCCAATGTGCTAAGTAAGTTTGTCTCTATAGATCGACTCTTAATAAATCCGTGCTGATTTTCGGGAAAATTAATTTTAAACCAGCCATAAAGTTTCTCTCCCATTATAGAATCAAATATCATGCTTAGGGTGTTTAAGAGAGATATCGGTCTATAATTATTCGCAGTACCTGCACATCCCTTCTTGAATACTGGGGCAACAAGCGCTTCCTTCCAAGCTGAGGGAAAAGTGCCCAATTCCAAGGAGAGGTTAAATATATGCATGAGTAAGGGTGTCAGTAGGTTGCCACATCCCTTTAAAATGAAGTTCGGTATTCCATCGTAGCCAGATGACATTTTTGCTCTCATTTTCTTCAAAGCTGATAGTATATCTGTTTCAGATATGGTGCATTTTATAAATGGGCTAGTTATTTTCTCTTTTGGGGAGAAGAAAAAGAAATCGGCATTATCCTTTGCTATATTGGAAAACGTTTTTGAGAATTCTTCCGCTATGTCGTTACATGAGGTTAAAATTTGATCGCCTTTCTTTAGTGTTATATTTGAGATTTTGGGTTTGGATTTTCCATTTACGTATGTCCAAAAGCTTTTCGAGTCCGTACGTACTTGTTCGCAAATAGATATTGAGTGTGCTTTGCGATCGCGAGATAACAATAATTTCGATTTTGCTCGGGCCTGTTTATATTTTGTTAGATCTTCGTGGTTTTTGGTCCTCTTTTGTTTTTTATGGAAGTATTTCTTGTTTTTCAGGATTTTTACAAGGTCTCTAGAATACCAATGCGGGAATTTGCTATTTCTATTCCTTGCGGTATTTATAGATTTTAAGGGGATGAAGCTTTTCATGGCTTTCTGTACACACACTGTTACATAGTTAACACAGAAGTCTAGGTCCTTGGATTCCAATAGCGGAGCCCAGTTCTCATCCCTTATGGTAGAATATAATTTTAAATAGTCCCCTTTTTTGTAGTTATAGGCTTCGTGGTCTAGATATGTTTTTTCGGTATTGTGTTTTGGAGTGTAGTGTAGTTTAAGAGCAGGGTGGCACTTGTCTAATGGAACAAGTGGTTCGTCATTGTTTAATTTTAAATTGGTTTTTTTGTTATTTACGAGACATAGATCGAGCGTGTTTCCAGTGTAATTCTTAATATCGTTTATCTGGTTTAAATTAATGAGATGCAATGCCTCAATGAGGTGTTCAGATTTTTTCTTAGTGTAGAAGCCACAGTTCGTTAAATTCCAATTTTCCCAATTTACCCCGGGCAGATTGAAGTCTCCCATGATAATTATATCACCAGTGAATTTTTAAAGATGGGATACGAGGGTGGTACTAAGGTGTTCGTAGTCTGTATGGCTGGTATCGGGTGGGATATAATAGTTTCCCAGTAGGATTTTTTCTTGATTATTTAACCTTATTTCCAGCCAGACTGATTCATAGCCTTGTTCGAGGTCTGAACGCCTTAGGGCGTTAATGTTATTATTTATTGCGATTAGGGAGCCACCACCTCTTTTTGGGAAGGGTCGGTCTGTCCTATGGACGAAATAGTTTTTTGGAAAATAGCAAGAACTGCTATGGGTTTCATGCAATAGATATCGTATTTGTATAATACTACGTTATTTAGGAAAGTATCCGCCTTGCTACGTAGGCCTCGGGTGTTCTGGTAATATATTTTTAAGTTTTTAGACTTCGTCCTCATCTGAGAGATTTACTTGCTCCTGGGATGTTTCTTTTTCAGTACTAGATGTGGATTTGTACTCGTATTTTTGACTATCGTGTAGTGGACCTTTAAAATCAGCTAGTAGGCAATTTTGTGGGAAGTTGCAAGGATCGCGGAGTGTTTCAAATTCAATGGGGTCACACGTGACATGAAAGGACGCGTAGTAACCATCTTTCCGTGGTTTCATTCGGGTGCATATTACAGACTTTAGATCAGTGTCTGATTCTATGTAATTTTTTAGCTCTTCCTCTGTAGTATCCATGCCTAATCTAGTTAAGAAAACACCGCCTTTGGTTTTTTTAGTAAAATTCTAGGTATGGTTTTGATGCTTGTCGATTTTTTGGTTCCGATTTTTAATGCCATTTTAATAGGTTCCTGAGGTCTATTTTTGCTTGGGTTTATAGCGGGCTTTTTATGTTGAACTATTGGAAATAAAGGATTACTTTGGGATATTGGGGCTAAGAACCCTGCATTCCTGTTTATTAATCCTGGTCCTGAATTTTATTTGGCACTAATTTGATTATAGTGCTCAATTAGGAGTAAATTTTGATCTGTAATATGGGAATTTTGAGTTTTCAATGATTTAACCTCTTTTTGCAGCTCGGATACTGTTTCGATTAGTAGACTTAAGGATGCTAGTACAATATCAACGACACTGTCTTTGTTGCGATATAAGCTATTTACCGTGAAGAATTCATTTAGGTTTTCAATTAAGGTATCGGTATTATGGGTTATTTCGCTGTCCATTTCAAAGTCATTTTCGGATTCAAGGTCACCGTCATTGTTAATGAAGTTCGTTTTAGGCGAATAATAGTCTTTGGTCCCGTTCGGTCTCGCTTTTTTACATTTAAAACAAAGGAAAATGCTCTTCTTACCATTAAAAAAATGTCGAATTTTTCTTTGGTGTCGGCTCCTAAGCAAGCTGCGTGGGTATTACGTCCGCAGGTTGCACACGGTATTTTCTTTTGAGTTTTGGTTACATTTTTTTCAAATTTGCCACATTTTTCGCCGGGATCGCGTTTTCCGTTCGGCATTTGGACCCTTGCCCGCTAACTGCGGTTCAAGATCTATCTAATCAACCCCGAGAAAATAAAAAAAAACTAACAAACAGAATGACTGATAAGGTTTTAATCGGAGCTCAAATCTGTGCGACTGCATTCGTTGAAAATCAAATAATGAAATGAATGGTATATTCCAAATATTGGAAACTCTTTTGCAAAGTTATTATAGGACGAGTAATGATACCTTTAATTAATAAAAAGAGAGTAGAGAAGTCGATTTAGGATAAATGGCCAATGGAGTTTCTCGTTTCAGTCTTTTCAATTAGGATAGAGACGATAGTTTTTCAAAATATATAAAATCAACAACCAAAGCTTCAGTATGACATATTTAGAATGTTTTAAAGGAACTGTTGAAATGCAAAACGTAAGCCATAACATTTCATATTTCATGATAAGCTCAGCTTCCACTCCTCTGTTCATACTCCCTGCTTGCTTTCACTTTGGGCTTGTATGTAGAGAATTCTCACAGAAGTAAAATATTTTCTATTTTCACAATATAAAACCAAATTAAGGAAAATATTTTTATACAATTCTACGCAGTTTGTAGTTGTTTAGCTATCAAAATCATATTCATATGGATATTCCTAGAACATCTTTTGTTATTAAAATTGAAAAGAGCTGTTGACAGATAAATTTAGCTATACTCATTTATATATATAGGTTAAAGCTACTTTCATGAACCAAGTAGGATTTGAGCCGGGTTTTCCCGGATCAAAACCACTGAATGTGTGACCTATTTGTAATAGGTGGTTCGTGTCCTGCCTGAAAGCGAGCCGAAAGTTATAGCGTATATTTTCTTTGATTATATATCGAAATGTGTATGTGTAAATCGTTGACTACAAAACAATTCAACTAAATTAGTTTTAAACATAATTTAAAAGTTGTTTAAAACACTGCTACGTGTGAATGAAAGCAATGGCTGAATTCATTCCCACCACTGATTTAATATCAGGCTGGGTTTTATACTGAAAGTCTGAGCGAAGGTTTGGGTTCTAGATGAATCTACGTAACGGTTCAGAGTGAACCGAAAGTTAAAATAATAAAGCTAATAGCAGTGGTAGTTTAAAAGAATTGAGTCATAACTGATACTACATGCTTATTAGGGATGTCAACTTCCCAGAAAAAAACCGGTTTTCGGTTAACCGGTATATTTAAATGGCCGGTTTAACCGATTCAAAAAACTGGCCAAAACCGGTTTTTATCCGGTCGTTTATGATAAAAGTTGAAAAATGCTATACTCCAACGTAAACTCAAAGAGCAAATATTAGTTCCGAGTAGCTAGTACCAATAGGTGTTAAATAATGCCGTTTTCCATTGGCATTCTAGAATAGGCCAATGAAAAATTACTCGATAGATGGAGTAATTTTCTTGGAGTGAGAACGAAAGCTCCTTAAAAATTGCATTATACGCATCTATGTCTCCTTTGATATTGCTCCATGGTTGGCCGATTGTTAGCAGCCAACCTAAGCTAAGTAATATAAAGTGACGAAAATGGAAAACTTTTAATTTTGTGAATTAAAAAAACCCGATTCGGTTTTCGGTTTTTATTTTAAAAAACCGATTAAAACCGAAGAATTAAAAAACCGGAAAAAACCGGTGCTCCGGAATTGAAAAAACCGGTTTTCGGTTAAACCGGGCGGTTTTTGACATCCCTAATGCTTATATATTAGGATATAGCGTACAATCTTTTGTGCACATCCTCTGGAGGTTGTGAGGGGTAATTCAGCGTAAACATGGACAATTATACGAAAATTAGTGATTCATGGATTATTTATAAACCAAAATTGTGATTACAATGAGATTCAACATACAACTTCTGATAATACTTTTGGAGTACGGATAAATATAAAATAACCCGGATAATGGATATATAATACAGTCTTCTAATTTTAACGCCGCCAATTTCTTATCAATCAATTTCAGGTAAATAACTGAGTATTGATAGTCTTCTCGACTCGGAGAGGTAAATTTTGGTTTCCCAACTGTTAATTTGTTAATTATTAGTGTAATTGTTATCCAGTGGCGACGCTAGGCCTTTTTTGTTGGAGGCCCCCCCCCCCCAAATTCCAAATTTAGCCCCCCAAAATGATCCGTAAACCCTACCAAAAATTGCTGTTAGCAACCTAATATTTTGTAGCAATATATAAAAAAAATTATAATGATAGATTCGTTAACATTCATCTCTGCAGAGATGAATTTCAATATCAAGCAATACAATTTTGAAGAAAAGAACAGATGGAGACAAGTAAAATGTTTCATATTCTTTCGAAGAAAGTCCCAATAGTGTGGACTAAAAGCTAACCAAAACTAAAAATAAACTTAAGACGAGTGAAAATCCTTCATAATAGGTTCCGTAGTTTTTATCAATAAAAGGTTGTATATCTTTAAAATTCGAATAATTTCACGTTGACACATATTTACGGATAGTTTTAAAGGTCTACACATTTTCCAATGAACCCATTATGCGATTTTTTTTATTAATTTCTTATAATAACTAGTTTGCCCAGATTTAGCCCCCCCCCAAATTTCAAACCCTAGCGACGCGTATACTGTTGTTATCTGAGTGTGAGTCTGTGTTAGTATATCAGCCCTTCAATATTTGAAGAGATCTAGGTACAATGTAATGTGCTTTAGGAATCTTACATTTCACTCCAAAACACTATCCAAACTCCAGATCTAATAATATAAAAGTTCGGTATAATCCTATAATTTGAAGAATCTAGTCAAATAAAATTATATAATTTTTGCAAAGCGAGTGCTATTTTTCCTATTAAAATATTCACTAAAAGAGTTACATCGATTTATGCACTATTTGAAAACAATTTAACAGATGTTGCTTTAAAAAACCATCTTCGCACATTTACATAAATAAATTAAAATTATTTCAACACCTTTTATATGGGCAGGTGTTATTTTATATCAATTTCGCACCTTTTTGAGGATGTCGTGTGCAAAATAAAAGGAGAGAGAGGCCCTACAAACGATAAAAAGCACAGCGTTTGCAATTGTGTCGTGTTTCAGCGTATGAAGGTTGCTCTATATATTTTTTAGCTTAGAGTAGAGCAGTTTCAATGATCATCGGAAAACAATCAGACTCAATAGCCCATGTTTGTGACATTGAGAATTTAATATCTCAATTTTACTATCGTTAATTTGGCAAAAATTAAATTGAGTCTGCTTCCATTATTAACCTTGGCTATTTGCCCTAAAATAATTTGATATTATTCTTTTTTAGTTTAAAGTTTACGTTTCATAATCTATATGGATATAGGGACACTTAGATTTATAGAGTAATCTAAGACGCCTTGGAATTTTTACTTGAAATGAGAAATTTAACGGGCGCCCATGTATAGAGTTAAACACCATTTTCTTGCCCTGTCAAAGGTTGAAGCTTCACCAAGGTTGTTCAGATAGAAATTTTATTTTATTTATGTATTTTTTCGCAGATGAAGTTTTACTGAAATTATATCATGAATATTTAGAATAAAAATCCATCTTCAATCTTTAGTATTTACAGAATAGCAAAAAAAAACAAACGGCGTTGCCCATCGAGATATTATTGCATTTCAGGCCGCCATTTTTAACGAAGGTGGCAAATCGAGCTTCAAAAGACATGAAGTCAGTCTTACGGATGTTGGGAACCAGTGTTTTAAATGTTATAGATTTGGTTGAAACACGTAGACGCCGCCATTTTTCAAGATGATGAGGAATAGAAGAAACCTAAGAGCTCGCCTACTGCATTTGAGTACCGTCCACCGTCCCTGCAAAATTTCATACCTCTAAGTAAAGCTGTTTGGACCCGGAGTAGATTATCAGTCAAATTGTAACTATAGATGTTAAGCATACAAGTTACTGAGGTTTAAATAGGCGTTAAACTTGTTGTCTTAGATTAGTAGTGTCTTTCAACTTTGAGTAATAAATGGTTCAGAGAACACTTTAGGACACGGGTTTGATTTGTTGGTTTTCGAGTATTGTTTCCAGTTGTCTCAGAAAATATTTTTTAAAAATAAAAATATGTTCTTGATTTTAATCAAATGAATTTTTTAAAAAAAATCGCTTGATTAAAATCAAACAACCCTGGAACAGAGCACACAAATTAGACACTCGAGCAGTTAGAATGTGTAGTCTTTACGAATGGTAAACGTTTCGTCGTCGGGCACAATGGCCAGGTAATTTTTTAGAGGATGGATGTGAACCAATTTATGCCCATCCACTCGAGCACTCGAAAGGCTTAATGGGGTTTAGTAGAGTAAAAGTCTTAAAAGTTAAAGAATGCCATTTTTAAAACTCAAATAATAGAATTTATATGTTGCCTTTCATAATTTCTCTATTAGGTGATGAAATGATCTTCAAAAAGCTGCGATATCAAATTATGAATGGTTTTAGCATTTTTCAAATATTATAATTTTTATTAAGCGCTATTATTGCTATTTTAGAGGAAAATTTCCATATATTTCTATGTAAATATTGTAATAATATTGTAAAATATAATGTTTACCAAAGGTTCTACCGCTAAAAATGTTAAAAATCAATTTCTATTTATATAAAAAGGCGGATCTCAGTCCGTTTTTCCTTCCAAGGGTTTTTATCCTACTGAGTACCATAGGAGCATGGATAAAGAATTCGCGTGAGGAAATTTGTTTTCACACTATAGGATAGGCAGCTCCCCTATTTCTGACGAGAGCTTATTCTGTATAATCTGATTCAGCTTGGGTTGTCAGCACGCGCAAAGCTGGGTCTCTATGTAACGTAGCTTTTTTCGTGATGACAAGAGACGAAGAAAATAATGATTCTCTGGATTTAAAATATCCGCGAGTTTTAGCGCAAATGTATGGGCGGAAATTCTAGTAGGCCTCGACTGTCGAGTGTCGACTTCATAGTCGAGCCAGTGACTTTTAAAATTTCAAGTAATACTAATTTAGACTGTTAGAGAAGGATGTTAGAGTTAGTATTATAAATATTTATTACGTTTCTAAATCTTTTGGGAATCTCAAGAAATAATTTTCGCTATTTTTAATAGCACAACGTTCCATGATAATGTTTGAAGGACCCACCAATCAATTCATTACATACGACTATGCACGTATTTGAAACTAAAGCCTACAGGTCCGTGCATTTGAGATAAAAATCTCGCGGATATTTATAATCCTTTTTTTTCTTCGTCTATTGTCAGCACGCACAAACCTACATAACATAGAGACCTAGCTTTGCGCGTGCTAACAACCGAAGCTGAAAATAGAGTATATACAGAATAAGCTGATGTCGGAGATAGGGGAGTTGCCTATCCTATAGCGTGAAAACAAATTTCCTCGCGCGCATTCTTTATCCGAAACAGAAGGTTGAAATGTGGCAAAGAGTTTCCTGAGACCCCGTGAATGGTATCAGTAATTCTAAAACTCCCACAAGTGTTTTTTCAGTGGTTTAACTTATTTTTCCCTTGAAATGAATAAAAGTCAACGAATTAATTAGAAATAGTCCAACGCCTGATCTATTGCACGACCGGATTGCTGAAGTGTTTCGGATTATATTGATATTGTATTTTTTCTATGATGGGGGTAATTATCGGGGGATTTTTCTTGGATAGGGTTAACATCCGAGGATTTTGTACAATTTCAGTAATGGGAGATTATGCCTGGGGTTCTTTGTCTTGGAAGGGTTTAGTCCGTATACCCATGTGAATCGATAAAACCTAAAAGCTATTTTTCAGTTCTAATATGTAAATCGAGATATTAAACAAGTTTTGAACACACTACCAGCTGTTTATACGTCAATCAATCCTGTATCGCGATTTTTGCATAAGTAAATAATCCGTCGTAAGTATACTAATTTAGAAATTAGTACTGTAAGACCAATTAATCGAACCCATGTTCTACAATGCCCTATATACCATTTGCTACTCAAATTTCAAAGACACCACTAATCTAAGACATCGAGGTTTTTTTACATTGGGAATTTAAATCTTATGGACGTTTAGAAAAAGCTCAGACACTTTTAGGCTTAGCATCTATAAAAACAATCGTTATAATTTGAAAATATTCATGATGCATTTTTTTTTCAAAATATTCTAGATGTATTTTTTTTCTCTAAATATTCATGAAGCATATTTTTTCTCTAAATATCCATGAAGCATATTTTTTTCCTTAGATATTCATGAAGCATATTTTTTTTCCAAATATTCATGAAGCATATTTTTTTCCAAATTTTCAAGATGGATTTTTCTAAATATTCATGATAGATTTTTCTAAATATTCATGATTGATTTTTCTAGATTTTCATGATTAAATTCTTGAAAATATTCATGATGAGATTCTTGAAAATATTCATGATGAGATTCTTGAAAATATTCATGATGAGATTCTTGAAAATATTCATGATGAGATTCTAAAATATTTTCATTAGTGAATAGACGTAAATCCTAACATCATCTCCAACGTTTCCGGATGTTGACAGGCACTTGTTTACCGTGATTATACACTTTGTCAAGGGTTATAGGGTCTGATCAATGGCTGATGAATTAAGTGATTGCGATACTGTAAGCTTAAAAAACAAGGCAGTCTACCTACTCGTAAACAAAATACAAAAGGTATTTTTTCACGTTTCATGAATCCCAGCCCCTATTATTATTATGATGATGATGACTGTGTATATTCCGGTGAACTACTTCTATAGTTTTTTATATACACATTAAAAATCCATTTCATTCATTATTTGAAGACTACTTTTTCAAATACAATTAACCTTAGATTTCACAAAAAAAGCATACGGCATTCTAAAATTGTAAGAGATAGTTGTCTAATTTCATAAGTGGTGGAAAAATTAAACTACCAGGAAAAAGAAGTATTCGAATATAATTATTTTCGTGTCATTAGAACAAGTGAATAGTCTTTTTAATTTAAATACTATAATTCAAACCATTATCTTTGGAGATTAACATCCATTTCACAATGAGAATTAACATTCGCATCCTTCTTGAAGAATTTGTCCTTGTAACATTCTTCTCTAATGCATGTCATGTTGAATCTTCATTCCCGATTCTCCGCTATATTTCCATGTCACCTATTCTGCAAACTAAAGTTCTGCCTCGATATTTATTCTCCGAGCACTCAAAACATTTCCTAACAAAATCCAATCAAACATTTTTATACCGAAAAGACACCCAAACATTTATTACCGAAAAGACACCAAAACATTAATCACCGAAAAGCCACCAAAACATTAATCACCGAAAAGCCACCCTCCCGGAAGCTACATTTACTACAGAAAAAGGCATAGAAGAACTCAACCCAAAACGCAATCTTCGCGCATTATAACTAATAAATCGCCACATTACTGAAAGTAATTCTTGAAATCTCATTTCTATAATTTCAGAGTAAAACTACGCTATGGCTTGAACATCCTGTTTTTCTGATCGTAATGTTTTACTACTGAGTTATGTTGATGATATAGATGAAATAAATAATCGTTAGGCTTATTTGCCAATGTTTTTAACGTCTCGTTTTTTGTCATAACTTTTGGTTTTCTGAACCTATTTTCAATTTGAAAACAGTTTTGGATTCTACGGAACAAGACGCGTGCAATGATTCCATTGCTGATCCATTTATCGGGGGCTTTACTATTTGCGCTATGGCTTACGCCCTATTAGTGCCACCGTGTCATTTTTAAACTTAAAATAATTTGGAGAGGTCAACCTATCTAGAAAGTCCTATTTTGTTACTCTAGCTCAAATAGGAACAAAATGGCAGCCAAATGAAAATGTCCAGAAACTTTTGTCCGGGACTGTACACATACTGTCGGCAGCATTTTTTAAAATTTTTCCTTCAATTAAAATAATAAATCTAATTGACCTTGGTCTCAGAATTTTTATATGACAGGCTAAATATTTTTTTAAAACAAATTTAAGCTATTCCAAGTGAAAAATCAAACTTGCCAAATTTTTGCAAGTAAAATAAAACTGCTACCTGACTATCAAGGGTTCGCCTCCAATTTTGATTGAAATATAGATTCTTTGAAATTCTATCAAACTGAGTAGTAGGTGCCATCTACCATACATAGTAAAGATAAAGGCAAAAGTAAGTAAAAAATGCCAAATGGTGGAATTTTTAAAAAAAACTGTTTCTTAGTTTTGAAAACGATTTTTAATAAAATTTGAAAATTAGATTTAGATTTAGTCCTTATCTCATTTACATTGGGAATAATTAATTTTAAATATGTTTAGCTTTTATTTTTCAAACGTGACTGGATCTGCGAAGTTCAGTATGAATTATCTAAACCTTGAAAATACATACATATATTTTACATTTATTTATCAATTTCCGTTGAAATGTTTAGCGCGGTCACTGCAATAAAAAATATATAAATTATTCTTTCAAAACAATGAAATATACTCAATGTCATAAGTAGCATAAAACAATAAATATGACACTTAATGAAATTTGTTAAGGTTGATGCGTTTCCAGGTATAATCCAGTTTCGAAAAAAACAATACTTATAACAAGGATACAAACATTCTTTATAAAAACGTGTATTATCAGATTTACCTTACTTATGATAATTTAATCTTTTAATTAAGAAATTACGTATCGCGTCCAATAAAATTATTAACGATATAGACGAACAAACAAATTTAAGCTACAGATAAAATGAAAATATTATTTACACGTGTTTTAATTATAAGAATTATAACAAACAGGGCGGAAATCTTGACCAACAACCTCCTACCTCGTAGGTGTAATTCAGGTTTAAAGGGTAGTGGATTTATAGGCGCTGTTAAGGTAATTAAACAAGTAGCTGAAATATTTCTAATTTGCATATGAAAACTACGAGAAAGCAATGTGAGTTTGACTGGGTGTTGATAGTCCAGTCAAGTACAGATAATCAAATTTTCACGTTTGAAGACATGATTATAAACCGTGAAGTATTTGAAAAAAATTCTTATCATAGTTTTTTTGACTAAAATTTCATTTCCTCAACATTGTTTCAACATGTATTTTGCTCTGAATGGTAGTTCTTGAAAAAATGGCGTCTTCAAGAATTTTTTATGGGGTACTAGTTTTATACTAGCAAAACGGATTTTGCAAGAAGAACGTTGAACGTAGCAAATTCCCTACCCATCCTAGACTACTTTGTAAGTTTTGATGGGAGTGGCTTTTAATTTAACTCGCACTCGCCATCTATCGACGTTATCCTCTTATATTTTAGGCTTTAAATATAGATACTGCATAAGGCAAGTAAATAATTATAATAAGTTTTAATTTTCCTACAATAATAATTATAGTACAAAGAAATAAAAACCAGTACTTAAAGAAAATATTTAAAGAGACATCAATTATATATATTCTTAACTTTGAAACTTAATTCCACTAAATCGGGAGTTATAACGCATTGTTGTCCACTTAACTTTTTTACCACCGGCGCAATTTCGGAAAAAAATATCTTACCACGAAAATAGAGATAACAATGACGAGAAATCGCTATATACAAAATTTCTAGGTGGAGTCAAAATATAAGCAGACGAAGTTTCTCAATAAAGTATGCGAGGATGGTACCAGAGGCTAAAGCTATGATCCGACGTTCTTAGTACATAAATCCGTTTTTGATACTAGGTACTATTTTAGACTAACATTCGTTATTAGGGGGTTCAAATACTCGGATATCTAAAAAGTTGAGCTTGATTAGTTAAAATGTTTACGTTTAAAAATCGGAAATATTGCGAAGCGGAAAATTACATAGGCTGTTTTACTGCGATATTAGTGTTCGAAAAGATCTGTAGGTTAATCGTGATCTTTTGTGAGCTATCAACGAGATTCTGTCCATTCGGCCCGAGATTCGCTCACAACTGGTCTGTATAGAGCGACAGATCGCTCGCTAAATCTGTAAAGACACCTAGGTGAAAAAGAACAAACTTTTAAGTAGCTCCGGAAATGATGCGTATTATATTTCCAGATCAATCTATGAACGATTGTTGGTGGACTATATTATTCAATAGAGTAAATCGCGACCAGTAAACGATACACGCCATAAGTTGCGTACTATTTTCTAAAATAGTGGATATGGTCGCTTCCGTTTTTTTGAGGCTGTGGCAACTTGAAATGAAAGTTCCGCTACCAATACGAGAAACGCCAAAACATTTCCGTAAACCAGAATCTTGAATACAGCCTCCAAGGTTTTCAGGCTAAATCCTTTCACTTCGTCTGGTGGCATTTTCCAGAAAAACTGTCGCAGTTTGTAATTGAATTCGAAATCCATGGAGCCGAGTGGGACAGTTTCAAAGCTATGAGAGCTCCTAATAAAACGTTATACATTTACTTAAACTATAATAACTGGTGTTTTCACAAGATGGAACACTTGCAACTTCATGGAGAAGATTTTGTTATTTGAATTTTCTAAAGGTAATAATCCAACTCCATGGGACGAGTCAACCTTTTTGTCATAAACTCTAATTCAAAAAGCTGCAACGTAATGATCGCGAAGATCCGCAACAGATTATAAATAGAAATAATTCCAAGCCAGAACGCAGCTTTATCAATAATCTCTTTGAAGAATAAATGTAATTAACTCAGCCCAGGAGAGCAGCAAATAGAGACATGTACGAATCGGGTCATATCTAACATTCATTGCCACAAAAATGTCTTCGTATAACCGAAACATAAAATATGGGTGAAATTGAATATGGGTAGTACAGAGTTAGAGGTGATCAAATCCGCACACTCTACAGAGAATAAATTCGGCCTTGCCCTAGGCTCTTAATGTTTTTATTATCATTTGAGATGAAACATTCGACCAGAGAGAATTTATAATAGGGAGTAGAAGCTCTTGTCCTTAACAGTGCTAAATACTTTGTTGCTCAAACAAGTAGGATGCGACGCTAAAACTGGCCAGGTAAATTTCCGGTCACGTGACGCTCCTTTAATTTTTAAGTTTGCCCTCAATCACTGTTGGTTGTACAATTTCCTAATAAGGGTTTGCGATTTCGAGTGCGACTGGCGCCATTTGAAGTTATTTTAAATCATATGTTTCCCTTTCCCTAAAAAAGTAGTGTCATCTCCCCTAGAGACCCTCCCGCATCATTCTAGAACCGCCCTAGAGGAAGGGGTCACAAACAATTATACTGGAAATAGACCTGGCCAGTTTTGTTGATTACGTGATTTTTGAAATAGATACTAGATATTGTTTCCACTCCCTATTATAAATTCTCTCTGATTTGATTCAATGCCTTCAGCCTTAACACATCAAGTTGTATGTTTGAAGTTGTGTTATTATCATGTGGCATGCAAATTAACAAATCTTAAATTTAAAACGATATAATACCGGGTTACTATTTTATTGCGTTCAACAACTCACAACGGACGCAGCACTCTGCGTAACGGTGTAAGTATTTTTTTATAAAAAAATAATTTACATTTCCGATTTTGACGTCACTGTGCTAATCGGATCGTCAACGCCATAAACGGTTTTGTGATTACATTATTTTGTTTCACATCTGTTTTATTACGTCATTTGCAATGGAGACTAAAATTTTGTGGAGGATAATTCATGAAGTATTTCAAAAAATTACCAAATTTTGAAAGAGCTTTTATTAAAGAAATCAATCTAATTGGCTCTCAAAAATGTTTCGCCAAATTCTTTCGAAAGCGAATTTAAATTTAAAGAAATTCGTAAAACATTGGTTTTTTTGCGGGCTGTTTGAATATGATGCAGAGCAGACGCCATCTGAATCGAAACTAAAGAACGCACCAAAAGTGCCTTGCAGAACTTCATGACGTAGTGTTGCCAAAATGAACGAAACTGATTTTTACCGTTGAGGGTTGTTGAACGTAGGCCTTTATCTTGAAATACCGAATCACATCTCTAGAGCTAACGATATTGTCATTATCTAAGAGTTTTGACTATTGAGTTACGATTTCAGACTTCTGATATTGAAAATTAATAATGAAGTGGGAAAACAAGTTATTATTAGTTTCCAGTAGGTTACAAAAATATTGCAACTCACATAATGTTAAACGTTTCACGAAGTTTGTAGTCGTGATCGTCAGCGAAGAGATAGGTCATAACGAACACGTACGAATTTGTGTTTAAAGCGGTTTCACTCATGTAGATCTTACCAAAATTCTTTTGATCTATCTCTCCATCTTTATAAATAATTTTACTCCATGTTAATTTAAACTCACTAAGTTAACGTCGGTAATGAGGATCGAAGAGCTTTTTCCTTATTGGACACACGAATAAGACTACTTAACTAAAAGAAAGTGCTAAAGTACCTTTTAAAATTTATATGTAAAAAATTTATTTATATTTCAAATTTGAAGTCAAATTATCATCTGTAATATTTACGAATATACGAACAATTAAATTCTTTTATAATACCCTACGTGTTAGACCTGTGTCCAAAAAATTACAAGAGAGGACCATAAAACTCTAAACAGTTAGGTGGTACCAGAAGTAGAATAAGGAACTAGAAGTATCGAGTTTACTAAAATTCTTCACTAGGCGAAAGTGAATATTCTTGATAACACACCATAGGTTGGCCCTCTTGTAGCAGTGTCTGAATTTTCCCCCCAAAACGTGAGACGCTCGCGGTGGTAGACGGCCGAACTAGATTCAAGCACCGGCGTCCGTGTTCCGCGGCTTTCGGTTCAGGGGAAGGGGGTAGGAAATATTTTTGCAACTCGACCAATTTTTTCTCTCTAGTTTAGGCGCAATGTAAGTCGCATAAAGTCCTCAAATTTGTTTCCTAGTGCCAGGATCTACTACCAATTGAGAAATGGCAGTACTTCGTAAGCAAACGTCATACCCTTCTATCTCTTTGCTCAGTGTCACCCCCCTACTGGACGCGTGCAGTATCTCCTCTTATAAGAGCGTGCCCAGATGAAGGCATGGATACACAGTTTACGCCCCTCTCAACCGCTACTAGTTTAGTCTATGCTAGAGCACTTTACTCCTAGTCCCTTATATTATTTCCGGTGGTACTAGTAGTTTATGATCATCTGTCGTTGTCATCGTAGAATAATTTCTATTATCCTTTTTAAATTTTTAAACATAAATATGGTTCTTGTTTAAAATATTCATTATTCAATATTTCTTTCAAAAAATAAATTAGACTGAAATTCCTCTAACTTTCGAATTTCTCCAAACCTTACCCTTGACCATGTATCCCAATGAAAGCATGATTAACTGGTACATTGAAGCCAAGACTCCTTTCTCTTCAAGTATGGTGTTCAAGTAAAGGTCTTGTCCGAGAAAATCAGGGACACCAATAAAGCCTCCCTTTTTTTCACTTCGATCAATCAGACCCGTTATACGGGAATCAAATGGTTCCTATTAATCAATATGAATTATATTATTAAAATAATTAAAAAATATTCAGAACTATTTTCTTAAACCACGTCGGAAACGTGCTTAATTGCAATACATTTGTCTGAAAATACTAACTCCATAACAATATATAATAGTATATTTGATCTTTTACTTTTTCGTTCGGTCATAAGTGACATAAAAATAATAAGTATTTCCGCAGCGCAAAATTCGTAAACAAGGGTAGTGGCGTGAAAATGACATGTACAATTGGTTACAGGATGTTACTGCTTTATGTTTATACCTATTGGCTTTGGCTTAACCTCTCTTAACGAGTTTCATTTTTATTGTTCTTTATTTTACTTATGGTTAGGATTTGGGTAAAATCTTGGTAGCTTATATTTCTTGCGCTTCTTTGGTTAGGATCTACGATCGAAATTTCAAAACTTGAGTTTGTTAAGAAATGAAAGATTTGGTACCTTGGAGATGTATTATTACCTGGGTTTTCAAATAGCGAATCTCCTGTGAGTTCTCAACGAAAAGCCCATGAAGATCCTTTTGTTCGATCAAGTCGTCTAAAGTATCCACTTTAATGTATTCGATTGACGAAAATTCAGATTTCATGGTACTTCCTAGCACAATAACGAAGAAAAGTATGAAGGTAGACCAGAAACCGAGAATTATTCGCCTCGATGTCAAAATCGGATTTCCAAGCATAGCTGAAAATATTGAACGAGGGTCGGTAAAAATTATGGTAAACTTATGAATTAGTTAAGACCATTTTAAATTTGCTTCTTTTATAAAATAATTTTGTTGGAGTTACAACGAAAGACGAGCATTAAAATAAAGTTAACAGTTGCAGTTTCTATTTTTCACATAACCACTCACTGAAAATTTTAAACAACTTTTTCGTTAAGAAAACGCATTTCGTTTATTGTTTCGTTTACAATTTGAAAGTAACGAATTGTTTTAATGTATTAACATAATATTCCCTAGCTCGTGCTGTTGACTTTACATTGACAAAGAGTCCAATTTTCCTAGAGAATTTATAGTATCCGTGGACGTCTTACAAGACAAGAACTTTTACGCCCAAAATAGCTTATATGATATTCTCTCAGAAACGGTTTTAATTATCGCAAAACCAAAAAAAAAATAAACTCCAAAATGCTTTGCTTTAACAATTATGGCTGTCACGAAACAAATACTAACGTTCGGAGAAAAAGAAGCACAAAAACCTCCAACTAGTGTCGCAAATCGAGTATGAGAAGGATTTGAATGTCTTCCTGCTATTGGTATGAGTCATCTTCGGTTCATAGATGTAGCTCGGTATCATCCAGATTAACGATGTTACAATCAAAACAGATGGAATCATTATTGAAACCTTAAGAAGTTCAGAGAAAGTAGCGCTATTTAATCATTACCTTATCGACATGCGCTAATTATTGACTTTAAAAATGTACTTTGCGAAAGAGAAATTGAAATAAAGAAAGTGGGGAACTAAGGGGAATGAAGGCTTTCCCTGGTGGGCAGCATAATACTTAAGATGGGGAATAATCATGTGAGCGAACCCCATAATAGTGGTTCTCATTACCGTGGTTCCCCAAACCGGGATTTAACAAGATGGCCCAAGGGCTGGGCCTTAATAGTAGCCACATCCTTATCTATTTAATAAGCACATAAATAAAAAGAAAAGAAATATAAAGACCAAAACACACAATTTCAAAAGTATCCGACCCCACTTATAAATAGAACCCTCCCTCATTTCCGACCCTTCAGAGATAAATAAAAGGAAGAACACTTAACGCTTCTGTCAAGGTATCGTGATACAGTGGTAAATTGTCTTACTACTTCGTGAGCTATCCGGGTTCAAATCCCGACAGCGACCAAAAAGAATTTTAATTAAAATAAAATCTCTAACCGAGCTCAGTTACCCTATGGGTGGGTTGAGGTACTATTGAAATCCGTTTAAGCCAAAATCTAACGATAACCAAAGCGACAATCCCTACCTACTACTACTACAACTACGGCTCGGGTCAAACTAAGAGCCTATCGTATACTACGATATGGCTAAAAAGCACTAGTCGTTTATGATGATGTAGGTTGAGTTATTTGAACTTAAGGAATATTAAGTCTGGTATGGTTAATTAGGCCAGTTTTAGTTGTGCTTGATAGGTAAGCTTAGGTTCGTTTGTACTTGACAGTAAAGGTTAGGCTGGGTTGTACTTGATAGGTTTTAGTTGTTTTTATAAAAAAAAGAAGGTAAACTGTAAGACTAATAATTTTTCAACTAGTGTTTCCCCAAACATCAGCCGCTATTTCCAATTTAGCATTTTTGCATAAAACCGCTTTTTTTTAGAATCGCGGTTGTTGTTTCGGGAACTCCTGTTACATGGTACACCCTGTAAGACGTACTCCAGGTCTTTTTTCCAAGTCTTTTTTGGTCGACCAAACAGACCTCTACTTTGATATTATGTTAAAATTTTCCTCTCTTCAATGAAAACAGATGGAATTTTCAGGCATATTGGTTGATAGAATATTTCTGATTGTATGTATTGTTATATTTGCAGTCGCAACCTTGGAAAGGTATTTCGGTTGGCCTGTCTACTCGGTATTCATCCGCTAGTTTTCACCTAGTATACCACAGGGGCCAGAAATATTTTTTCTTTGGCTGAGGGACAACGAGAGTCATACGTAGCCCACCCTTTCCTTACAGCCTCACTTTCTGGTATTTCTGTTTGCCTTAGATGAAGTGTTATAAATGTTTTGAACGACTTTATGTAAAGGTAGATGCTGCATAAAGTGTTTTACTGATGCTTGAAAAGTGATGACTTCAGATGTAGTTTTCACAATCTTCTCCGGTGTTCTGGAAAAGAAGTAGGTGTCGCTACTGCCATATACGTGACTGGGACACCAAGGGTACAATTTAGGCAATAGTGACAATTCAAACGGCGTTATAAAAAAGTCCACTTTCTGAAATTCAAATATTTTTTTAAATTGTAAGAGATAGTATTCTATAACTGATTTATTCAAGACCTAAACATCAAAATAAGGAATTTTATCTATGTGGAAATTTTACCCGCCGAGCAGACTCTCCATACTTATCCTAACGCTTTTGATATAATGGAGGGATAATTTGTAATGGATGAATAGCAGCAACATCCTATATATAGATGTTTGTACGTTCGCTTTTATGTTTATTCTTTATGCACACTCACAATTCATTACTGAATTTGAATGATAACAGTTACACCATAAGATCATAAGATATGTCCCATAAGTTTGTCACTGCTAACTGAGAGCTTGTAATGAAGTGATGTCGGTTAGGAAGATGGACTGCAGAACCAAGTATAGTCGGTTCTAGCGCCGCTTTCAAACTAGCTCTCAGTAAGTCTCTAACACATATATACTTATGGAATATACGTTATAAACCTATGGTAACACTAAGTGACCGTTATGCAAGTCGATTGGTTGAATTGTTCTCAACGTTGGCTCCGCAAACCCCTAGTCATTGAACCTGCCAAAACGTCATATCCTAGACCCGTAAAATTTTAGGTTTATGATTAATTTCAAATTAAAAATTGTTTTAGAGATTTTCATAATTTAAAAAAATCTTCCTAAATATAAAAAACATCAATAGGTGCACACACTATTTAAAATATACTGTCTACATAGACCGGAAACTCTTCCCGGTTGGTTGCTTAGCGTGTGTCTTTAATAGAAGAAACCACATGATCCAAACACATTTATACCCGGACATAATGTGTTTTTAACACATTATATTAATTGTTTCTTAATGCTGTTCATATTCAAACTTAATTTTACAGTTTAGTTTCAGTCGTATTTTACAATATGATAAAGAGTAAACTAGAAAACAAGCAAGAGCAACCTTTTGTGTTGTTTAAAGAACTTTATTAGGCCTGTACTGCGATATTTGATGGAACAGAATTGAACTGATCTTAGAGCATTTAGAGGTATTTACTACTACTCTCTCGACTTGCGCATGTCAATCAAATTATTCCTGATTATCGCCAACGCTTTAGGACTCGGAGAACTTGAGAAGCAATGAGCTATACCAATCAGATACTCCCTTTGAGAAGTTTGCTGGTCATAGGAAATAAAGTTCTCTGTCCCGTATTATAATATAGTAGAAAAACTTACATGTGAGTTTGGAGTTTTAGGGTTCATGTTCTGGAAAAACTCGTAGTTAACGGGTTCAAGATGAATGCTGTACAAAAAATCTATAATTAGAATATGATATATTTTGCTTGCACTAAATACTAGAACTTAAAAATCAAACTAACCTGGTATTATACATCATGGCCAAATATTTTTTAGTTTCTCTTAACAGGATCATAGCGTATTCCACTATTTCTTGCTCCTAATGTATTGGCATTAGTAAATAAATTGCTTTTTACAACATTATATTATAAATGACGTATATTACGATAGCTTTAATAATTTAAACGATGTTAAAATATAAATTTAACACGGTTAAATAAAAGGAGAATGTAATGTCACAAATTTCTAGCATCCAATACCCTAGTCTTTTAAGTGTAACCAGGAGTTCATAATAACCCCCTTTGGGGAAAAGTACGAAACTAACGATAGAGCTAATGGCAAAAATCGCGAACAACAAGATTTTGTAGTTGCGCATAGAAAGGACTAGCCTGATGATGGACATACAACTTTACAGTAGATTGTAGTGGTATCTATGCTCCTTGTTTCGTTTGAAAAACTTCCGTTGGCTGGGATCTCCGTCGTTAAGAAAAATGGCGACTATGGTGGACGTAGAAACACGATGGAATTCTTATACTAAAGATTCTGGGAAAGAATTTGTCCAAACCATTTTAATTTAACCACGGAATTCTCACTGATCATCGTTTAATTTTTTGTAGAAAAGCCAGCTCCTTAGCCCATGCTTAATTTCCACCGCGCCGTCAGACGCGAGCCATTTTCACTCCCATAATCACAAGATAAAAATAGTGCTTAAGCAGAAGTGTCGAAGTTAATGGGTGCTAAAAATTGGAGTAACTATTTCTTTGGGAGTTAAGCGGTGTATAAATCCGCTGAGCTTTACGGCGAAACTTTGAGGTTACGGGCTTTTTAACCGGTTTCGTACTTCCCCCAAAGGGGGGTTATTATGAACTCCGGGTGTAACGTATAGTTAAAGGACGGTCCAGTAGCTCTTTTTTGATTTTTCTCCTAAAATTGAACCTAATTTAATTTTATTCCATCCATTTTAGTTGAAGTAGTTGAACTGCATTTAATTAATTTATTAAAAACCGTGAGTATCAAGATGCAACCAAATTCCAAGTTCCACTGATTTTCCCTCTGTTCAATGGGAATAAGTTTTACAACGATGCAAGAAATCAATTTCCGAATTTTTAGGGTAACCAAATATTTTCCGATAGATGTCACTTTAATAGAACAAATATGGATTTTTACCCTTCCCGCTTTTTATGACACCTTCGCGAGCGGTTTTAATTACTCCGTTTTTCATGAAATTCCGTTAACTACCGTAATATACTTATATGCAGATTTGTTGTATTATTCATTTCAATACGACACTCACTGCCAAATATCCAAGTCTTAATTCCCTGAGGTTCAGGAAACTAAAGAAAAGGTATTAGATGTGGAAAATGTAACATACTTCACTTGATCAGAGAGGTAACAAGTTGGAAAACCAAAATATTATCTCTCCTAGGCGAGTGGAGGACTACATACAAACTTTTGTAACTAGATTTGTAATTATTGCTGTTTATTGATAATCAAACTGCAGAATTTATAATTATTCATTCATTCATAACAAGCTTGGCGTCTAAACACTATCCTTTCGTTTTACCTCAACAATAATGTTAGTTTGCTAGCTTGAATACCAGAAGTTGGATGAGGACTAGAAGTTTTTGAAAATCCAATTCCTCGCTCGACAAGAATTTTTATCTCCAAAAATATGGGTCACTCCAAGTGGAATATGGAGGTTGGTCCTCAGAACAGAGGAGGTGGAGATAAATGTTTTAGGCTAAGTCAAAAATTTTGGAACTCTATCAATATTCTCTAGGCCTCCAAACACTCCAAAACTAGTTCACTAGTGCCAGGATCTATTGCCTAGGCCTGTGCGAGTACTCGATTAAAGGCAAGTACTGGATCGAGACTTGAGAATCAAAATTTTAGGACTTGAGAATCATTTCAAGTCCTCAAAAATCCTTAATACTCTTGGACTCAAGAAGGACTCGAACCGAGGCTTAGTGACTTAGCAAGCCCAAAAATATTTACCTTGAATTCGGTGACCCGGAATTTTAAGCAGAGCGCGGCATCTAGTGAGGTTTTATCGATTTAGAAATTAGAGACAGGTAATTGGACAAATATTTCTCCACAGAAATACAATTAAGCAAACCGGAAGTTAAAATTACTGTTTTTGCGCGTTGTTTTCGTAGGACTGTCCACTAGCCGAGCTGAGCGAGCTTTTCAAAAGCACGGCTCCAAAATGATCGAGACGAGCCGAGCTGGCTCGGTTAACAAATATGTTTAACAAAAATTGCTACTACCAACTTAAGACTTGAGAACGACAAAAAATGCTATCCCATGTTTAGGAATGTAGTGGTTCAGTAAAACCCGCTCGGTAAAAAGTAAAGAAATCGTTATATGTTCACGGTTAGAGGCGAGAGACAGCAAATTTCTCATGCTTTATTGGAGAGGACTAAAAGGAAAGCACTGACTAGGCTCGCTATACGTCTTGCGAGTTTTAAAAAAGCTCGCTCGTTAATTAGTCGAGCCGCCAGTGTGTCGGCTCGAACTCGGCTCGCTCGTCACAAGCACGAGATGGCTCGAGCTCGTGTACGTTTTCGTTAATGTTCACTATTTTATAAATTATATACGTTTTAGTAGATTTTAAATTATTCCTTTTTTTTGCAATATAATTGTGTAAAATTAATACATTAATAGTATGAATAGAAATAATTTATTAGAACTCGACTAGGACTTGAAACAATTTACCAGGATTCGACACTGGCCTTGAAACCTAGTTCTGAAGCTGACTTCAGGACTCAAGGACTCGATAGCATTTAGAAGACTCGACTCAAGATTCTATAAGAGCTTTTTTAGGACTCGAGATCCGACTAGAACCCTAAAAAACGGGACTCGCACAGGAGTATTATTGCCATTGCTACAGCCCTTTAACTTCTAGTCATCACCCTACTTCTGTGAGTACTACGGTGATCTATCTCTAACCGCACTAGAAGAATTTAAACTAAGAATTGTTAACGAAATTACAATCAGACGCTCCGTGATCTTGTTGTCATGACGTGTGGTTCTATTAAACAACCTAAAATAATTCATTATGTTGTTTTAACTTTGGGTTCACTCTAAACCGTTAATACCTCTTCAAAGATAACAAGAGAAACTCAAATTTTCATTCATCTCATATCGGACCTGTAGTGTTTTCTTTCGAGTTCACTATGATCAACAAACAAACATCAATGGAAGGAATGACATTAAGTAATACTCTTCTTTATACCTAGCAACATCTAAATCAACGTTTAGGTTATATATTAATAGCTTAATTAATATATAAAGACCCATTTCAAATATTAATGTCAAAAGATGCTCTTGGAATATCGAAATGAAACAGAGCTTTTAAGCTACAAAACTAATAAAGACATCGAAATTCCGAAACACATTTTTGGTTTGGATTGTGAAAAATGAAACTAATAGGGTTCTGTAGGGTTCCTTGACATATGAACACAATGCATAATTAGCAGTGGAATCTCTACAATTGCTAGGAATTAAGATAGGCGTTCGATTTTCTCAAGAGCTCGATGTATAAATTTTCGTGTGTCGCACAGTAGTTTTCGTTGTTGATTTCTGATATTATAAGAAAAAAACCAACATTCTCTACCGCAATTGACAGAGTCACGCGAGATAACTCATTTGCCGTTTATCCTGAATCGACATCTTTTCTCTATTTTATTTCAACTATGTTGTTACTTGTCTTATATTAAATTTGGAGAGTTTTCATGATTTGTAACACAACTATTAAATATATATAATGACCATAAGTGGATCATATTACAGCTCTCTCACAATCCAATAGTAGGTAAGGGACAACTTGTCTCCATTCACGCTCTTCTCTCTCAAACCTTCCCTCATTGGCTAGCAACTGCTTCCGCTCGCTTTCCCCACTTAAAATTTGTTTCGCGCCAAAATCATTCCCCTGATTTAGTTCACAATTTCACATATACCCTTTTCCCTTCAGTGCTGGGTGAAAATACTGATGCACAAAGATGTTATATCGTCCAGAATATGGTATGACTTCATACGCAATCTTCATTACTCATCCTATATTATCTTTGACTAAAGAAGCTTCAATTATCAGATGTTAAACTTAATTCAATAAATATAGTAGGTATTAATTATTCCCCATTTCCTATTACTTAAACAAATTCTAGTTCAATTATTTCAAGAACTCATAGTCCAAATATATTATATTTCTAAACTTTGCTGTTATTAATGTTTGACACCGGAATTCTCGGGGTATAAGGCAGTCGACTCCCATTAAATGATAAGAAAAAGCCCAACGTCATGAGTTTTTTTGTGGAGTTTACATTACATGCGGAGGTTGTGCGTTTTTTCGAAACATTGGCTGTGAGATGAACTTAGATAATAGGAAATCAAGAATGATTAGTTAATTGGGAAATTGTTTGAACTTCTAAATTTAGAATGTAAAATGACGATTTTATGAATGACATATTTTTATTTGTTTTATTTTTCTAGTAAGTTTTTTATCACATTTCAAAATAGGAATGTTACAACAGAACATGGGTTTTTTTTTACTTTTTTCAAACAACACTGATTCAGGTTGTTTTATAACATTTTAAAACTAGGAATAATATAGTGCACATTAAAACTAATTTATCCATATTTTCAAAATATTACACTAATTTATTTATATATTTCAAATGTAACACTATTATATTCCCATTTTTAAAATGTAAAACTATTATATCCCCATTTTTACCTCTCCGAGTGGCGTATGTCACGGAGAGGCTCTAATTTCAACGTGTCTGTCTGTGTGTTGTTACACCCACGTGACCGCGTTCGCAGTTTGCAAATCGGAGCAAACGAGTTTTCAATTTCCGGACCGCATTTACAGTGCCCGGAAATTGTATTCCCCTTAGAGGCTATTATTCCATTGCCTGTCTAACACCACCAGCCTCTGGTCTTTGTCCATCCCACATGGACACCAGTCTGAACACACTGGCTTCTAATCACCATCATCTGCTGCTCTTTGCCCATCCCACATGGACACCAGTCTGTACACACTGGCTTCTAAACACCACCATCTTCTGGTCTTTTGTCCATCCCACATGGACACCAGACTGTACTTACTGGATTCTACTCCATCATCATCGTTAAGATTAAATGTCTAACCTCCCAATGGCGGCGCTTTCATCAAAGGTTCACGCAATTGCGCTGTTCTTACCCATAGCTGCGATTCGAAACCCTTATATACAACCTATTTGTGTAAGGCGAAGAAACAGGCGTATGCTTAATTTCAAACGTTAATATTAGTCAAGTCTCTCAAGAATGAGCAATTGTTCTTTTTTAAAGCGATGTAACGCTCAATAAGATGAATAACTAACCAAGAAAATGTTTAAAACTAATTATATTTATTTTAGTATTTAAGACAATCTTTTTTTTTCAAATCAAAATAATACGGAAAGGGTGCCGCGTTAGCAGTTCGCCCTATGTTGATGTGTAAAAAAATCCTACAGAACCTTAATATTCCTTTTTTCGATAATATAAAGTGAATATGTGGAAATATGTTTCGTAATTATGATGCATTTAGTACTTTTGTAGCTTTAAAGCTCTGTTTCATTTTGATATTCCAAGGATATTTTATAATGTTATTATTTGAAATTGCTGTTTATATATTAACTAAGCTATACTGCATCTGTATATAGAATAATCCTTGCTAAAGTTATTTCAAGATGAAAGCTAAGACCTAGACTCCGTCGGGTAAATCAAGTGTTATTCGAAATAGACTTAGTGAACCAAAGAGGAAATAAATGAGACCCGAGATGAAGTAAACTATGGGTTTTGATTTTCTTGTCTGTAATGAAGAGACATTGACGGTTCAGAGTAAGCCGAAAGTTAAGTACACGGTTAAATAATAAGTTCTAGATTTTATAATAGATGTAAGCACCATGGTTTGAATTAGATCAGTGAAAGGGTTAATGGAAAACGGTTAGTAGCTACGGAGTTTTCATTCTTTTTATGGTGCGCATTGACTATCAGTGCGTCTAGGCACATATCAGCTTTGCTGTTATTTAACGTTAACACTCATGTTGGCAAACTAAGAATATCGTTGAGGTGAAACGAGACAATGGTGTTTATACTGCAAACCAGTTGTGAATGTAGCTATGAGAATATAGGGTTAACAGTTGAAGCGTAGACAATTGGGCCTTTTCAAACACATAAAGGTTATATATCTCTCCTAAAGTTATACACTTCATTTCCTGTTTTTTTTTTCAATTGACTTTTTTTTCCATGTGTGCAAGACATATCTTTATTGGGTGTAAAATGTGTTCTGCTCTACTGTATATTCACTATGCTTGGAATACTGCTTTAATAATTCGTAAATTTTACTTCAAAAAAAGAGAAATAATTCTACATCAAGGTTAATAAGTTTGTGGTAGCAGTCCTCCTCTTGACTGGGAGAGGTAAATTTTGGTTTTTCAACTTGTTAAAATGTAAAACTATTATATTTCCATTTTTAAAATGTGGCACTATTTTATTTTCAATTATAAATTCCTATGTGATGAAATAATTCACGTTGTAACACTCCTATGCGATTAAAAAAACTTTATTTTATATTTTAAATTTAGAAGTTCAATCGATTCTCTAAGATTCGAAAAATTCCTGATTTTCAATTTTATAACCTAATCCCTCAATCTCGAAGTTTTCCTGGGTTTAAAATTTCGCGGGTAATTCAGAGGTTAGAGGTTTGTGACGTTCTTTTGTAAAAATATATAAAAATAGTCGAGTACAAATTATTATGAGAAAATATAAGAAATTATAAGTATTGAAATAGCTCCAGATCTCACACGTTTATTTTAAATTCGGGCTTCAGCTGTCAAAACATGATATATGGGTCGCCAAGTTTTCGCAGGGCTCCCATCTGGTCTCTAAAATACCTAAAAGTCTCTACTTTTTGGGTAGGTCTCTAAACCACCCTAAAATCGCCATTTGGTCTCTAAACCACCCTATTTTCAAAATTCCCGTTTTTAATATTCCATCTAAAATTTTTTGCAACAGTAAAACTATTCTCACTCCGATCCACAGGGAATTATTAAACGCTTTAACCTTTACAAATGACCTTGGCAATATCTCGCCAATTTGAACTATGTGTTTCCGGTTTTTCTCATTGGCTGGTGGAACTGTGTTTAGAAAGTAAATTCGTCTTGGCTCGGAGAGGTTTATTTTTGGTTTCCCACCTTTTTTTGTGATACTTCCGTACATAAAGATCTAATTTTGATTTTGAATTGGTCTCTATTTGGTTCCTATTTCCAAGAATTTGGTCCTTATTTTACCCTATTTTTACCGTGAAAGGTCTCTTTTTTCACTATTATTTTAAGAAATTTCTGTGGGAGCCCTGTTTTCGGGTTCTTGGATCCATGCTCGATAACTAAGCTTTTACTTGTGTACTGAGAGGGGATGACCTGCAGGACAGGTAGTCGCCGCCATACACATTTAGCGACATTTATCTCTATCTGAAGCATGGCTTTGTTCTAAAATTAAACCGTTACACCCTTATTGGGGCTAATCAGTAAATCTATTGAAACAAAATATTTAAAATCCTTATTTGGATTGAAACGCAAGAATATATTTTTAATGGTTTCTTCCATGGAAGTTTCACGCGCTTAACATTATTTGTGTGCTTGCATTGTTTTATGTTATTTGTCGGTATTAAATATTATGGTTCATTGGCAATTCAACTCGGACCCTTTTACTAGTTTAAGCCTACACACAAAACCCCTAGACAACATTTTATAGTATTTTTCTTGCTCAACCCAATAATGAAATTGACGCGAGTTTCCGGGCATTTAACTTGTAGCTGTTAGTTAACACAATGTCTATTTCTTTTAGTTTTAAGGAGACTAACAAAAATCGCTACAGGTTTTCAAAAGCGATAGCCGTGCGTAGTGCCGAAATAAGCCAGGTCTCCCTATCCTGAGTACTCAGGTTTGTAATAATAATTTTGGCGAAGACGTGAAAGATACCGAAACTTATCTTTTCCCTATGGTAACTAATGAAATATGAGGTGTGATAATGACCAATAGGTTCGAAGCTTTTCTTAAGAAACAATGTCTCATGTTTAACCAACACTTAGCAAATGTAGCAATATTATATATATGAATTGAAATTATCTTACTTCCATTTATAGAAGTTTGATCTGAGAGTGGTTGTGTAAGAAATATTCAGATCAATTGCGCTGTAATCGTCGTCCATTTCCGAGCCTGTTGCTCATGCAAGTGGCTCGCCAAATACCACTCGTATGTTCTTCATCTCAAAATTCACATTTCGACTTATAACGTTTGTGGGAAATAAAAGCTGTAGCATATACAAAGCATAGCTACCAAATTGGCACACATTACTTATTTATCTAATACTTGCTTAGCACTTTGATAAACCCTTTATTAAACACGACCGAAACACAAAGTTTAGATCTCGTTGTTAAATATTTCCTTGGATTACATTACTGCAGTTTGTATGAAATTAATTTTTTTTGTTATATGAAAACCGCAAAACACAAAAACCAAATGCCTCAGACTCGGTTATTTGAAGATTCAAACGGATTTTGAAGGACGCTTCTGGCTGCTTTCAGCAAAAGAAACAAATCAATTGTAATTATATTTTGTAGGAGAGTGTTATATGAAGAGAAAATCTCCATTCCTATAACTTTGACTCCGAAGTATTTCTATCATCTTCAAACTTTCGGTAGGGTCGACTCAAACGTCCCGATTTATTCGAAATTTATGCTATTTCTCGAATAAATGAAATGAGAAACCAATTCCGAAAATTTCACCAACGTGGCAGCATTAGTTACGCTTTATTTCTAGGAAATATAGTCTACCAAAAACTCTTTATCAAAATTTCTCCTCAAAATAAGTTTTATAAAATGAACGTTTCAGTACGTACGACGCTACACATCATTGTGACTTTGAGAAGAACGGTAAGTTACCTACCAAACATTTTTTTATCAGCTTTCTCCCTTTTTTGTCCTTTTAATGTGCTAAAACGACATCTGAAAGCTTTTCGATATAGTAAAATATTCAGTATCTGATAAAATAAATGTCTAAAAACATTGAAATACGACTGTATGTAAATGGATTGTTCCTGGAAACTAACAGCTAAAGCTAATTTAATAAAACGACTTTTCTACTTGAAAAACATTGGTATGAATAAATGAAGAAGTGTACGTTATTTTAGTGACTATTTGAAAGTTACGAGGCGCTAGAAAAATGTGTACTTTTTTAACTACAACCCCTTTCAGACGATGCTTTTTGACTTAACTATATGAGTACAAAATGGATCCCCGATCAACGTTTTATCACCATGTCTTTGGTCCGTGAGTCAGCGCATTCAATTTAAATTCTATACACACCTCTTAACTAGTCTACGAAGCTTATTTGTATTTAATCATCTAATAAATCAAAAAGAAGAATCATTTAAATAGGCCTTAATTGTAGGCCGAATTTGAGTTTATTTTTTGTTTTTTTCCCCTTGGTTTTAGCCTGCAAAATGTCTTCTCTATTTCGTTCAAGTTTTGCTAAACTGCAAATGTGTAATAAGTGGCATAATGACAACAAATATGGCTTTTTGCGTTTCAGTAATGCTCAGTTTCATAAGCAAAATTCGTTTTCACATTATCAATAAAGATTTTGGGTGAAAATGGTATTCGGGAAGTTTTGAGCAAGTCCTAAAACCATTTTATTCATTGCAGTTTAAAACTATGGGTTTAACCACACCAATATTACGAATGTTTTGCTGGGAATAATGTTTTGTTGGGAAAGACAGTTTTATTAAGTATGCAATGTTCCATTCGTAAACGCTGAAACCATTACCTTTGATATCCCATTTCTGTTCTTAACGTTAAAATTATTGGATATGGGAAAAAAAGAAAAAGCAAATGCTCGTAAAAATATCAAGGGTGTCTAGAGCTAAGAAGGCGGCCGTGGCGAAAAAGACAGTTGTTTCGCCATTTTTGGGAGGGGATCATTGCCAGACAGCACCCGAGATCCAGATGAACCATACCAGAAGAAAATAGGGGAAGTGGGTAGCCGTAGCCTTGAGCCATACAAGTATTCCAGTGATTCTCACTTACAATGGTCGATTCCCCTACCACCCTTAAAATTTGAATCTGGCCAATCGGCGCGAAGCATAAAATAGTACCAGATTTCATTGCGAACGCCACCATGTAGCGAACTGTGGAACTAACTTGTGTAGTCTGCTTATATTTCTGCTGTGTTTCAGTTTGAGTTAGGGTTACGTCAGGCAACGGGTTAATGCGGAAATTGGTTTAATTAAGGACGAAAATTCGGTTATTTAATAAAATGAATGTCGTTAAGAGTACGCAGTGTGATTTAACGTACAAGGAAACTACCGATAAGAAAACTCAGGCTGTGTTGGAAGGAAAAGTAAGATCTACCCAAACCAATCCCAATGTTAAAATCAAACTACAACAACTTGGATACAACTTTATTACTTTGAACTCTTCCCTATCACAGTTTAAAACTTCGGACAAGTTAATTTTTTCCCTGGAACTTAGAAATACCATTGTATTTAAAAATAAAGACATTTTTTAAAATAAGTTATGAATTTAGTACTTACCACTCGATTCCAGCCTCTGCCATTCTGCCTGAGTGCCTCACTGCCTCTAGCAGACGCCTCTAGTCAGTTGGAAGGCGTAGGACCGTACTGTCCACAGAATCACGTCACTCGTGTGTTAATGCGCGTAAAATTCCTATCTCTCTTCACCCCCACGGGGAGGGAAATGGCGCGAAAAATCCGTAGCGAAGTTGCCCAAGCTACCCACTTCCCCTATTTTCTTCTGACCATACTTCAATATTGTATGTTAAAAGTTCGAAAGATTTTTCTTTGTAAATTTTGGTTGAAAAGATGGATTGATGAGTGAATCGAAGAAGCTTAGGGGAGCTTACTTCTTTATGTTATGTTACTTATGGTGTGTGCAAATGGAAGTGCAGGCTGCATATAATCTCACACTCTTTCACCCTACCGATATATCTAACAGCTAAAACCTTCAAATCGATTAGAGAGATGCACTTCAAATTCCAAGTTCAAAATTTGCTTATATAAACTAAGCCTGTTCTTTAGGAACACTTTTATTTCAAAAGTAGCAACAAGGGCACCCGGCCTCACCCATTCATTTTATAACTTTTTGAGCCACAATTTTAAATGACTTTAGCAACCCCAAAAGCCATAAAAGCCAGTCTATATTCTAGTCTGACTTTATAATACTAAATCTTTCTGAATTCAGATGAAACGCGGCCAGTTTTCCATAAAGGTTTTTTATTTTTTTTTGGCCGCCATTTTCCAAGATGGTCGCAGACTGTAAAATATCTTCCTTATCCTTAGTACGTGCCTACTAATTGAGAGTTGACAATATACAGTTGAGGAGCAGAGATTTTTAGCCTTTGCCTATGCACAAGGGATTATCTCACGAAAATTTATAACCTTCCATATCAGGTTCTTGCGCATTGGCTGATTGCCTTCTAAACAAAACATTTGATGAAAAATATCGTCTTCTTCGCAGTATATTTATGAAGGCGGAGAGTGATACTTAGGCACATGAAACCACATGCCGGAATCAGCCCCAAAGATTTAAGTAGAACGAGAAGTTAATATCATTTATTCAATGTGTAAACATCTTTAAATGCACATAGCCTAATGCTTGGTTGAAGGTAGCTAGAAGGCACATGTGCTAAAATCCCATTCGCTGACGACTAAATGTGCTCAACAATAATTAAACAGAGTAAATTCATCAAAAGAGTAACCACTTGATGGGAACAGTTAAATCTCACTCTAAGGAACCTTACACACTCATGAATTTAGTAACTGTTGTGATTAAAAAATTAACTCTTTATACAGTCTAAATTAGTTTAATGTTAACCAGTCACATTGTGTAATGAATAAATCTAGCTCTTTCCTACTCGGGCTCACTCGCCAGTACCACTTGACTATCCACCAGCGCCATCTATTATACCTCACGATAAGCTACTCCCAGAACTAAATAGGGGGAAGTAGGTATGCGTTGCCGTTTTGCGAGGCGTCACTTAACGTAATTTTTCGCGCCTCTGAATATCGGCGGTTTCGGCGCGAAACCGCGGACGAATACATGGAACTAGTTTTTTTTCCAGGGTTCGTCTGCTTTAATTTTTATCAGAGTAGAACTGTCGAATTTTTGTGACGGATAGGTAAGTTTTTCTGGCTTTTTATAATAAAAATGTAAAAAAAACATGTTAATAAAAATGTTTTAATTTAGATGTCAAAATGAATACGAAAAACATTTCTGCTTATGTTAGGGAGGAATTTAAAGCCATATCTCTGTTTTCAAAAAGGCATGAGATCTTCGAAAGACTTAAAATAGAGGCGATTTGGACGAGTTACATAAAATTATGATAACGAAATTTAAGTACCTATTGAGTATTGACAAAATTGGGTACTACGGGAGTTTCTTAAATGCATGGCAAAATTGCAGAACATTGGTGATAGCGCAGGCACTTGGAATTGAAAGTGAAGAGTCAATCAGTTACTGTGATAAGAAAATTATAGAAATAATAGTGAAATACGTAAATTCCAAGTGTGATGGAGTGGTTAAATTGGTGAGCTTCTGCCATTCTCGATTGCAATAATGAAAAATATTACATTGGATTCCTCAGAAGCTAATCCTATTAAAATTTCAAATGAAGAAACTAAAACCTCCCTATAAAGCGAAATATTTCCTTTTTTTGGGAGAGCGGTGCAGTTGTTTTTTTATTTAACGCGAAACCGACTGAAAAATCCCGCGTTTTTGCAGATTTTTAAGGAGTTGTTTTTCAGTTGATAGATTTCAAATTTAATTTTTAAGTCCTTAGCTATTCCTAAGGTTACGTTTAAGTTTTCTAAGTCCTAACCTAATTCTTAGGTCACGTTTTAAATTTTCTAAGTTTTCCAAAATGAAGACTAAATTCTTCTAAATTTTCAAAAGTTTAAATTTTATTTCTAAGACGAGTTTTGGTGTTCTCTCCTTAGAGATCCAAAGTCAAGTGCCCGGTTAAAGGCGATTTTATTTACAAGAAACTTGTTGTGAAGTTTCTTAATCCTTTTGTGTGACCAATGAAGGGGTGTATTTTTAATTTTTGGGGTTTTAAATGTCCATCGTCACTGGTATTCTAAATTTTCAATGACGCATAGGTATATTTTTTTTCTTTGGGGTAATTTTTGCGGAAGGTCGAGCAAGGTAGAAAGGGGTTCATTTTTAATAAGATAAGATTGGATTTTTTCTTGCTCTACCTTTGACCCATTTCTTCACAAATTTATATTTATTTTTACGGGTTTTTTAAGGGGTTGGTAATATCTTATTTTTTTAAATTGTTTGTTCGAATTTTTCTACACCCTAAGGCATACACCAACCGACATAATATATGCAGCATACCGGTTTGGAGGGGGAGCCTTTTGGGGAAATGATCAAGGTTAATAAGGGTCGACTGGACAACCCAAACCTCTCTGAATAACCGAAAAGAAAAGCTTCACTGTATTTAGAAATTGCTATGCACCTTCGCGATCATGTAAAAGATGCGAAAATCATTCCAACGTCGATGCATAACCGAGACAATGGTGGTATGCATTTTTTACATGAATTTGTGGAACATACAAGCGAAGTTGGGCGGCTTGTTACAACTCAATATAAAGAAATCAGCATGGTAGAGGAGCGAAATGTGATGAGTAGGTAAAATAATATTTTAACAGCCGATGACCATGTTTTTACTATAACTTTAGTAATCTAGTGCATTGATTCATTTTAGAGAAAACAATGGAGCTTCTTCTTCTGGATAAAAATTTGGAAGAAAGGTTCTTCTCGGCTATATCTTCCATCGACAACTTTCAAAATTGCTGCTTCTCACTAGAAAGTTTTGACGAGTTCAGAAAAGTACATCTCAGAAAGATGGGTCACGCTATTTTAAGTGCTTTGGTCCCATTGAACCGAATTCCCATTCGACAGAACGGCTTTTTTGTGGTGTCCCATTCGACCGAACGTAACAAAAAGGTGCGATTTTATTATAGTCCCATTAAACCGAAATTCTATCTAACTGGAAGAAGACATACTGTGTGGTTTTGCATTAAATATATTTTTAATTAATAGGAAAATCTTTTGGAAAAGGTGGCAGCTAATTAATAGGAGAATATTTTAGAAAAGGTGGTAGCTAATTAAAAGGAGAATATTTTGGAAAATGTGGCAGCTAATTAGTCGGAGAATGTTTTGAAAAAGGTTGCAGCTAATTAATAGGAGAATATTTTGGAAAAGGTGGCAGCTAATTAATAGGAAAATCTTTTGGAAAAGATGACAGCTAATTAAAAGGAGAATGATTTGGAAAAGGACAAGGTGGTAGCTATTTAAAGGGAGAATATTTTGGAAAAGGTGGTAGCTAATTAAAAGGAGCATATTTTGGAAAAGGTGTCAACAAATTATTGGAACCAAACCAAACCAAACCTAACCTAACCTAACCCACCCGAAACCAAAATATTAAAATTTTAATTTAAAACTTAAAGACATTGATGGAACTACCATTAAGACTGTACTTCATTTTAAGCACAATTTGTTTATTAATTCTATATATCTCTTGCCTTGAAAGGAATGAAAGTGAGCCTTTTAATTAGTATCAAGAAACATTTACTTTTAATATTATTAACATACCTTTCGGAGATTCGAACCAACAACCTATCGCTTCGCAGTCCAACATCGTATCCGCTACACCACCGAATCGCTGACGGCTACAGTGTTTCAAGTTATATTCATGTATTTTTCAGGGGCATATTCGGACGATTGGGATTTCGGTCCATCGGGAATATAGCAATTGGGCTGGAAATCTAAAATAATTGCGGGGTATTCGGTCGAATGGGATTTCGGTCCATTGGGAATTCGGTTGAAAGGGACGATACCTTTTAGATGACTTTAATTTCGCCAAATGTGAACAATAAAATAAGAAAAATAATAATCGTGGTCAAGGAAGCCAGTTATTGCGTGACCAGCTTTATCAAGTATCATCTGAATCCAAGAAAAATAAGCCGAAATTCCTCCCCAAGAAAGAGGTGAAGAAATACATCACCACTAAACCGAGCTTAAAAAACCTAACTCTCAAAAGGCCAGTGCTACTAAGAATAGTCGCAAAGCTACCAAGAATACCTCACCTATCTTAAGCAAATCAAAACCTCTCAAATTAGTGGAGATTAATTCAAGAGTTGTTCCACCTACCTCAAGTAAAATAAAGGCCATTAAACCAGACACAAAAGCCAACCCACCTTTAATAAAGGTAAGGCAACCCAAGACATGCAAAAAGAGAATGTCGTCAAGCCAGTTAGATGTCTAACTTAGAGAGCTGCAACTCCGTGGAAGAACTCCGAAACCCGCTGGGTTCCGCGTTTAAGCAATGGGAACTCCAGGAGTTGGAAATGTTTATCTGAGATAAAATTGGAGTTGGGTGGCAGTGGAAGTTTTCGTGTGCGGAGTTGGGAGGCACTGGGAATAATGATATTTATAATTGCGGAGTTGGGAGGCAATGGAAAATTATCTTAAAACATGGAAATCTACGGAGTTGGAAAACTTAAGTCTCCAATTTAAAAGCGGACTTTAGCGTTGTTTGTCTTTTGAAGCTTCGTACGAAATTCTTTTTTCACCCTTAACCCCACGTGACACGCCCTCTCAGTTAGTCTCTCACACAATGGGGCCGCGGGCGCTTTCCTTTTCTCTTAAACCTATTGACAAGAGTCTCCTTTCTAGCTTTGAGGCATATTAAAGTAAGACAGGCATATTAGCAGGCACAACTTATAACAGAATGAACTCTTGTGTTAGTATTTCTTGATTCGTGAAGTTTATGGACTTGTCCTTTAAAATAGCATTTGCGAAGCGAATCAGTCCGATTTTAATTAAGTAGCTAATTTAAGAAACTAAGCGTAAAATATGACCCAACGACAACGCGTAGCGCCTTTCCTCCCCAAATCTTAAGTTTTAATGTCCAGAATTATTTTATGAGTTAATATTATTTCTTATTTGAGAATTATAATTTATAAGCACTCGTGATATCAATCTCAGGTCAAATTTGAAAGAAAACTAATGATCTACACGTTTTACTTGAACTTTCTATTTTTCCAATTCTAAAGAGTAAAGAAATCTTCCAAAGACTAGAAACTAGAAAGGTTTTAATGGACGAAGTTAGAAGGAGTTTAAGAAATTTTAATTTTCAGGGAAGGAGTTGGGAGGAGTTTAAGAAATTTTAATTTTCATGCAAGGAATTGGAAGGAGTTTTTAGAAATTTTATTTTCATGGAAGGAGTTGGGAGGAGTTTAAGAAATTTTATTTTTCATGGAAGGAGTTGGGAGGAGTTTAATAAATTTTAATTTTCATGGAAGGAGTTGGGAGGAGTTATACATTTCGCTTGGTGGAGTTCTGCGGAGTTGAAACTTTTGATTATGGCATTGGGAGGAATTGGAGTCATTGTTGTGTATTGCCTTGGAGTTGGAAGGAGTTGGAGGTTAATATTTTCATTTTGCAGCTCTCTAGTCTAACTCGTAAAGTTCTGTACCCGAGTTCTTTGAAAGATGAATGTATTAAGAGCAGTACAAGTATTTTCACAACCTGTAACAGCTGCCTTGAAAACCTTGATAACACTGAACATGGTTGACCATGAAGAACGGGAAGAATTGGAGGCGACAGTCTACTTCATGGAAACAATAAGAAAATGGTGGGAAATGAATGATGTTTGTAATGGAACACATGGAATTTATTCAAGAAATGAAAACAAACTTCCTTTTGAATCGATTAATGACGAAAGGCTGGAGTGGCTAATAGAAGAATTTCTTCCTTTCATTGAAATGATTCAAACGAAAGCTACGATTAAAACAGAAAAATTTACTGACGAAACCTACCAAACCATTCAAATAACTACAAGATCTACAGTAGGACTAGTAAAGTATTTGTTAGAGAGTGGGTTTCACTTCGTTTTTACAAGAAAATTATCCAGTGATGCTGTTGAGCAAGCTTATAGCCACTTGAGGAGGTCTGGTGGACGCAATGACGTAATGGATGTTCGCGCTTGTACTCTCAGCATAGAACATGTCCTGAAGATTGGGATTTTAAAAGCTTCGAATTATTCCAATTGTAGCAGAAGTAACAAGGCAGAAATTAATGGTACAGCAAATACAATTTTTTGAGAAAACAAGAAAAAGCACGTACTATTAATATATATCTTTTGTTTGTAGAAATAATAGGCTCAACAAATTCTAATGAGAAGATATTGAGGACGAAAACAACAATTTCAGCTGTGTTGGTGTTTGTTATTTTACAAATAGTCCTTGGTAATTTTGTAATGCATTTGATCAAATATGTTGGCTCAACATTATTTACATTCTGTTTATAACGAAATAATAATTTCAATTATCCATTACAATTCCAAGAAGAGCATAAAAGAACCAGTGTTATGGATGTCATTGCTCATAATTTTCGCTCGCACGCGCTATCCCGTCAAGAGCTTTGATACTCAAAACCCGAACACCTTGGCCATACAAAGAGTCAAATTATACCCTTCCAATTTTTCATTTACTGTTCTTTGTGGCTTAACCTTGCGTCAGAGGTCCCCTGGAATGTTTTAGTTTTATTGTTGAATACAGCATTGCTCATACGTTTGTCGAGTAACAATTTTTAATTTATATTTACATGTGCAGTGAGACACGCAAAACTTCTTCATTACCAAGTCCAGTTGTGTGAGTATCCAAACATAACAGCGCAAAGAGCCTAGTGGTCCCATAAGCCCTATTTGAACTTGTCCTATAATGACCTATAATGTTATGGAAACTGTACATCATTGACCTGTCTAAAGCCTCGTTTTCAAAGCAGCGGGTTTTATCCAAAAGATGCGCGAGAGCGATTTATTGGTTTGTCGCTATCGGCTAAAAAATCGCGCCTTGTTTCTCGCTGAAAGGGTTTCAAAGAAGCGATTGTTCCAAAGGTCCAGCACGATTTGCGGATTTGAACGATTTGTTTCAAAATGGTGGTAATAAGTAAGCGAAGGCGACTTGTTGAAGAAAAAATTGCTTCTGATTAAAATATTTTATTTGAAAACTTATGGAATCGAAAAAGACGATACAGCGAGAAACGCTAGTGGATAGTCCAATATGACAAAAACGCGATTATGAAACATTAGTAAGTACGCGTAGGCCTTGGCCTTTTTTTAACATATAAAAATATTCCCACAAAAACAGAGCTAATATTTTTTCTCTTTTCCGAGCAGATGAGAACTATGAGAAGAACTGACCCCTGTAAATTTGCAAATTATGCAAGGATGTCACCTTTGAAATTTGACAAATTACTTGAATTACTGCAGCCAAGACTTGCAAAATATCCAGTGTCACGTCAACCTCTTCCACCTGGGTTAAGATTAGCGTTAACCTAACGGTAAGGGAAATAATGGCAATTATGTTTTCTTTAAAGTAATTGGTGGATATTTCAGATTTTTAGCAACTGGGAACAATCTATCATCTATGTCATACTCCTTTCGCGTTGGAAAAACAACTGCGCATAACATAATTAAAGAAACTAGCTCGACAATATGGGATGTATTACAGCCCTTTTATATGCCACAACCGACTTACGAGAAATGGCTATCGGTTGCCAAAGATTTTGAAGAAAAATGGAATTTTCCAAATTGCGTAGGAGCACTTGATGGCAAACACGTCATGATTCAGCAACCGAACAAGTCTGGATCGTTGTACTACAATTACCGAGTGGGTAATTACTTGTTTAATCAGGTGTACACTCGTTGAGTAATCCCGAAAAATATTCAGTAATCCAAGATAATTTTGCAATTTCAAAATAATCTCCTTAATACTAAAAATTTAGGTTAATACCGTAATAATCTCCCTTAATACTTGAAAATTGCCGTTATTTCAAAGAAAAACTACAATATTTCGTGAATCCCAGAAAAATTTTGAAAATCCTTACTTTTTTATAATCATAAAGTAATAGCAAAAAATGTCGTTAATCCCTAATAAAACTTAAAATATTTGATGGATTCTCATATTTTTATAACTATATAATAATAGCGAATAATCTCAATGTTTAACGTGAATCCTAGCGGATATAATTTAACCTGGGAATTTTTAGAATACTCAATAATCTTACATAATCCCGGTGATATACTGTAATCCACAAAAAGAAGTATAACTATAATACCTACCTACAAAACAAGATACACTATAGGGAATCCCTCAAAAAGTCGCGAAATCCTATTGGGCGAGAATCGGTGTTTAGCAATTGAAATTAAATTCCTTTAATTAATAAGTTTACCATCCTTATAATAATTTTACGAGCACATATTTACCAGCCGTTTAAGGTAGTAAACAGTAAAAGCCTATTTGTTAAGCCTTGGTTTCATCCTCGATTACCAAGTACGGCATGGATGCTGGTGCCCGGTTGGTGGCACCGAAGGCATGCCGAAGGGCTGAGAGATGAACTAGATTGGAAATTATAATTTTTTGTATAGTGTTAAGCTGGGAGAACTATCAAAATATCTCAAAAGTTGGGAAAACTCGTTTTAAATTTGACAAATTCCATTTAAATTTGACAAATTAGCCGTTCATTCTACAACATTTCCAATGTTCGCGAATTAGTAACTTCAACCTCACCTTCAAGCGGATGGTTTCTAAAGAATGAGTTGTTTTTTTTAGATGGCCTCCACCACTTCCGAAGACCAATTTTGGGACATGCTTACTCATGCATTGGGTACATATTTACCTATAAACTTAAAGAACTTATTGAAAATGATGGAATTCGATAATTCTGTTTCAATGGGATCCATAACATCAGAAGATATTTTAGAAATGGAGAGATTTGCTAAAGAGGAAATGTCTTTTAACCTGCATATTTCGTGTGTATTAACCTGCCGATTTCGTCTTCGTTCGCCTGCTTATTTTGTCTCCGTTCGCCTCCACCAGACTTATTTAAATTCAACGATTTCGTGGAACGTAGCAGTCTAACAGTTACCTTCAATTCGCGTCAATAACAAGGAGATTCTAGTTCAACCTGTGGTGGATATGTCTTCTATTTTTCACTTTATCGGTGTAAGGGAATAAAAATGTTTGAAATAGTGAAGAGATTTACTGAAAATAAAAATGTTTATGATCGTATGATTGCCGAATATATGTACAAGAATTACTCAATAAATCTATCTTAAAATATTTTATTTTCCATTTAAATTCCATGTTTAAATTACTGTAAATGAAAAACTATTTCGAACGTTTATTACAGGTTAAATTTGAAAAATCACTGCCAGAAATATAGTTAAATTAAATAACATTAGTTACCACACCTCTCCTCTATAATATCAATTCAGTGGTGGCCATAAGATATTGTACGGATTCCATCATGCAGAATATACCGTTTGTTATCACAAGGATTGAGAGATATCATCTTATTCTGCATCGAGTTAATAGAACTTTTTTTATCGAATAAAGATATAAGATAATCTGAGTGCCGTATGTGTTTCTTTACGACACGTTTAGAAATTCTCTTTAAAGTTTGCTTTTCACCCTTTTCTCAATAAAAGGTGCATATCGTGGTCTGATAACAGGTACATTTTTACTTTGGTCATGTGTAGAGCAGCTTGCCATGCGAACCCGGGACTTGTAAACTCGTGTGCAGGGTTTAATCCATAATATCCAGCACACATGTCCCTAAAATTCTCGAAAACGTCTGCTAACTGAAGTGTCTACCATCACGTACAGGTCGTGAAAATCGCCTAAATACTTAACGTTGAATCTCTTTGCATTATTATAACTTTCCTTAGATATATTTTCTTCAGTTAGAATACTATAAAAAGGATCTTTAGATGGTAATTGTGTTTCACTAAACCTTTCGAAACTGTCCATGTATTCGTATGGGTAAGTCTGTTTACGCAATAATAGTTCTACTTGTTCAGACGAATAAAATTGGTGTAGCACAAAGAAAAAATTTGACACTTACTTAGAAACATTCGCTACTAGGGTTTCGAGGCTATCGTGTAAAAATCGGAAAGAATTCTAAAAATCTCACTGAACCGAAAGAAAAACTGATGTAAGTTTCTGCTGATGGATTGCAGGAAATGTCCTTCTCCTCCCCGAGAGCTTCTACAGGCTGATTCAACAGACCATGGTTTCAAGCGGAACCAAATACCTCATTTGTAATGTTCGTGTCTAGTCGCCAAGTCCCGTAGTTGAGCTATCACCCGACTGAATACGCGGACGCGCGGAACCACCTAACGAAATGAATCACTCACGCATTTTTGATCGTCATGTTGGACTTCATCACCTTCAGGCCATTCTTGATTTTCTTGACCTTCCGCTTCCCCCTCCCAGTTACAATCTTGGCCACCATTACCTTCCTCTAATTCCTCTTCACCAGGATTTTTTAGGAGCTCGTCACCGCCATTATCTTCCTGTTTATCGTCCTTTGTATCTATGGCTTTCCCGCTAACAGAATCGATTCTCCCCTCCCCTTTAGTTCTTTCGGGTTGCTTTCATCCACGGGAGCAGTGTCTTTCCTATATTCGGTATCGGAAAACTCCTTCCGAATCACTGTCAGAGACATCAGAATATCGTACTTCCGAATCATCCACTATGTTTGCATTAGCGGTTTGATCTTCATCTGCGGGCGACACAGAGAGATCCTTTTGGTTTTGTCCTTTGGTTGATTCGCCAATTGGTTTAACTTTATTTTGATCTATTGGTATTTCTTTTAACTTCTTGGGCTCTTTATCGGTGTTTGACTCATCATCAGACGATAGTAGAACAAAAAAATCCTCAGATAATCCTTCTGGATTTGTTCTATGAATTTCGTTTTCTCCAGTGTCATCACCTTCATCTTCTTCTACAATTTCTGCCTCGAGAGGTTCTCTATCTTCCCAGTCTGACGGTTCATCCTGCTCTTCCAATTCCATAATCATGGCTTGAACCGTCTCTTTTTCTGTCATCTCATTGACAATCGCCACATTATTAATAGCTTCTGGTGATATTTCATCGGAACATACATCTTGCGCTTGGTCTTAGTCCAAATCTTCTACCGTTCACATTGGAACTAAATTCCGTACCAAATTATTGAAATTTTCTAGTATACTGCCCATTGGACAAAAGTTGGTTTCAATCTCACACTTAAATATCACCGGTATTACGATTTTTGGGAGGGATTCACTGGTATTACGTTTAAGGGGAGATATACGGTTGTTATTATATACCCCAGTTACTTTAATGACCGAAAGGCGAAATTGAAGAAATACATTATTAGTGAAACATTGGCGAGGCTTTATTATACGATTCAAAATCAGGTACTGCAGAGTTCCTTCGCTTTCAGGAACTTCTTCAAGAAAATTAAACACTTTGCTGTGACAAATCTTCTGTACTGCTTTAAAATTCATTTTGTCACGCGGCTCCAAGTCTGATTTAGAGAGACTATGAACGTCTTTCGGGTAACGTTCTAAGATGATATTTAAGTGTGAGATTGAAACCGACTTTTGTCCAATGGGCAGTATACTAGAAAATTTCAATAATTTGGTACGGAATTTAGTTCCAATGTGAACGGTAGAAGATTTGGACTAAGACCAAGCGCAAGATGCATGTTCCGATGAAATATCACCAGAAGCTATTAATAATGTGGCGATTGTCAATGAGATGACAGAAAAAGAGACGGTTCAAGCCATGATTATGGAATTGGAAGAGCAGGACGAACCGTCAGACTGGGAAGATAGAGAACCTCTCGAGGCAGAAATTGTAGAAGAAGATGAAGGTGATGACACTGGAGAAAACGAAATTCATAGAACAAATCCAGAAGGATTATCTGAGGATTGTTTTGTTCTACTATCGTCTGATGATGAGACAAACACCGATAAAGAGCCCAAGAAGTTAAAAGAAATACCAATAGACCAAAATAAAGTTAAACCAATTGGCGAATCAACCAAAGGACAAAAGGATCTCTCTGTGTCGCCCGCAGATGAAGATCAAACCGCTAATGCAAACATAGTGGATGATTCGGAAGTACGATATTCTGATGTCTCTGACAGTGATTCGGAAGGAGTTTTCCGATACCGAAAATATGAAAGACACTGCTCCCGTGGATGAAAGCAACCCGAAAGAACTAAAGGGGAGGGGAAAATCGATTCTGTTAGCGGGAAAGCCGTAGATACAAAGGACGATAAACAGGAAGATAATGGTGGTGACGAGCTCCTAAAAATCCTGGTGAAGAGGAATTAGAGGAAGGTAATGGTGGCCAAGATTGTAACTGGGAGGGGGAAGCGGAAGGTGAGGATGGAAAACAAAAAGATCAAGAATGCCCTGAAGGTGAAGAAGTCCAACATGACGATAAAAAATGCCTAAGTGATTCATTTCGTTAGGGGGTTCCGCGCGTCCGCCTATTTAGTCGGGTGATAGCTCAACTACGGGACTTGGCGATTAGACACGCACATTACAAGTGAGGTATTTGGTTCCGCTTGAAACCATGGTCTGTTGGAATCAGCCTGCAGAAGCTCTCGAGGAGGTAGATTTGAAACTAAGCACATGCTTTTTAATAGCCTACTGCCCCGTCGGATGATATGCCTAAAATTTCAATTCCAAGTTCTGAGGCTCTTTGTTGAGTTCTATTCCATTGATAGAGAACATGATGCGCTTTGAAGCGGATATCCGTACCGTAAATACACAAACAAATTGATGGTGCACCAGATACCAATGGCTGTGCCATGATGACATAAGCATATGGTCTTCCATTTCTTTAGCTGAATTGGGCGAAAATTCTAAGGGGATAGGAAATCCGGTTTTTTCATTGGTGCGCAAAACTAAACCAACTATTTGGTTGCTTTTTGGGTCGTACTGTACTCTCACAGTAATTCTTTTCGCGTCTTCGCTAATACATACTTTCAATGGAAGGTTTTTCTCAATGAGGAACTCCTTAAGTCCAGTCATTCGAAGCTCTCCCTCGGTAATTTCAGGGCCATTGTCTTTAAGGCACTTTAACACTGTAGTGACAGATGGCAAAGGTAAATTTGATTGAGTCTCGTACAACAAACGACCCCGATGATAAACACGTAGGTTGAAAGCAACTTTAATGGATTGTCATAACGATGACCATTTTTGCCTCTTTGACACTTTTTAGCTATATCGTAGTAAACGATAGGCTCTTAGTTTGACCCGAGCCGTAGTAGTAGTAGTAGTAGAAGTAGTAGTAGTAGTACTTGTGGCCGGAGTTTTCGCTTTCGTTATCGTCAGATTTTAGCTTAAAAGGAACTTTATATTACCACAACCCACCCATAGGGGTAACTGGGCTCGGTTAGAGATTTAATTTTAATTAAATTTTTTTCAGATCAGATCCGGGAATCGAACCCGGGTCGCTGGCGCAGCAGACAGAAATTCTACCACTGAGCTATAGAGACTTGATAGAAACACCGAGTTTTTTATTATTTATTTTTTCTCTCTAAAATGTCGGGGTGATGTGGGGTGGGATACCTCTTAATCTGTGGGTCGGATACTTTTGAATTTTTATCTGTTGGGTCGGATACTTTTGAATTTTTATCTGTGGGGTCGGATACTTATGAATTTGTATGTTTGGCGTTTTTATATTTATTTTCTTTTATTTATGAGCTAATTAAATAGAAAACGATTTTCCCCGTTCCAACCGCGCTCCTCATGTGTTTCGTTCTCGTTCGGTAGCTATCGTCATCTATGTTATGTTTGACTGGAACGTTTTGGCGGTTAATTCAAATGTGGGTTTAGATAGAGCTAACATAGTGTTAAATGAGCGTTATGCGTTTGATCATTTTAGCATTGCTAAAGGTAATTCGAGGGGATAATCACTAAATGCGTAATCACTATAACTAAACTTTTTCTTTCAAAAGTTTCTGGGCATAAGTCCTTGTTAGAAATTTATAATATGCGATAAGTGTGAATCGGCATAAGTCTATGTTGTAAACTCATCGAGGGGATTATCACTAAAACTATCTGTTCTTCGATTCGCCGGAATATTAGAATTACAGCATAAGTAAATTTATACGGTATAATTTTATCACTGTTTAGAGTAGGGAATCTCTGATTTTATGCACGGTACATCATTTAGCATTGAAAAAGATAGCGCTTCACTCATTAGGGTAAGGTATAGAGGTTTATCCACTCATTAGGGTAGGGTATAGAGGGGCTATTCACTCGTACGATATGGCTACTATTACGAGCCCTTGGGCCGTCTTGTTTCTAGCAGTTTTCATAAGCCCTAAAAGAAAATGACATACTTTTTCATCAAGAGCCGATACAGAAGCGTCAATTTCTTTGGTCGAATCGTAAAATTTCGATACTAGTGTTTCACTTAGTTTGCTGTTTTCGATAATTAAAATCAGAATTTTGTCTAAAATTCGGTAGTAGGATGTAATTCTGTGTTGAGTGAAATCAATTGTATTTAATTTTCTTCTTCTTCTTTCGAGCCTACTGTATTTGACATGTTTCCACTTGCTTGGCAATGCAACACGCTCTTGATAGGACTCGAAACTGAAGATTGAATTATGGATTTCAGATTCTCATTGTAATCTGTAGGAAATTAAAAATATTCACTGACCAAGTGGTGAATTTGGGCAATTTCTAATATATATTATAAAAAAAAACGTCTTCGTTTGGACCAAGGCCGAAAAAAACCAACGATATGAGTGAGGTTTATCATTTGACTGAAGTTCAGATATTGCGATTTTTTTGAAATTATTTTTATTCCTTTAATCCTTAATCAATATTTAATTCAATCAACTGATTTTACTGTTAATCGATCTATTCCTCTAAATTAATTTAATAAATTACATATCTACGCTTTTTCAAGAATAATTACATTTCCGAAAACATTTTATCATGAAATTAATTATTTTGATGGGAGTACGTGTTTGGGGGATTAATTTGAATAATCTACAGATTGTCTAAAAAGAGCAAGCGAATTTAACATAATTCGAAAGGAAAATGTGAATATTAATAGGGGATGCCATACCAGGTTGTTGCGCGAATTTATACATAAATTTCGTATATCAAAATGCTACATTCTTTTGTCACCCCTCTATGAAGGAAAGATTGCACTGCAATTTCACTCTCC